>OY728125.1:510087415-510712415 GCA_963277665.1 Viscum album
CCTTATGTAGATCATCATCATATACCCTTTTAGTTCATGAAGGGATACCACATTTTCCAGATAGTCTCCCAATGACAAGGAATGCAATGTTTAGCATGGGGAGTAATTCTATCCCTGAGGATCATCAAGGCATTAGAGATTACGCAGAGTACTGGAGAGGTTTCTTATAGCCTCACTGCACTCCCATAGCTGCAGCAGGTGGACAACATATTCCATGTGTTGTAGCTGAAGAGATATGTGCATGGCCCCATGACCATCATCGACTAGGAAGAGATTGACATTGAGGACGGAGACACCCATGTGGGCCACCTGGTAGTGATCAAGGATCAGTAAGAGAGGAACCTTCTTAGACAAAACATCTCTTTGGATCACGTGCTATGACATTATAGAAACATGTAAGAGTGTTCCTAGAAGTGGGAGAGCCAAGTGGGGGCTTAGTATCTGAGTTATTTTTCTAGTTTTTATTATCATGGATGAAAATATTATGGGGGGGGGAATGATGTAGAGACCTGGTTTTACCTTTTTAAGACATTGAAATATTAATATCTATATTTACAGAGCTAGGCACCGAGACAATGTGTTATTATAAGGCCCAGTGTGCCCAGAATTAAATATATATAAATGTAACATATATTTTATTTTATGGAACATAAACTCTTAAAGAATATAGGATAAATATTAAATGGTTTATTATATTTAAAAACCAAGAGCACAAAAGAGTCTGGAACATGGTGTCTACCCTAGGCATGACATCAAATGAGTTAACATGGGAAGTTTAGACCCATCACACATTAGTGGTGTGTTTAATGAATGAATAAATGAATTATTTAATCAATTAGTTTGTTTTAAGTTTAAAAGATAACTATTTAAAAGTCAATCCAAGCCAATTCCTCTCGGGTTGACCTAATAATCCAGAATCACCGATGAGATCTCTTTTCCAAATTCCTAAAGTGAATTAACTCGAACAATGAAAAATTTCAGGATCAGATCAAATTAGGATGCAAAAAATGAAAAAAAATATTATTTGAATTGTTGGAAAACAAGTACTTCATTAGTGATTGATCCTAATTTGAGGTAATACTCTTCAATTGGTGTTATTATTCCCTTATGATTAATTGTATGAGCATATCCACCTTCTTTCTTGGATGTAGTCCAACTAGAGACCTTCCATGTTCCCATTTATAGAAATTTAATTGATTTTGGTTGTTTTCTAATATGTAATCACTGTTCTTAATAGATTTGTCAAGAATTCTTGGCCTCTATCATTTGACTATTTTTCAATTTCCTTTATACCCATTTTTTTTATTCTTCACTGGTTGGATCACCATGGTCCCAAATCCACTTTTCTGGGCGGTATTGAGCATGATCAGTCCCCCAGATTCATGGTGTATTGATGAAAAAATAATGGATCAATGATTTGAGAACATATATGTGATGATTTAAAGGAATGTATGATATTTTTAATGATTTGAGATCATGATATTGTAGGTGGAAGAAACCAGGTGTGTGTGGAGTGAGAGGTGTACAGAGTTTCACATAAAATCGTAATCATATCATGTTTCCTTCCACATGAGGGTCGGAATCCATCGATCGGTGGTTGATCGATTATGTTCATTCTATAATAGGTCCAAAATCGATGGTCTAGATCATATTTCAGGAATAGAAGTTAGATATAAAGATTCTCCGAAATTTTTTACTTTGTGTCATGTTTAATGAAGAACACACGGCGTGTCGACCCTTTCCATGATGGAGGATAGGTTTTAAGAAAGTTAAGGATGAAACACCATGTAGTCCCACTCACATTTCGTGTATCCCCTTCCTGATTAGACAATCCATGCCACGAGTCACATGGAACCAAATCCATGTGGAGGTACACGGGATCAGGTACACACTTGTGCACTCCAGTACATGGAAATAGTGAGCAGTACACGACCTTGGTCCTGGTTAGCTAGATTATGTTGTGTAGACCACCTACACAACATGTACCAATACACAAATAGGAAGCTGTGTGTTGACCAGGGACATGGATAAGGTCTTGAGTGGGACCACATTCTATATGGGTCCCATCAAATTTTGTGTACACCTTGATCATTTCTAAGGAAACTTTTAACGTTCGTATCTCCTTTATTTGAACTCTAATTTCCCCCATGAGAAGCGTATCATGAATGTTTTTTCACTAAGAATTCTATGTTTCCCTCATTTGTGGGTTTTTAGATATTATATTGAATGCTCCTCAAATGGAATCTTCTATGGTGGTGCTTGATGACAACAAAGGTTAGGCATGATCACAAGAGGTAGAATTCCAAGTGGAACCCTCCAACCAGGAAGTGTATGAGTGCCAGATGAGTTCTATAGTGGAACCCTCCAGCTGGGATGGGAATGATTCCTCAAAAAACTTTCGATTGGAACCCTCCAGTGGGGATGGTAAAGGGTCATAGACCTTATGAGTGAAACCCTCGTGTGGGGAGGGTATGGGTTCTAAATGATTTAGAGCAGAACCCCCCAACCGAGCTGATCATGGGTCCTCAAAAATCATAGTGGAACCCTCCTGTAGTACTAGGGAATGGGTAATTTACCTATAAATTATGGTCCTTAACTTTTTGGAATAGTGAAAATATGTGATTTGATGTAGTTTTGGACTTACAAGAAAGAAGAACACTTCCCTCACCAAGACAAGTTTTTGAGACGCCACCAAAACTATTTAGGTGTGTTAGTGCTACCCAAAGAGGACAGTATCAAGGTGCGGTGAATGAGTTCCTTATACTTGTGTGGTTAAGGAATATGTGTGTGATAGAAAACATCATTTCTAGACATTTGGAACTATTTTATACTCTTCTACTTGGGATGAGATGTGAAATAGAGATCACGTTCCTCTCTCGATTGGGTTTCATTTATTTGATACTATATATATATATATCCTTCATATATATCAACTCATTTTATTTGGTTACTATATTTCCTAGAGAGTCGAAGTAACATGGGGTATTCCACATTTTTCTAGCTTCTCATGGTTGGATGAGTCTACTCTCCTGCTATTGGTGGCTATGGCTTGATAGGTAGTTCATCTACTCACCGTGTTTATTCCCTTAGACTTAGATGAGATTACTTTCACTCTTTGTTGGGTTGAGTTGTAATCCTTCACTATACCTTATGTATCTACTATATTTCTATACTAATATATATCTTACTTCTCCCCCATTATCTTTCGCGGTGTCCTACTGGGTTTGTTTATAATCACCCCTACATGGCCTTTTCTCTCACTTATTGTGTATTATGAAGATAACAAATAGGTTGATCATGAATATAAATGAGATTAGGGATACTGGGTTCTTGGACCACATATGGTTTTCATATCATGGGATTCAGGAGCTGGTCCCTTCGAAGTGTTTTCTTTTCTAAATTTTGTTAGGTTGGGGCACAATTCTGGTCATGCACGTATTTTTCCCCTTTACTTTTAGATTATATCACCATACTTTTTACTATCTAGAGGTTCATGCATATTGGTTTTATTTTATAGCAATGTTTCATCTTTTTTTCTCTTCCACTACACTTTTACATTGACCTGTATCTCTCTCTGTGTGTGTATAGGTACTTAGGAATATGACTCCCCATGTTAGTTATTCCTTCAACAATTCTCTCCACCCAAAGTCTATGGAGGTGGGACATGGGTAGTTGTGGATCGAGCCCCATATTTGGTCATGTCATGACATTATGTTTGGTATTTAATAAATGATCCATTAATATGACTTAAATATATATTAGTGTCCCAAAGTGTTAACTAATTCCCCGCAAAATGTGTGATGATTCCATCCTCCCATCTTATCAACCAATGTGAGTATATAAGTTTCATTGGATCCATTTTCCAATGACCAGCTATCTTTGGGAAGTAGGTTCATGAATGATCTTGAATAAGGGAACTGTTTGGTGTTTACGAATGCATGAAAACCCCCATTTAAAGATGTTTAGAAATGTTGAACATGACATGAATGATTATGAAAACATACTCTACCTTCCCCAATCAATCATTAGACAAAAATCAATATATTTTAATAAAACAAAATGGTGAAACTGGGGTGAATCTTTATCCAGCATGACTGTATCACCAAAATGTTAGGAACCATTCATTATCTCACAAAATGAATGATGTAAAAACATGGATAAAAAAATTGATTATGAAATTTTTTTATTTATTAATATGTTGATTTTATTGAGTTTTCTTGTGTGTGGTTTTCATATATATTTAGGCATAATCAGAAAAATCTCTCATAAATCCAAATGGAGACTTACCAGTACCAACCGACATATGCTTAAGCTATAACACAAGAAGTGTCCTTATGTAAATAAAGGAAACCATTTCCAACCCATAATATTCAATATTGGGTATCAAATTTAATGGTTTTAGAGTACCACCTAAATGGAACTGTCCCAACCCAGGTGGTTTCTCGACAAGTTCTTTGGCTCATGAAGCCCCAATAACTATCCACTCAATGATGGCTGGTGGTATATAAGTAGATGGAACCGATTTCTACCTCAAACTGTTCTGGGATCCTATCCACGGAATGTAGAAATAAGTTCCTCCTTTTTATTATGGAGGCCGATCAAGAGGTCAAAAACACACTTATCCAAATGACATAAGGGTCCCTCTAAAGGGATCCTTCCATCATCCGCCACCACCAACACCATATGAACTTGAACCCTCATCATGATGAGGGTATTTCCCTATGGATTCCCGCCCTAGACCCTCCGACCTATGAACTTAGGAAAACCCATCGAGGGTAGTGACTAGATAATATGGAATAGGGTCATACCTCAATTCCCTCTAGAGAATCACACAAACCATATATAGTGGAAAACTACAAGCAAGCACACAGACCATCCTGCATTCTCCAAGCCTATCATCACAGTTTTTCAACATCTAGAGAAATCCACTAACCAAATACATCAGAAAACTATTTGAAAGAACACACACCTCCCATCTCTATGAAGAATGATTGTATAGTTTTAAAATATCCAAATAATCCCTTCAACCAGATATGATAGAAAACCTTGAGTAGGTTCACAAACCTACGGACATAAATAAAGCATGTCAGTCCTGTATTTCAGTATTCAGAGAAAACAACTAGAAGATCCAAGTAAAAACAATGGGATACCCATAAGTATACCCCAAAACCTTATTATTAGTTTTTATTGGAAATAAATGGAGGATTGTATTAGTCACACACCCCTTATCCAACCACAAAATTGTAATATATTCCTATTACGACTATTGAATTCACTAGGTCTATCCTAAATATGGTGAAAGGGCAGAAAGATTCCTTCCCATATACAAAAAACCTACTAGAATATAATCACAATGAGGAAAATGTTAATGGGTGGACACACAACTCCTTACCATCAATTGGAGTGACTCCCCAACATAATATGAATGTCACTCTGATGTAGACACATATCCTTGCTCCCATCTTGGAAGGTTAGGTGCTAAACCCCATAATATATGAAAAAATGAATCAGGTCCATATATATATTCAATGTGGAGGTAACCAGTCTAACCCAGTGTCCACTCCATGGTAAGAACATATTATTTCCTAAATTATAGATACCTGTCAAGAACTTCTGATAGAGAAACAAGATCTAATAAAAAAATCTTCTATATATGATGGAATCTATCCTGATCAATTGGCCTCAGTCACCTAAAATAGAGCATCGAAAAAGAATCCTCACCAAAGGATATTATAAAATGTAGATCCTTTCGACAATACCACTACACTTAATGCTATATTTACTGAATCCCTAAGACGTTAATCTATGGAGGATGATGATCTTACTTTTTTGTTAAAAAATTGTGGAAAATTTAGCTGCAATTTTGATGTTACTCGATAGAACATTCCTTCAAGTAGTTATAGAGGTCCACCCTAGATATCTTACCATAAAGTATTCCATCATTTCTAGAATTTGATTGATCATTATATCCCATCTCTTGATGAATTCTACCTAAACCTTTAACATGGATAGAACATGAAATAATAAGGAGGTACTCGAGTTTCTATTATCTTCCATAAAAGTCATCCATAGGGTATAAATTTTAGGAATTATCCTTTCAGTCAGATGTCAATCCATTATAGAAGTCCTCCTTTTTATGGAATTAGATTTGAAGGTCCTCCCTATAGTGATAGTTCACTTCATTAAAGAGGTCATCCGCTTGATGAATTAATTACCTAAACGACCTCATATCCTGATGTAAATGGGAAAATGAGGCCAACAATTATTTATTCATTATCATTTACAAGTAAAATCCTTTATCAATTAAAAGATAGCCTAAGGAAATGGACATTATTCAAACCACCCTTGGATCTCTTTCCTTATAATATGATAGAGGAAATCCCTACCAATCCTTCTATTTACAATAAATCCACATGGAAAAATCCACTTTAGTTAGATAAGGCTGAGGAAACTGTTTCCTAAGATGAATAAGAAATATTTTTCATTAGTCAAAAATTGGATAAATACAATAAACCATTCATGTTATAGATTTTAGACACTCCCAAATACAACATTCCAGAGGAATTATTGGAATAATTCGGGGAAAAAATCTTCAAAAAAGTATTTAGTACTCTACATATCTTAAAAACAAAGTATTTAATTACAATGAATATCCAGTCCTTGTCAAGGAAATATAATGGATACAACTTCAAATTGAATTGGTGCCCCCCTCAGCTACACAACACCCAAAATTGGGAAAATTGCAAGGATCCCTTGAATTCACATGTCTCAATGCATTGAAAAATCTGCATAAGATAATAAAATATGTCTTATATAATTTTCATATCATTGGATGGGGTGAAAAAATTTTTATTTCAATTCACCGCGATCCTTGATCAAAAACATTCATCGAAAGTGACATCATGTAATATCATATCCATAGGATGACTTTGATTAATGGGATCTGTTAGAAAAAGATAACATTTTCAATAAGAAAATAACCTTAAGGACTATTAGATACATAGGTATAGAAGAGAAAAATCCATTAAGATACTCATGTATCAATCATTTGAAAATATTAAGTAGCCCTCCCACTTAATGGAAGCCAATTGATAGCCCTTTCTAAAATCACTAGAAGTAGGTGGATGAGGTGAAAAACATACAATGAGTCCATTGAATGTTGAAAAATATATATGTAAAATAAAGAGGGATGCTATAGAATAAATAGCCATGGAAATACAAGGTCAACCCCCAGCCTGCAAGGTTGGGGTATTTCATTAACACAACCTTTATATTTGACGATACATGATCAAAAGGCTGTGAAAATTGAAACGTATAATTCTTTGACCATGGGGCTAGGGGATTTTCCCCTAAACATCATCCTAAATGGAAATATGAATATTCATATTTCTAAGTATAACTATAGAAATAATCTTTCAAATTTTTCCTCATCTCTGGGAACATGGATGATGAAAATTTCTGGTGATTCCCTTTGAATCACCATTCATCAGATTAACTCATGGGGAGAAAAGAATTCAAGGACTCGTGATGGGAAAAAATAAAATCAATCTCTCTATGAGGATTATGAAATTCCTATAATAAGTTATGTGTTAGTTAACACCATAATCACAACCCCTACAAAAGCTATAGAACATGAATCCAATACGTATGAACAAGATGATTATGTTTATTTTTGTAATCTGGTATACACCAAAATGACTGAATATTGTGTGAATAATTAGAACTAGAGGCTTTCTATGATTTTTTGGACCCCCTAAACTAATTTATTACTAACTCATTAATGAGAATCCCCCAAATAAAATGGTCAAGGTATGGTCGTACAACACCCTCCTACAGAAGGGGTTCACCTCATCACACTTGATTAAATATTTTATCAGAAGTAGGAATATATGAAGAAGTTTAGAAAACTCAATTTAAAACTACTTTGACCCAACATCCATACTAGATATTTTCTATAAGAGGATCATCAACTGACACTCTCATTCAGTGTATCTCAACCAAGAAGGTTCTCTCCAACAACTAAAGTAGACCCAGAACATCTTCTCAATATGGGGGACTGGGGAAGAATATATTTGGACCCCATCGAATCAAGATATCAGGACTTACATCACTTGGGTACACAACTAGGGATATGTTAGAAACATCCTCATGGAAAAATCCCTATAGGCTACCGACCATATCTACAAACAAATCCTACATTGATGGCCCTATAAATTATATCCCATCATCAAGGTCCTATTGAATTAAACACCCCTAGAAGTCCTATTAATAAAATTGAGTGATTGGAAAATAAATTAGAAGCTATGAATGAATGGAGTGTACTATTACAACTAGAAAGGAAGCCTTACCGTAAATGGGTTGATCCAACCCCTCCCCCAACAAATTCTGGGAACCCTAAATTTCCAATTTTTAAATGATCAGGGGAACCAAAACATAATTTGACACACTTTTCATCCCACTATGAATCCATGATGGGTAACACTATATAAAAAAAGTAGTGAAACTCATGTTCTTCATATAAACACTTCAAGAACCAGAAATTGTATGGTATACTAGCTTGAAGTCTTAGTTAATCATGGGATGGAAAGATATCAATCAACAATTTCTATTTCAATTCATATCAACATTGTAAAAGGTCAATTTCATAGAATTATAAAACTCTAATAAATATGAGAATTATATGATCTGAAATTACATTTTTAGTGAAAGGTGTTTACCTACTCCCTAAACCTATAGATTCCCCAAGAATATTTGTTTTCCATCTCCATAGAGACTCTTTTTGAATAATTATGCACACTACTCTTCCCAGTAAAATATAATGGTGGGTTTCAAGATCTTACCATAGTTTATCAAATATAGGAATATTATCTCATGTGAGAAAATGCCAATTCCTAAATATATCCATTAGTTCAAGGGAGGAGAATATGGAAATCATAAGTTTTCATAGTCACACTTAATCTAGCCCCAAAACCTGCTAAAGTTCCAAGGATCTCTTCATATTGTGAGACTCCACCTCCTTAGAATCAGCAAAAGCACCCTCCTCATTAGGACATGTTAATGAAGAAGATTAAAAACAATCTTGGGGAAGTAAATAATTTTTTTATTCATTCCAATATGATCATGTATTTGGATACTTCATCAAGGCATTGAAGAATAACTTTCTCTATTTTCCCAATCCCAAGAGGTCTGATAAGGCTAGTCTTGATGATCAAATTAAATATTTACTCTATCACCAGACATTGGGGCACACAGTCAAGGACTGATTTGTTTCCAAATACATACTAAAAACTGTTGGACCTTGGGAAAGTGAATCTATGAAAATTTCCCATATAGGTAATGTGTGTTTCAAACACCAATCTAGAGAAAGAGGGTGAATAGAAAGATATTACCAAAAATAATTAATTGAATTTCAGTGAATGGATGATTTGAAACACAATAAACCAAACTCACACTATCTTTCAAGCATAGTTGAATCAACCATATACTCTACTAGATACCTCTGCAGTGGAACATCCAAATCAGCTGACATCATAGTCTTCCAAGGGAAAGCCTTCTTAAAAATTAAATGGATTGAATGGAGGGAAACAAAAATAATAATATGAACCTTAACCAATTCCAAATTCATATTTTACTCTCTCAATATTCATTATATTATTCCCAAAATCACAACCACCATCCCAAAAAATGGTACTGTAGGATTTGTGCTGTCAGGATACATCCTCATGAGGAGAGGAATTAATCTACGATACCATTGTTTTAATTCACTTAATAGATCCCTTCTATGATGGTGAATATAGAAATGAAACCACATTACCTACATATTATGAGAGAATTAGGGAAAGTGCCCAAAGGGTCCGAAGATACAGGGGAAGACATGATCATGATATAAGTCAATAATTCAACCACATCCCCCTCGGACTGTCTACACCATTGAAACTCATGGGAGAGACCTAAATAAATCATAGTAAGAGAAGGAATGTTCTCCCACAAATTATAGGTGTCACATTCACCCAATTATACTAGAATATTTAATATAGGGTTCTTTGTTATACCGACTTCGGTAGGCAGGTTGACCTATTCAGACTCACTAACTAAGGACATGAGCGCCATTAATTACTATTCTGAGGGTCAATCTGCCCATGTCAAGGGCTTTAGTTCCTAATGTTATTATGAAAAAATATCCTTATTCTATAAATGGAATAACTTTATCCCATAAGTATGATATTTTAAAGTAATTAAACTTGTTTTAGACTAATTTATTGATCCTATATGCTCTATGTTTTTTAAAAGACCATTGAGAAGAACTCGTAAAATCATTACTGAGCCCTTAGGATTTTGAAGCTAAAGTTTCCATTATAGATATATATTATATATAGATTGATAATACTAAATTCCACATGATCATATCTTACATGAATTAGGAAAAATATTTTCTTATACAAGGACAAATCATACCCTTGTATATTTTAGGTAAGAAAAATGACATTGACATCTGATAGAATTCCATTCGAAATGGATCATGAGTTAACATCATTATATTTTGAACACTTCATGGATTGAGATATAGTGAGTCCCACTTATCCATTTCCACTCTAACATTATATGTGTATGAAGAAAGAATCCAAAATCCTCTCAGTATAATCAAGCTCATGGATCTGTTTGGAGACCTCTTATATGATATAAAATTTCTTATATTCTATCAAGATACGTCCTTCAAAATTATTCTATGAAGGCCTTGGTTTAATCAGTATATAGAAGTCCCCTTTTAATAATACCAATGCCAAAACCATTACATTGATGGTCAAATTGGAACATTACATGGTGAAAAATCACCATTCGAATACTATGAATCACAACATATTGATGAGGGATTATACTAGTGGGAAGGGAAGAAAACCCTAACTGACAAGGAGACTTTAGTCACTACCACAAATGGTTTGGAAATAACCCCATCCCACCCCTTAAAACATGTAAATTTAAAATGTATGCATCCCATAAAACAGAATAATGGAATGATACCAAATTTTGGAACATATTCAACAAAATTCATGATATAAATCATGATGAATGATCCTCAAAAATCTAAAGATTCCATTAACTCTGTAAACATTTGTAAAAGATCATATCAAGATTCCCTCATTCCATCCCATGAGCTTCAACAGGTCTTTTCCTCATTAGATGAATATGAATAATGTGACATGTCATGAGAAGGGAGTTGATATACTTCCACTCTACCCCTTATCTTTTATCTATAACTTTAAGGAAACCACACAATTTCATTTGGGTCGGAGGAAGGTACTTCACCATCAAGATGTGAAAATATTGATTCCTATCCTAACTCTGAGAGGTTTCCTTCACCAATGACATCACCTATGAGTAAGGTGAACAGGAATAGGAAGGGGAAGAGTAAGAGGAAGAGGAATAAGATGAGGAAATGAAGGAATACCTCAAGAATTCCCCACCATCATTTTAAAAGGGTGTCTCTACAACTATTTACAGACTCGGAAAAATAAATCTGGATATAGAGAAGGACCCATGGACCCCCATGATTACTGCATCCATATATTATGAAGGAAAAGATTTATATTCCTCTTTTATGAATAAGAACCTTGATTTATTTTCTTTGAATTACATAGAAATTTTTTGCCTTGGTATCGAGATGTCCAACAACCACCTGGGATTTCAATAAAACCACCGAGGATATAAACTGGCTACCAGAAGGATGTAACTGACTCAAAATACAATAACTATGGATGAAGATGACATGATTATCAAGTACAATTTCATCTCAGAAGTCCATTTTTTGAAATAGATAACCAACACAGTCCTAATAAAGAAAAAGAATGATAAAATTAGGGTCTGCAAAGAATTTAGTTACATAAACTGGATCTATTCGAATGATTATTTCCCATTCCTGAGCATAGAGATACTGATTGATGATGTGGCTATATTTTAATCCATTTACTTTACATAAGGATATTTATGGAATAATAAAATTTGAATATCTCTATATGATGAATAATTCACCACCTTCATTTACCCATAGGTATTATTGAGCTACCGAGTGATTCCCTCTATCTTAGAAAATGTTTCTGCTATATATTAATGTGCCATGCATCATGTATTAAAAAAGGGAACCTCTATTGAATGCTACATCAATGTCATGTTGGTTATGTCTTAACAACATTATTATAACCTGGTTTATCTTGGGACCACCTTTAACAAACTATGACTACATAGCCTAATAATGAACCCCATAAAATGTGCTTTTAGGGTTACCTCAATAAAGCTTCTTGTCTTCGTTGTACACCATCATGGCATGAAATTTGATCCTGATAAGACAAAGTTTATCCTTAATATTTTACCTCCTTGAAACCTAAAAGTGTTTATATTAATTTAAAGACACCATACATTAATTTGTCACGTTATAGAAAACCTTAAGGGAAGGTGTTTTCCCTTCCCTGGGATGAAGAAAAGGGGGGTTACAAACCAGAGGACCGATGAATTTCAGGATACATTTGAAAATATTAAGAAATATATATTTTAGTCCACCAATGATGATTGATCATATTGATAGAATGGAACTCATTTTGTATGTGATAGCCTTGGAATGATCAGTGGGACCTTTCCTCACCCAAATTAATGATGCTAGGAATAATAAAAAAATTATTATATCATTCAAACCATGATCGATACCATGAATCATTATTTCAATATTTTGAAGTGCTACCTAGTGTTAATCTCAAAGATTTAGTAGTTGAGGCACTGCTTAATGCACCATAAGGTTCAGTTGGTATCTCACAACAACCCACTCAAATAAATACTTATCCATTATATGTTTACTGAATGTTTGGAATTGTGGGTGGTGATCCTGCAATGGTTTGAAATTTTGTTTTCACCTCATAAATTGATAAAATGACAGACATTAGTATACTTACATGAAGAAAATACATCTATAAAAACAACATAATTGAATAATTAATTTCTCAATGAAGAGATAATATCTATTCATGGGGGTCCCATATATGTGAGATGTATTTTGAAAGTGTAAGAAGAATCCCATCATGAAAGATAATGGAATACCCCAAGCTAAAAAGGTTGGGTTGGGAGCCTGTTTCATATCTCCTGAAAAGGGAGACTTTACTAACTCCTTCCTATTATGAAAAGGATATACAAAAAAATTAGGCAGAGTAACATTCCCTCATCGCAAGGCTAGTACTTGAACATAAAATACATGTGTACAACTTTATGTTAAAATTTGATTCATATTTGGTAATCAAGAAAATAAATTGTTATTATTCCACCATAAAGGTGGATATAATCCTCCTTCTTGACTATGTTTGAGTAATAATGAAGGAATTACCCATAGAGATGACACTTACTCGTGTACTATGATTATTGAATGTCGAGGAAGAGACATTGTAGAATGTATCCATGGTTTTATCCAATTTGGATCAGTACAATAGAGTCTCCAATATGGTGCATCACCGAATGGTATTAGTTGTTATAGTTAACCTCAAATAAACCAATGATTTTAATTCCCTCCCTAAACTAGATGGTCATATAACTAGATGGATGATACCCATGGTGGACTACCTTCCAAATAGTGTTATCTTTTCGAACAGAGTTAGAAAAGAGAAAACCCAATAATGATAAACCAACTTCACTCTTAATGATAGACCAAATAACAAAAAAATACTCAATAAAAAATTCTTTGATTGGATCCTTCTTAGGTTCATCGATAGGGAAGATGATATTACCATCATTAATTAATTATACATGGGATATTCTAATTCCTACCAAATAGGGTTTAGGATTTCCAATAAAATCTAAAGGATTGGATAGTTATGGCCTTAATGAAATAGGATTTCAAAAAATTCATCATTAAGTTTCAATCCTTCAAAGTTCATTCACACTTCTTCCATCAACCCCCAGAGTTTCTACAAACATCCAAGTACTTGTGTACATTTTCAATTTGGGTAATGTATATTGTAGGGTTGTATCTCGCAACTATGGTTAAGAAGTTCAAGTACATCCTCAAAACTACTTAATTATTATTCAAATAGAATGAAGTAATAAAACTCAAATAATTTTGTACTGAATGTGTTTCCATCCTTTTGAAACCTAATATCATTACCAAATTTGGTGTCCCTCATAAAATAATGATAGACAATGGCCCCAATTTATGTTTTTTCTGAGCTGGAGAAACTATATCAGGAGTAGAATATCAAATCTAACCATTAATCTCACTATAATGTAGCAACTAATGGATAGATAGAGGCCTTCAACAAGACCTTATTAAAAAAACATAAAAATATGGTGGATAAAAATAAAAATTCTTGGTCTGAAAATGTCTTTCTTTCATTGTGGGCCTACCGGACTACTACCTAAACTACCATGCGGGAGACCCCGTATAAATTTTTATATAGGATAGAATAATTCATTCCCATTAATATCAATATAAACTCAATCCATGTTTCCATCAATTATCAATTATCTATATAAGGGGAATCCCCAAAACGTTTTGGATGAATTGGAAAGATATAATGAAAAGAGACCATATACTCTTCATAAATTTGAGTTCCATTAAAATTGGATAGAACTAGCCTTTAAGAATAAATTATACCTCTAATAGTTTCTCCAAGGAGAGATCATACTAGTCCTCAGGACCCCGATGATACTAGGGAATAAACCTCCAAAGCTTGATCCAAAGTGAGAGGGACCTTATTCCATGATCAATATCCACTACAATGGATATTATTCATTTATCTAGATCAATAGATAGCACATTACATCACCTTCCAATGCAATATTTCTCAATAAATACGTTTTTAATTAAGACACACTACTGTCAATCTCATATAATGAAAAAATACAAGAAATTTGCATCGGGATCCAAGACCATAAAAGGAACAACATATGGTCCTATTCATATGACCTTAAAATACAAGACACCATAGTATGATCTATAATACATTAAACTAAATAGCCTAATATCATAGTTACTAGACATTATGTTGTTAAATTATTACCTTATAACATGAAATAAAATTCCATGGTTTACAACCTTGTCGCACAATGATAAAATTCACGACATTTGTTCCTATATTAATGACCATAAAGGCACACCATATGGTATTAAAAGTTTGATCTAAAACTATAATAAATCACAATAATATTTGTGAGACATTAAACTACAAACAATAACATCCTATTTATAATATATTAAATTATACAACAACTTCATTGCGAATGAAACAAAACTTCATAGTTCATGCCCTTGTTGTATGACATAAAAATGTATAACATTTCAGTCCATGCTTAAGGGGATCACAATAATTGGTGGTAGTATCCCACCACAACCCTATGGAGAACTATGTATGGATTTATTATCATCTAAAATTTAATATATAGTGATTCCCATTCCTTATGTCCTAGTTCTAAGAACAATACAATAAAATACCCCTCTCTTGCATAAAAACAATGATCTATGTAGGGGACATCACATTATATGGACCACGTTAGTCCAAATTCTTCCTTGGTTCATGGAAACATTCCTTGAACAACCCATATTCCATTTATTGGGTAATTTAATACCTCCTTAATATTTTCTTAGCCATAAATGATATAATTTATAATTCATGAGGAAACCTTTGTTTTGACTATTCACTGATACTCCTTAATTTGTATTCATATAGAATCTACCCCAAATGGCTAGTTAACTAGAGGATTACTTTATTTGAGTGTGAATTGAAACAAACCATTTTGGATTTTCATAATTCACTCCAAAAGGGCTCCTCAGCCAGATGAACATTTATCCTAAGGAGAAACTTGTTCTATCTCTGTAATCCATATAAACATCATTCTAGAACCAATTTTTTGAACATTGTCCATGGTCACTCTTGACATACTTGTCCCATATCAATTATCCTAATCCAAAAACCCCCAAGAGCATGTTTTACAATTTATTTCTTTACATTAGAACTATGTCAAAACATCCTTGGCCTGGTAATTATTATATCATTCATCATTTTCATACATATGGTCCTATTAGTATGAAAGAAAACAATAAGTCACCTTCATCCTTTCCACATTATGTTCAACTACATGGTTTCAAAAAACTACATATGGCTTGATTCTCATTTAATAGAGATATATATAAATTTATAGATACTACATCTGGGTACAACCAACACATGATATAAATTACCTTATACTTCCTTTTAATCACATGTATGTGGTAAAATACACCTTTTACACTACTTTTTTTGTCACACCGAACATAGATCATGTGGGATTATGTGTTTTGGTAAAGGGTTCTATGAATGATTGAGATGTATCAGTTCATGTCAGGTTTATCAGGGTCCTTAATCAAATACCATATAAGGGACACCAAAAATACTCACCACCTGACATTAAACTACATGGTTGAATCCACCTTCATTACATAAATCCAATTAATTGATGTGTCTTGATTATCAATTATATGAGATACATATTTAAATTAGGATCCTAAATCTTTATCCAACCACGATACAAAAATACTCTCAATCTCAAATGAATGAGACAAATATTTAAAGGAGGGTCTAGTTTGGTTTCTTACCCTAATCCTGAGCCTGTTTTCAAAAAATGGAATAACCTTCTCTACAAAAAAAGTGTGTTTACTATAGGGGATATATTATCGAAACAATTGTTTCTTGATAATTTTTTTATGAGACACGTAGTGACACTTGGATATGATGTCTTCGACCCATCTGCAATATAAAAAACCCTTCCTTTTATATGGTTCAGACCTACATATGAAATATTTATACCCATTCTTGGGTGAATTTTACATAAAAAGCTTCTTCCACACTCACGCACCTTCCTTACACAAACTAAACTCTATGTCTGGAGAAATATGAATCTCTATAATATTTCTCTGGCCATTAGTGATAGAATGTATGATTCCTGGGGAAATATTTGTGTTAGCTATGAATCGATACACCCAAGTTTGGATTTTCATTAAATCACCCCCAAAAGGATAGTCTACTAGAAGATTATTTAGTTTGAACACGTATTGATAATCCCTATTTTATTTTTTCATAAGTCACCACCAAAATTCCTATCAACTAGAGGCACATTCATCCACAGGATAAACCAATTCTATCTCTATAATCATTGAAGATATCATGATGGATCACACCATTCAATCATTTTTCATATTCACTCATTACATACTTGTCCCATATCAAATCATAGATATAGAATCCCCTAGATAATAGTTTACAACCTTCCCTCTTCAAGCCTGAAGGATGATGGAATGTTCTTGTTCAAGTCACCATGAAATGTAAAATCAAAAATCTTTCAGTCCAAGATAAATGGTCTTAAATTATATCCCTCAACACCCATACTATAATAACTAAAACTAAATAGTCTATATCCTAGAAAAATTACATTAAACTATACGATGCTTCAACAATTATGAAGGTATAGACTTTTCTTATGATGTTGGTCATCCATAGTATAAACTTAAATAACTACATACAACATTATGTTCATTATATAAATTCATATAGTGATTCCATGATTATCCATTCAATGCCCATATACTACAACCATAAAATTTTTGTGTACCTCCCTTCATGGACATAACCACGATTTGAGTGGGAGGTTTTGGATTTCACCCAGGACCCCTCCATTGAAAGTATATAGTAGAAATAAAATTTCAATCCTTTACATAAAAATTGAAATTTTATTGGAGTGGTTTCTCATTCATGAACAATGCCAAAATAAATAGGGTCTTCATTCTTAGACACATTTCCATCAAAAACCACCCTCTGTGGTCACGAGAAATCAAGATCCTCACATGTTCCCCATGGTCATTGATGATAAAATTCTCTATTCCCAATGAAACATTTACTTTTAAAATTCATTGATATTCCTAAGTTTAGAACTATAATGGATCATTCCCAAAAGCCCAGTCTACTAGAGGATTTCATGTTTTGACTATGCATTGATACTCCATAGTTATGATTTTCATAAGTCACCCCCAAAAGAGCCTATCAACTAGAGGCACATTCATCCTCAAGAGTAACCCCTTATATATCCATAATCCCTAATAACATTATGTTGTAAAATTATTTTTTAACATATTATACTGACACTCATTACATACTTGTATCATATCATGTTTCAGATATGGAAATCATGAACTCATAAATTAAAATCCCACATTGTCTCTATGAATAATGTTAGAACATTCTTAGTAATTAATCCTTTCTTGGAACATCATCCTATAACAAGTCATAAAAGATGTTTGACCTAAATATGAGTTTAATTAGTACAGCATTTAGGACTCTAAAAATCCCATGAAAAGTGAAATAGTACTCAATTGTCTAAAAACCCACTAAGGGAACCCATGATAAAAGTTGTGTCTCAGCTCACTAGACATCCAATCTATGTGGTTTAGGAAAAATTTTGCAATGAAAAGAATGAGGCATAAAATATTTTAGGTTGAAATCCCACAAAGGGAGGACTATGAAAATTTAATGTCTCATCCACTAATTCTTCTTCATATTTGACTTAGGAAAAAATAGGGCGATGAAATGAATAACACAAATTTTCTAGGTTCTTTCATATTACCCTAAAAAAATTGAATTATGCTCACTAGGATTAAATACGTAGCAAAAAATTAGAGATCTTTCATTCTTATCGTTGTAATTACAAATCATTAGCACAATTTCATTCAATAAAATTACTCATTTTCAGTGTTATGTTATGGTTATAATAAGGATAGTGATGCAGAAATAAATGATCAAGGAATTAAAAAATAATTTTCATTCATGTTTTTAAATGACAAGAAACTTCCACATACTTTAGTCTCTCCCCCATGTTACATTGGATTTACTCAATATATTCATTGATCTATTGGATGGTGGCTTGAGAATTATATATAATTTTTCAAAACCCATCCAACTGTGTGGAAACTACCACATGAACATAAACAAGTTTCTCCTTCTTTACAAAAAAACAATATGTTCCTTGTGCTAAGGAACTCTTCAAGGTTTGATGGATGTGGACCATATCTTCCATTGTGACAAATAATTCTCCTTGAAGTTTCACCATTTGGAGAGAATTACAGTTAATAAGAAACTATTTATCTTTCACCTCCTTTTGATGGATGAGATCTACCTAGGATATAATGACTCTAAGATCATCAAATTTTCCTACTAGTTGTGCCTTTTTTTCAGTGATCTTTACTCCTCTTCCCGTTGATGGATGGTTGACTTAAAAACATGGTGAATCATGTAGTAATCAAATCCATCATACCCCAAAATGTAAAACATGGTTAGAACTCAATGTAGTCATAATGGAGGATCTTTGAGAGGCATCTCTGAGATCATCCTACGAATGTCTCTCCATAAAAAATAGTGTGAGGACTGAATAGAATATTCTTACTCCAAGGATAACTTTAAACCACTTTCATATAGAGTGATGTACTATGGGATTGACACAATGAATGACGAACCATGCTATGATACCTCTGAAATAGTACTTGCTTCACCTTCTATTATTGGATTAATTGGAATGGAAACTTCTCCCCTCAGCTCAACATTCAATTTTTATGGCACTGGATAACAGATAGGACCCATAATTTACATCCATGGGTAACAAATATAAAGAGTAAGAAAAAATCAAATTATTTAATATTATTCACTCATTAATGGATCATCTACTATAATTGATGCCTCCCTAACACCCTTAGTCTCATAATTTTGAGTAAGGATCAGTAGATGAGAAGAATCCTCCTAAAGTTTCTTAGAAAATGGGGTGGGTGGATCTTGATAATATACCAATTCAGGGGAAAAGGATATTATACCCTCTTTAATGGGAGAAAGATTAAATTCTTTTCCCTGTTCATTGATCACCTTGAAAATTATTTCCATAGACAAAGATTCACAGATCAAGTAGCTGTGATTAGAAAACCATGGGTAAGGATTGACTGTGTGAAAATAAAGACTCACATTCATCCAATTCATTATTCTATTCCTCAAAATCTTATAAATATCCAATAAAGTTAATATGCATGAGCATGTATTTAATTTCTATTATCATGATTTTTCATTTCATAAAACATTTCTCAACCCATATGGCTACTTTACATATGAGGAAATCTAGGATGTGAGGCTTAGGATCCATCAAGATATCCCCCTATAATAACCAGAGACCCCGATTATCTTCCTTTGAGATAGTCACATGGTCAACAGTGGTCAATGGTGGGTCAATAGTGGTCACTACAAGGTCCTCCAATTTATATGGTATATCTGAAATATTGTAAGGAATATAAGTATGTGAACATTCCATGCCACATTGTTATTCACTTTTGACATTATCAAGATCCTCTCCCCTTGCTACAATAATGGGAACTTGTGCAGTTTTGTCTCATGGAAATTCTTCCAATGAAGGGTCAAACTCACCAGTATGAGTCCATGCCTCATCTAGAATGCCACCTAAAGAGAATGGAGGATCAGTTTTGGACCCCTTGAGGGAGGAATGTGATGCATATTCTATAGGGGGGATGCATTATTAGATACGTATGTTAGGATAGTTAATGGAATAAATGACTTTATTGATACATACTATGATGCATACATCCGAAAAATGTATTTTCCCACTTTTTTATTCTCTTATGATAGTGAAGTGACCTTAATAGTCTTCTCAAATATGGGTTCTAGAGGTGGAAGGGGTACCCCGACCATCTTCTATTATATTTTTCTTTGAACTGAGGATAACTCCCTAGGATCATAAGTAGACTCCTCAACTCCAATCGAGGTACTCGTTGATTTATATCATGGTTAGAATACTTATAAATACACCTCTTTCTATATTTCAAAGTGGCTCATTTTTAGAATTTCGTCTACTTGAAATGATAGTTATAGATAAATGTGGAGGTAAATAAGCTTACATAACTTGAATCGATCAAATAATCCCATTCGTAATCATATCTGATAAAAATACCCTAAGTGAGAGCTTGGCCAACATGCTAGTTTCTGAATTTATGGATAGAATCTTATCATTGGTTTCAGACACAAACATCTATAGCGCCGAAATATATTTCCCCACCTCTGAAAATTTTGCATCGGGGTGAAGATCAGTGGGTTCTTTAATATAAAAAATATGTGGGATATGTTTTTCAATATATGGGAACACCCATAAATCTATGATGTCACAAGATATGTCATTACATGATTAGATCTCTATTGGTCATACATGATCTAATGTTTATGTAGTTGGCTATGACGAAGAATGGAGATATTTTGACTTTGAGTCCCCTTCATGCCTCTCAACATGGTAAGGATACTCGGAAATATGATATTGTGTCTCCTCATTATGGTGAAAACTAGATTACCTCAGCTTGTAAGATGTGGTATTTTCAACATTGAAATTCACTGTGGTCTATGTTCGGGATCTCTATGAATACATTTGAGATTTAACATCATCATCCCTGAGTTGATCATCCATACCATGCTTTCCACATCTAGTAGTAATCATGGCTTTGTCCAGAGGGACTATTTCTTTAAATATTCCTTGACGGTAGTATGAAATCAAAGCACTGACATACCATGAGTTTATCCTGATGGATGTTCCTAATGGAGGCTGCTTGATCACTACTTCGGATACCTCAAGGGCCATGAGGATATAAAATTTTCCAGCCACCATCAAGTGTTTCTCAAACTTAACATGTGTTCATGGAGAGACACTTAGCTATTATAGTCACATGAACTGGTGGGAAAATTTATATAGTGCATAAGAAACACAGATGATCTTGTAGTAAATATGGGCCAGCAAGGCACTATCTATGAATGAAATCATGTATGAAACAAGTTCATCATCACCTTTTCAGTTAGAAAAAAAATCCCATTAGGAGTATCATCAAAGGTAAAGATGTTAATCTCTCCAATTATGTTCATATTCTTCATAGATTATCTATATTTCAGAAATAATGGATGAATTCCAGAAACTACCCATGTGAATGGAGATAACTGGCATTTGGGGATTCAACCGCACTCATCATGGAATAGGAGATGAAGTGTACCATGATCCACCCCCACAACACAATAAATTGCCCTAAAAATTGGTTGGGGTATTCCCTATATATACGTACAATAAGCATCGGTAGATATTTTCTAAAATTGGGGTATTTATCCATATGTGGGTCCATTCTTATAGTGTGTACACTGTGAATAATGTCCCTGCAATTATGCCACTTTCATATTCATAGACTGATAGTGGGTAGATACTCAACCACATCAAAATAAATCTAGAAATTTGGGTACTTTTAGAGAGTTTTGACAAGACTTTATAACCCCACAAGTTATACTTTTTAAACTCCAATGTAGGGAATAATTTTCTAGAAATACCCTAATTATATATTAAAAGGAATCTCGTTGGGTGTTGGAAAGTTGGACGTTCTCATTTTGGATCAAGGAAGGCCTTCATCCATTCTTTTGGATGGGTGTCACCCATTGGATGAGGGTCTTGTTTCATGATAATGTGGGATAGTTTTAAAAGATCACTAGTTGAATCCTGTATCCTATTAGAATCATCCAATAATGCTTTTAATGGTGTGAACTAATTATACCTCTCTCCAAGAATAGGCTCTCCTGATATTTTTTATATTTCACATAAACTATTGCATACATACCCATGTGTCAGTTGAAAGTTGTTCACATGAGGGATCCATCAACTAAACAACTCAGGGAATATTTTTGGGTTCTTGTACATGTATGTAATGGATACATAGATATCCTCATAAATCTCAAAAACATTCAACTTGGTCTTAAATAATATGCATGTTTTTCATACCTATTATTCCCACATCCACTCAACCTTGACCTTCTTATACAATTTAAGTCCTAATAATTATTACATCCATTAGATTGATCTATCATTAAAGCATGGAAGATTGATTTGAAGTAGTGTGGATTTTATTCTAGTGTGTGAGGCTTCATATTTATGGCACATAGGATATGCTGTTTGACGTATGTAGTTGGAATTTTACATTCACTAATAAATTATTCTTTGGATGAAATATTGGAAGTGGGACAATTTGTGTACTCCCCAAACTATAAATTTTGAAAATAACTCTTCATATTCGAGATGAATGAATCTATCCAAAATATATGGTCATATAATTTTATATAATCGATTCATGGATAATAATTTTTGTACATATTAAATAATTTCACTATGTCTATAATGGTGGAGTCAAACATGTCATATTAATCTGGGCCAAAACTTTTAATAATATCATTGAAACAAGAAATATCTTGTTTGACTAAATCCCATTGAGTTTACATTGGACACATACAGAGGGGAAAATATATTTTTTCAACCGTTAATTCCTTATTTTGTATTTAAGTAGGAAATTTCAAAAAGTAGTGACATTGAATAGGTAATTTTCCCTGGTGAACTTGCACAAGTCACTCACTAAGATGAACTCACATAGATCACATGATTAGGTGACCCCATGCAGGTCACCCACTTTGGTGACCTCATGCGAGGACACTCACTCACATGTTTAACATGCATCCCAAAAGGTGTGTGAGATGACTAGGGTGTGATAGGTGTCTGGGAGAATGTTTTAGAATACCTATACTGTGAAAGAAAGAAAAAGGTGTGGGATAGTATATGAATTTTATGGATAGGCAACCCTATATATCAAAACCTAGTCATGTATGCAGGAAATCTGTGTGGTTCACCTACACGATAGAACAACATGACTGAACTACATGGTGGAATTCTTTACTTAATCTGTAACCCCCCCTATTTTATTCTAGAAGGAATGGTATATCCTTGAGATTATACCTCTTTTTATAATCATATCCAATCCCGAGTGGGGGATTTTTTTGACACTCAATTTTTATATAGGGATGGAAGGGTTTAAGGAATGAAAAATGGAGTAGTAAAAGATAAAAGGTGAGTTATGGAACTCTCCCAATCTATCCTACACACACCTAATATATGTGATAAGTTTCTCACATGGTCCCTTCAAACGTGACCTAATTGGAGAAGCCACACCTATGTGAGGCCCTGCATGAGACACCTATGTAGTGGGACTATGTGCATGACCACTTTTTCTCTAGCTCCAAAAGTTTCCTAAAAATGGGACACATGGGCTCTTTATTTGTAGTGACTATAAAACCAAAATAAGCCTCAAATATCTTCTTTCCCTATTCCTTAATCTAGGCCCTAAAAACCATTCATCTAGATTTACAGGACATGAAATAAGAGGAAATGAAAGAGGGTGGTAGGATTAGAGTTCCCATAGGGTTTTAAAACCTAAAACACCTCTGAAATACAACTAACTTATTCAATGAGAACTACAGTGAATTCCCATCCTTAATCTTGGGACTTGATCAAAAGACATCCAAAGACACCTGAAGAGACTCTTTAAGCCTAGAGAAAGGACTCACCCATGTGTTATCACAAAATTTTTCTATCTCCCAAGATGTCTTCAGCTTTCCCAGCCTTCACCTAAATTATCCATATTTAGTTAACCCATGTTACCCCATGACCAACCTCTTATTCTTTCCCATCCATCTCCTATATGAGCCTCCTTTAGATCACCCATGACTACCCTATGTGAGCCACCTTCTACTCTCTGAGAACACAACTGCCTAATAAATTATTTGATCCACCTTTTCATACCACCAATGGTAGGTTACCTCATACTCTGGATCTCTTTTATGAGGGGGACCATGCCCAGACCTTCCCCAAAGCCTCCATGAATTTATAATCAGATAATAGAAAACATATTCATTTTCTATCAATAATAAATTATCATGGTAATTGAGGCCATACATTTATCCTACCTAGTTGGTGGGATCCATAAAATGTTCATAATTATACATTATTGTGCTAACAAGGACCCAAAATAAGGTGGTCATTCTAGGGATATTCCCACTTTAAATAGTGAGGGGAGCCACATTCCTTTCCTTTTGATGAGGGTTTGTGGTTTATTCTCCTCCCATATTCTCTAAAATTGGGAAAATGGAATCCCTCTAGGAATAATACACTATTATTTCAGGCAGCTCGTATCTTTATGGGTGTGTAGTCCCATTCTTAGTTATGAAAAGGATAGAGAATAATGTCTCATCAAATCCATTTCCCTCTCCCATACTTGTGGCCTCATCCACCATCATAGAAAGAATATGGTGTGGTTTTCTAGATCTTCCACATCATATTATTTCTAACACCAAGCATGAATCCTGTGTGCTTAGAGTTTATTGATGATCCTGAAATCCGCACAGTCAAATACATGTCTCAATAGAGAATCATTTTCCAAATATTCCTCTCATCTATTCCAGGGCCTACTATTTGGTATAATTCTTCCAATATATGTATCTATATCAAATATCTATATCTCTTATGAGAAAACCCTTCAAGGGTCTACATTTCCAATGGGGAAACCAGGGGAATCCTATTAATTTTAAGCCCTCAAAGCCATGAATCCATAATAAAGCACCACACTCACTTTGCGAAACACCTTTAAAGGGCCTCCATAAGTGTATACCCAATGAAACAACCATGGGCCTCCTATTAGGTTTACATCCTTAAATCCATATTTCCATATGAAAGGGATAAATTTAATATGAGATAAACCTTTAAAATTATTCGATAGTTTTAGGTCTAATGAAGTAACCAATGTATTCCATATGTGAAGGCCCCCAAGACATTTGAACAATGAGAGCTTTGATTCCTGTCTAAATTGGACATGTAAGTAGTCTCCATGAGGTACAAACCCAACACCCCAAACTATCCCAAATATTCTCTAGGCCACATCCCCAGCAGAATCAAATATAACATAATAGGTCACATCCCTTTTAGGTTTACTGGTCTGATTCAGTGTATCCCACACCATCTTTGACTAAGAACTATTTTCCTAGAAATCATTGCTGCATGATGTTAAACTTCATGGTTTGGTCCTCATCACCCGACCTTAAAAGGCATGATGTGTCTTATAAAGTGTAACCAAACTATGTGGGTTCTGATTCCTTTTACAAGGATACATTATAATCCAATCTCATTGGCCTAATCTAAACATCAAATCAACTTTCATCTTTCTAGATGATGATAAAGTCTAAATTACCCCCATGTGGATCTTAAAAGTAGAATCATAATAACAAATGATATTAAAATCCCTAATCTATTTACAAAATGGTACCATTGATGAAAAAACATGGATACATATAAAAATATTTATCTTTGAAGAACCAAGGATACATATATTTGATTCTAATTCAAATACATGGTAATAATTCATTGTTAACTTAAGGGTGGCCTATGTTATTTTTTAGATTTAATAAGGGATTCATGAATATGTATTAATCCAATAATAGAGTCCTAGAGTCATCAATAATTCCCCCAAAAAGGGTGTGAAGATCCCAACCTCCCATCCTCTCAACCAATGTGAGTCCCTAATCATTTTTAGAACCATTTTCCAATGACCACATGACTTTGGAAAGTTGGTTTGTGAAATATCTTGAATGATGGAACTGTTGGCTATTTTTGGATCCCTGAACAAAACCTATTGGAAGGCACCAAAAATGATGAAGCCAATATGAATGATCTTAAAACCATAATAAAACCCCAAAAATTAATCATTAGAACAAGATACAGATATCTTTATTGGAAAAAACAGCCATAAAATAGAATAATAGGGTATTGTGAACAAGAAATACATCAACCTCATGCTCTCCTTCTACCATGCACAACCCACATTATAAACCAAATCATCCTCTAATCAATAATTACATATGATAAACTATATACACAATCCATAAAAACCCTTTTCATAATAATCGTTCCTAGAAGAGAGAGTGGAGAAGAGGGGGTAGCCATCCATCTATCCTCACCAGCCTAGATTTGTAGGGAATACACCTGAAACACAAATCCATTTAGTTATGATGTAAATACATGACTCAGGTGGGGTGTGTATAAAATATCAGATAGAAAATATAATGTCTAATAATTACATAGATGTCCAACCTATGGGTATAGAAAATAAAATCCACCCAACTACCATAACCTATACAACATCCTATTTTTCAACCACTAATGCATCACATCACACCACCACCACAAATAAGAAACACAATTTTCCACTTTCAATTAAAAGTTCCACCATTTCAAGAATTATTGAGACTTCACTAACTTATATTTACTATGTCATTCTGTTTCACATTAACCCAACCCATTTTTATCTTTCAATACATCTAATCTAATTACCAAAAATCAATTTTAGCTTATCATATTTAATTTTTATAATTTTAAAATCATACCATGGATAACTATGACAATTATAAAATCACACCACACCCTACCAAATCCAACCCACATAAACCAACGTCAAAACCCAAAAAATGATAAGACATAATCCATAACCACAACTGAACCATCTCACCATAATAACAATACCTCACAACCACCCCACATCAGTCGACAACCCATCCCATACTAACCAACCATATATTCACAACCCAACACATTCAACCTTCAACCTAGTATCCACCATCACTAGTAATAGTCCCACAAGGCCCATAAAAATCACACAAAAAATGTATAAATCACATCAACATGTATAATAAATTATAGTTTTCAACACACCACATATCAGATTCAATAGAAATGGCTTTTATCAACTTACTTCGTTATTTAGAAATGGTATTGTCACAAAATTATAGATTTACTAGGGTAACCAGTTTATTATAAATTTATAAGTTCATATACTTTTATCCAGGGTGAGATAAAAAATAAACATAGAAAGGGCTTCATAATAATAATAACTAAAATACTAACAAGCTACCAAATATCCATTATTTCCATCAATATTAATAATCTGACAGAAGTCAATTATCAATATCATCAAAAGTATTAAATATATGTGAATAATTTCCATCCCATTCAATTTCATTTTAATCCAATTATTTATCTGATTATGAGAAACAATACTATCCATGTCAAGGAATAAAAAATCTTGCAACTCCGACATTGTCAAATAAGAGATGGATGGAATGAGGATGTGTTACCTCAATTGGAGATTCAAAGAAAATCATGATCATAATGGAAGGATAAATGTATGTAAATTAACCATGATCAAAGAAAAAACATCACCATAACATATCCCCAATATCCCATCAACAAAGCACAATCAGAACCTCTCCTAGAATAGAGGGGTTCTCCATAACGAACAATAGAAGAAGATGTATATAATAAAGGGAGAAAAGGAGGATAATTAGGTACATTTAGTCAATGGAACTGGATTAAACTGAAACCCAGAGGTTATAATTTAAAAAATATATATTAAAAGTGAGGTAAGGGGTCTAGGGTCATCCATGGTTTGAGAGGAAGGCTGATTTTTTTAACCAAGGTCTAACCATCAATTTATAAAAGAAGATTCACTAGAATCCAGTATAGTGTGGTGACCTCATACTACACCATGTTTCCCTTGGTCAAAGGGAGGTCTGAATCATCCACACCCATGGCATGGTAAAATGTGTTTTGGATCTTATGATTCCTTCCATGACAATACATTATAGCATAGTGATATGTGCTTATTAATTTCTTCTCACCATGACTAAGAACACAACATGGTGATATCCAGCTCGCAATTTTACATAGGTGGTCTCCCCAATGCCAGGTCAAGAAATGTCCCCATTATTGATAATTTTACCCATTCCCTTATTACAAGGGGTTACCACTCAAATTCAACATCCAGAAACATGGACAACGATACAATTTTTCTTGTCAGGGAACATCCTAAGACCACACGGCTAGTCCCATGACCAACCTGCAAGGACCCATGGACAAAATTGATAGAATCACTCCCATAACGACTATGTGGTGACCCTATTAATGGTTAAGACGCTCCCCAAGACTCAGAAACACCTCTTAACCCCTTATCAGCACCACTAATGATTTTAAAATTGTATAGAAAGGGTATTGTTAAAAACTGTGACATCATAATATGTCTAAAAATATACTTATACAAATAAGATCAAAACCTCTATTAATAATTTTTGATTATATCCAAATCAATAACAACCATTTTTAAAAATAAAAAACATTCAAATAAAATAAAATAATTTATTTCATGTGAGTTTGAATCAGATTTATGCATTAAAAAAAATAAAACACAATAAACATACCCACTTTAGTTATTCTACAATCCACACTATCTACCTTATGATCATCAATAATATCGAAAAATTATCTCTTGGGATTAACAAGATTTGTACCTCATGATTAACCATAATGGTGAAACACATTGGTAATAGTGGGATACAACATGGAATTTATATTTTAAATATTACATAGAGGGTTTTCTGTGTGATCCTCTTACTGTAAGATAAAACCATCTCCCTTCAACTAAAAATTAATCCCACAAAAAGACACTATTCCACAACTCCCTTTAGTTACAATTTAATCTATTTCCTATAATAGAATTCAATAGTAGGTTCTCCCTAAAACTACTATAACACTCTCATAATCACTTGATATATATTTTTATTCTCTATAAATATCAAAATCTCCTCATAGAGAATTTTAACTATCATAACTCCAATATAAATAAAAATTATATTATCACCCCTACTCCAAAAACAAAAAATTGAAAATTTCTCCAATAAAATCAACCCATAAATTTATGGGTCATTAAGAACGCTGAAATGTAAGTCTTTTATTCCCGAATAAGAACCCATGTATATCTCTTGATTTATAATCCATCAATTAGAATCATATATCATTCTCAATTTTTGATTCCAAACTGGAATAGATATGGCTCAAAAGCACATACACCAAACCTAGATACACCTACATTTCACAGAAAATCCACTATTTGATCCTTTAAAACCACTAGCCACATCTTTAAAAACCCTAATGACGAGGTTTCCACCACAATGTATCCAATTCAAGGTAAAAACACCTTCCAACCCTATTTGATCCAAAAAATACAAGAATTTCTTTGACCCACTCACCAATACATCATCACCTCACCTTAATTTTGATGCCTTAATTTCTATAGGCCTTGAGAAATTTTCTAAATATCCAGACCAAATTATAACTCCGATAAATTGTAATATTAAATAGTTTGATCCTCAATTAAAAAAATCCACTATCATACTCCACCCATGAGCACTAAAAATCCACGTATCTGGATCACACTTGAATCATACGAAATTTCAGATTGAGCAATACACTGACACCCATAATCTACCTAACACAAATCCAAATACTAATTATAATATTTACTAATGATCCTTGTAAAAATGGATCTTCTTACATATAGAAGTATTGATACCATCTCGATTTCCCTCCATCTATTCCCACCACATTTTCAACCCTTCCATCACGAGGTTCATACTCTCATGACCAACAAGACACTCCCCATATATGAGTAACCTTATCATCATCCTTTTGAAACTAAATTATTGTTATATATGGATCATGATGAATCCATTAAAAAGACGATGACCATATGTGACCAACCTACTCATATAAAAGTACCAATACAATACAATGTTCCCTTCCCATTGTCAGTTTCTCAATAATTTCATCCTAAATATTCCAAAAAATTCACATATAATGAGGATCATACCCTCTAACACCTAATTGTGATCTTCCAACCATATAGATTCCACTACACAAATTCTCGAGCACAATGTAGAATAGTTTCAATCATCACAAATCTGTCGGTCTTCATGATCCATGATCATCATATCCTTGATTAAACCAATCAACATACATACTTAGACCTATCCTACCATGTTTATCCATTCCATCACAATTGACTCTTTTTACATCATGGGAAACACCTTAAATTCTCATAAAAACGTTGGACTACCATTCCCACTAATGTATCACAGAATTTAATTCGTTCACTACATATAAATGAACAAAAAAAATACATAGATCATCTCCAATCATGCTCCCTATTTGATCATTACCAAACCCCTCAAGATCTCATGATGCACCTCTATGTTTTTGAGAACTATGATACTCACCATAGAATTATCACCATACAACTAGGGTTCCCCTAGAACCCAAATGATTCCTAATGGAATCGTGAATTAAGAACTTCAGTAGTTGATAACAAAAAAATCATTTCACATAAACAATGTGCACTTTCCTCCACACATCAAGGATCCTCCCTAAAAAACCTTGCTAATCCCTACCCACCTTCTCTAAGGTAGAGTGAACCTCTAAGAACCATCTCACATATTTTTATCCTCCATATAATTCTATCTCATCCAAACGCAATTGGTGTATGATTTCTCACTACCTGATTACACAACCGAGATCATGCTCTAGTAAGTTTCATGCCATTGAACAAAAGATCACACACCTAAAAAATTTAACTTTGTTTTCTTACATTCCAACAAACATAATCTCATAATAACTTTCAACGCTTCCCTTCAAATAATATTGAGGTATCTTACCCAATCTAAGGTGAACACATGATCAAACACTACTCAAGTTTCACTATATAATCACAAGTCATCTACCCATACTCTACCCATCTTATAATCGATCATCTAGGATCACAACCCATTATCCCATCAAAACCAATAAAACAAACATTCAAGGTTGTGTATATAACAAATCTACCTTCCAAACATGACCATAATACCATAATAACTAAAATTGATATACATAAAAAAACACATGGTATTATACATTCATTTATTTATACCGTCACAAGGGTGTCTAACTCAAAAGAGAAATATTTTACCCATTCCAAAATATCTTTCAGGCATGCCTCTCCTATATAAAACCATAACCAAGGAATCCAATTCCCAAACCCATCAACCAAGAGTTACTATACATTCCTTTAACCCACAGACTATATGGAAATCATTGAATAACATCCCCCAATGAGATACACATGACATGCCATTTGAAAATATTATGTATTAGATGATTAGAACTATACCAATAGGTTATATGAGAAAATACCTTCTAAGTTATCATTGAAATAATAAAAAACTAAACCCTCAATCATTATCCAAAATAAACCACACATAATAATTTGAATGAAATGTGAATCCTACTTTCCAAATATGATGAATGTATGCTTGAATCATTCCACTTTTTTCTAATATCCAAAAAAATAATGATCTCAAATTAGTATATCAAACTTGATTTAAAATATGTCTTGGATACTATATCCTATATGTCATAACCAATAAAAAATAACTAAAAAATATCAAAAATGGAAAATTTGTGTCTGTATAAAGCGATAACAAATCCATGATATGACAAATGAACATATTTTAATATAGTCATATATTCTAACAGACCAGACACACAACTATTCACATATAAAAATATAATGAAAATAATAAAATAACCATGAGGTTCAACTACCATTCTTGAGACTCACATACATCCTATATCTAAATTTATGTTGATGTTCTCTAACATGATACACTATAAAACCTATGATCAAATGATATAAGAGATACAAGGTTTTGACATGCACTAGGGTTCCCATACATGGTGTGAGAAATAAATTTTAGTTGGGTACCAATAAGGACCACTAATATATGAAATTATATAAATGTGTATGTATGAGTAAAATAAATATTCTAAATACAAATACATATAATAATGTGTGTTAAATCATTGTATGAAAACAAAGATACATAGACACCTGACCCTACTTGGATCATACAAAACTAAGAGAAGAATCCACATTGTGCCAAAATCTCGACCTATACAATATATGTTAGGGTATAGTGTCATACCATTCCAAAAACACTTCCCTCTAACTTAGTAAAATTTCATGAACCGTGTATCAATATCATATCCCATGTTGTACTAAAACCACACCACAACCCTCTCACTTAGGGGAAGGTCCAAACCTCATCTCATGGTAAAAAATAGATATTTCTCCTCTTTCACTTAGTTTGGGTCTTTTATTACATCCACAACTAATAAATTCTCACTTAGGTGGGTCCATGTCGGTGCCCATCACTCATGATGAGGCTATAAATATAGTCCTATACCACATCACATCGACTGATCCACACATACACAGAGTGGGTATCACATCACATATGTGACTAATAACCTCTCACTTAGTATGGTCTATTCCAACACTCTCTAACCCATGTTGAGGCAAATAATCCAGTCATACAAACAAGTATACACATAGTTGGGTACATTTATGTACCAATGAACATGGCATCACCACCCATCTCACATTCTCACCATTAATCATAGGACATGGACCTAGATATCATCTATACTTCTATACCATCTACATGTCTCATTCCCAACCAGCCCCAAAACCTAATCACCTCATGTATGACATGATCAAAAAATCATGATATATCAATTCCATTGGCATTACCATCTCACTACTAAGGGCATCCACTGGGTTCCCTAAACCCAACCCTATTTCTAATCATGAATTTAAACCTACACTACCCCCAATGACCCCTCATCCAACAATCCATAGTTGAAAATATATTCAAGAGTTTAAGACTAATCCAACTACCACTTTCCACATTAATATCCTAGTCTTTATTTGAATATAATATTCCTATATCATTCCCTTAGGGCCACTCGAAAACCCATTTCCATGTCATGACGACACCACCAACCATACTCAGGTCCCAACTTCTACTTTCCTTATGAGATAGCTCAGGACCATCACCTAGATTAATGCCTTCATTTCACACTATTTCTATCCATAGAGGACCTATGATACTCATAACACCCACCAGGACTCTCCTATACCCTTAAGAGGGTGTTCCCAACCAAGTGTGAGACATACATCCATATCACCCACCATCCCTAGGATTTTTCCGCTCATACCCATGATACTAGATTGAATAATACAACATGACATATTCACAACTCATCTTGAATTATAATAACAATCTTATATCAACAAAAAACACAACTAAAATATGTTCCCACTTGAAAATATAGTCACTTTGTGATTAAATTTTCATATCAATCACTCAAGAACCTTCTTCAATCCTATGTGGAACTATTACACCTAACTCTTTAACTTGGGAAACTCTTAGACCTTAAAAATTTTAACAGAACCCATATTTTTATATAAGCATGGACAACCATGCATATAAAGGTATATGGTTAAGTATTATATGGTCTACCTACCTCTATATAGATATTAATATCCTTATCTAAACACCTCTAATACTTGAAAAAACCCTAAAAATCTATGAAAAGTGATCCAATACCTTATCTCAATCCATTATTCTAAAAAATTAATCATAAACAAATTATTATTAATTTAAAAAAATATTCCATTGAGGTAGAATAAACTAAAAAATCCCTTTTTTTCCTCTCATATCTAAAAACTCATGAAATAGTATTACCACCACCTGTGGAATGATCCTAGAACAAATATGAACAGAATCCCCATCATTAGATGCCTAATAAGTCCCTAATTTTCAGACAAATAAATGGAAATCCTAGAAAAATATATTGAGTGTTTTACCTCTAATAAAATAAGAAATGATAGCGTGTGTTCATCAACTATAGATTTCATCCATCCACCACAAAAAAAATCCACAATGCTTGGGAGAATTACACCATGCTCTAGTGGAATCCATTTCAAACCCTAGTCCAAAATCATCATAAATGGGAGTGAAGTAAAAAAGGATCAAGAATGGAAGGGATAATTTGAAATAACTTACCTATAATTAATAAAGAAACCCCCATGAACTACTTATAATTTCCCACATAAAATTCTAATAAATAGAGGTGGAGGAGGGGAGGAACCAACTGAAATGGCCATCCCCACCCATTCATTTGACCTAAATTTGAAGGGACATTGACCTTAAAATGATGGAGCTTCAACTACTAAAAAATCGAAAAAGTCCCATTATAGTTTAATCCATGGCAGTCATGGTGAAACACCCCTCACATAAGGTTGTATTATGACATAGCCTACTGTGTTTCTATGAAATACCTACCCCAAACCATTTATTATGATGTGGCCCAATTATCCATGGCATAAACAACCACCTAGAGTATCTTGATTCCACATAAATTTGATAACCCTTAATAACAAAGGGCTTGATATGTGAAATTGAAATTCACCACAAAGAAACCCTCCTGGAAAAGCTCCATCATATTAGCACAATATTACACCCACAAGAACCCCTTACGGTTTAACCACCCATGATTTGGTGTGATCCATTCTGTACAAGTGACCATTATAGCACAACCCATAGTTTGTAGTTGGATACATCCAAAAATATGCATTTTTCATATAGAGTTATTAAATTATGATTGTATTCTATATTAGTTAAATACTCTCCCTTACACCAGAAATTAATTTCACATAATAGGCATTGAAAAACAGTTACCCTAGTTGCATCATGATTTGTCACCAGCAGTTGAATTCTGTTTTATGGCCACGCCGACCCTACTCTAATAATATCATAATCAATTTAAACATCTTCTGGTATTATGAACACATCTAAAACACTTCCTAGATAATTTATAACTCTTGTGATTCCAATATGATTTAAAACACTCTAATACACCTAATCTCAAACAAAAAAATAAAATTTCCATAGGAAATAATGACCTATAAATTAATGGGTCATTAACGCCAAAAAATAGATAAACTTATAATTTTATCAGTTTATATTCTTTTTTGAGTCTATTTTTATCAAAATAATGTGTGATACAAACCTGGTACCCAATAACCGTGAGTTAGAATTATACAAATTTATTTCACTAACATTCACTTATATATGATTAGAGTTATTACTCTTAGGAACAATTATTAGTCTCAGAAACCAATATATTAAACTACAACATAAACTATAAAATATATAAAAATTATGTCCATGATTTATGTAATTATCTACAAATATATATATATATGGATAATTTTAGTGCTTTAAATAATTTCAATAAATACTGTTATTCAATGTACTCCACTTAAAATGATACCCCCATATATCATATCTATTTAGTGAGATAGTTTCCCTATTTCATCATGAATTAATCAAAATAATATTATGAATTAATCCATGACTATATTTTGTATAAATTCATGTGCACCACATCACATATGACACATGGATAGTTAAATAAGTAACTTCTACCCAATTAATCATCTAAATTTTCTTAACTCTAGTCATTTTTGAACATAATGATTAGGGTAAAATAGCTAAATAAAACTATAATATTATTTCAGATATAGGAAGATAATGGTTAGGGTCACCTATAATATAAATTCCTTATATAATATAATTCATGGGGGCCTAACAGTTAGGGCCACATGTGTTGATAATTATATACTTGAAAAGCATTTTCATTAAAATAATTCTCCAATTTAATATTATACGGGATTTTATTAGTCTCTTTATGGAAAATAAATCTAATGAATATTATAAATAAATATTCATTCCTATTTAATATTTATGTTTCATATAATCTTTATATATAACAATTATTTTTGAGATTTAATTTTTGAATAATATTCTTTAAACCTAATCAATGCATTCTAAATATATTATTGTATAAAACCTTATACCACTCCATATTGTTGTTACTTTAAAATGACTAAAAAAATTGTATAAACACATATATAAATTTATACGATATATAAATCACTTGAAACCCTTTAATGTAAGGTATCATAATAATATTAAATAAATCCACATAAGAGAAAGACTGATGTTATGTGTAACTATGCCTAAATTTTCTTCTACAAAGACTACTACCATAAGACACTGAGAAGCCTAAACCAAAGTCCCACTATCTATAGATAAATATATAAGAGAGACCATAATTATAATAAAATTTTAACAAATAATATTAATAACTAAAAACCAACACTAATTATTGAATTAATTTCTAAAATAAAAAATCACTATCTTTGTTCAATAAAACCAAATATTTTATATCATACCTAGAATTTAAATATTATATGAATGGAATGATAATTTTTAGAGGGAGTTTAAATAATATAAACTAATTCATACAACATTCATAATATATATTGATTATATACATGAATATTAAATATATATTTCATAAATAAATGACCAAAAAATATTTTTTACTATAAAATATAACAGGTTTATAAAATTAGAAAATTTATAAATATCACTTATGATGTAGAGTAAATACACACTAATTTATCATGGGTATGAAGTTCCACTGTTCAAAATGGTTTTTGTGAAATGGTTTTAATTTTTTTAAAGTAATTGCTAACAATCATGATATAGTTTAATTTAAAAATATATTTTAGAAAGAAAATTGGTCAATGTTTCTTAATTATTCTATAATGTAGTTTTTAATAACATATTTTTTCATTATGTTGTCAAACTAAAGTGAATGGTTAGATAACCTATTACAGAATATGGTTTTTACTTTTGGAAATATTAATTTCATAAACCATGACTATTAAGTTAGGAAACGATGATATAAAAATGTCAAAAAACGATGCTTTATATTATGATAATAGAAGAATGAAATTTATCCAAAATTTTTCCATTTTTCATTTAATTCTATATAAAAAAATATATTATTTTGTAAAATGCGCTATATTTTTTAAAAAAAATTCGAAAACTATAACGTGTGTTTATAACCATGGCTATGGTTCTTAAAAATGCGAATCTATTTTCATTTTTTATATATTTTTATTATCAATTATTCATTAGAACTTTCTTTGATATCATTTAATGGTTTAGTTTGGAATCTATACAGGAATAAATTTATGAAGAAAAATAAAAACCCTCAAAACATTTAAAAAGGAATAAAAAATGGAATAAAAATTATTAATCAAAATTTACCTCACTATCTATGCCAAATATTTTCCAATAATGAGTTTTATCATGTTCTATTAATATTTCCTACCACCAAAGATATCCATTGGCTATTAGAATGCCTAAAACCTTTCGTAGGATCCCTTCTTTATTAATGTTATGATAGAACCTATTATGTAAAGGTGAAAACATAAAATATATTGGTGAGACATTCAACATTGAGAATAATATCCAGTATCATATAATGATGTCTAGAATGATATATTTATAGAACACTTTCATTGAATTATAAAGCCTATTGGTGGTAAGAAATTTCATATTTTTAACTTGAGTATTGAGATTCATATAGTATTAAACCACTAAAAGATTAATTTTATAAGAATGAATTAGAGAAAATTTAGTAAATATAAGAATAACACAGCATTTATTCATACTATGTAAGACTCAACACATGTAACTAATTCAAGTAACTAAGATAGATAATTTTATAACTTAATTGATTTCATGAATAATAATAAACCAAAACAAAAATGATACATATAATATTCATTTAACAAAAAAATATTTGTGTTATTGAGACTTAGAAAATTAATTATACATGTAAGAATGAATTCAAAATTCTATTACATACATTATATTTAAAAATATTTTTAAAAATAAAATATATAATATAAGAAGTTGATATATGTTTGAAAACATTATAGAAAATATTAATCAAAATTATATGGAATTTCTATATATAATAAAATACAATACACGTTCTTCTTTCACTAAAAATAAAAATTCCAAAATAAAACCTATATATGCATAAACATTAAATATTATGAAACTTCTTAAGATAATTAATTGTATCCAATCACACAAAAAATAAAACATTATTAACATAGGTATTGAGTTCTTTTGAGGATAAAAATTATGTGTGTTAGGATTAGATAAGGTAAAATTAACTCTACAAATAATAATATTCTAATTAAAATTTTTTAGTAATAATTTAATCCAATGTTATTGGTGTATGGTATAAAGGAACATTGTTCCCCAACAAAGACCCCTTTGTGAGATTATTATTTCATATACACAGTCCATATGAAATTTTATAGTTTCTAATTCAATTCAATGTAACTTAGAGAATTTATATGTGAGAATGGGTGTTATGATTTTGGTGAATTTATAAATAAATTAGTCAACATTTTTTAACAAGGTTATAGTCACGAAAGTCAAAAACTCAGTAAATATATCCATGAATTAGTTGATTAGTGTCTTTGGTGAAAGAAAATCAAACAGTATGGGTGTTATACCTTGACGAATTACCATAATGGAATATAAGTATGAGTTTTTTATTTCTTTAGTATTGAAATAATTTTAGTTTTGTAGGAGATTTGGTAGTGTAAAAGATGAAATATATATTTTCTATATTGATGAAAAATTGAATTGTGATATTTTTTGGGTATAAAAAATGGAGGGATTAAGATTTTAGTGCATGTTATTTTTTTCCTCTTGCAAATGGATTGATAGATTATTTGGGACATGTTTTGTTATTTTAATGGTTATCTTGTTTCATTCGCATATTAGTGTGTCATGCATATGTGATATGAAAAGTTTGAGGTTTGTTTTATAGTTTTGGAAATTATATATATTTCACTGAGGAGAGGAATATTAATTTATTTACTTTGATAATAATATTACAAATAAGATATAAATTTTATTTATATTATGCATTAGGGTTTTAAGGGAACCAAGTTTGGTTTATCAAATTCTTTATAAATACTTTTTGTGAATGATAATAATTTTATAAAAAATTATTAAAATATCCAATTCATAACCAACCCATAATTTAGAATTTAATATAATTAATTTTTACCATAATTATTTTCCCAAGATCATTTAGGTTTCATTTTTTAGAGAAATAGGAAAACCTATGCATTTACCTAGGAAACAATTCCATACAATGTACATTTGTTTCCAAAAAAACATGTTCTTATGTTTACAATCCGATTTTCATCCATGAAAGGATTTATTATTTTAAGAAAATCCATAATTACTATAAATTAATATTTTATATAGTTTTTATAAATCATTATGATCTATGAAAAACAATTGAAAACCTGGAATGAGAACATAAAGCTCATTAATTGGTATAAAAATTCAGGACACATGTTAGTATATTTGAAAATCATGCAAAACCTTATGAAATGTTCCATTTTAATGTAATAAAATTTGAGTTCAAAATACACCCTTAGTCTTGAAATTAACTTCTACGACCAATTTTTCCATAAAAAGTTTCACAAGAAAGAATAAAGTAAAAAAGATATTCACGAGGGTTTCTTGAAGAACAAAAAAACTTCATTGAAAAAAATCATTTTATCTAAAAAGATCAAAAAAATTTCATTAAATAATAAGCATATTTGTTTTCAATATGAAATTAAAGTATATCTTTAAAAACCCAATTTCATGTATAGAAAACATGAGGTTATTTTGAGTCTTATTTTCATATCAACCTTAAAACCACTCTTAAAATTTCCCTTATAGTTTGATTACCTCTTTGGTTAATTATAACTTCTTTATAAGAGTAACATTAAAATAGTTAATTCTATAAACATTATAGTATTAACTTATAAATAATTAATCCATCCACTTCTTAGGAGTAACTTATAACCAATTAACTCTATTAACATTACCCTATTTAGTGATATATCAAACCCACCCTTAATTATAGATAGTTTTGAAAAACCATAAGATGAACTAAACACATACAAATATGAAATTTATATCCAAACACTCATAATAATTTAAATTTTATCTTATAAGAAAAATTATACTCAATTATTTAATAAAAATGTAAATAAATATTCTTTTATTTAAAAAACATTTTTAAAAATAAAATTATCTAAAAAAGTAAGAGTCGGATCTTATTTGAAAACCCATACAAACTATTATAGTAAAAATTATAATTTAAAATGGATATAATTATGGGAAAATTTTTTCATAAGGTAATCATTAAAAACATTCAATTTCACTTTTGTAAAGAAAGTTAAAAATAACCCATACGAAAAAATATTAAAAGATTATGTTTTTAAAAATTTATTAGGAAATTCTAAAGTATTTTTAAAATTAAAATATTTTAATTATAAATAAAAGAATTATTGAAACATTTAAAAAACTTGAATATGGAATAGAAAGTTTTTCAAACATTTGAATCTTGGTTTTAAATAAAAATTCATTTTCTTGAGTTAGGACTTACCCCAAAAGTTTTTTACTTTACTAAATAATAAACTTATATTAATTATATAATTTATTAATTAACTTATTAATTTTAATTACAATATCATTATTCCTTTTATTTCAATTTTCATAATATTTTATTGATTTATTAAATTGGTAAAGTTCACATAAGATGTTTTGGGCTCATTCGATCCAAAAAAACATTGTTATACTGAATGTGGTCCAAGGGTTCATGGTTACCTTATTAAAAAATTATTAAAAACATGATAATTATCACTTTTATATTTTAAATATACTTATAAAAACCATTCATGCAAGTTGGTGATGAAAATTGAGATACATTGTTTACGGAAGTAGTAGTCTTTGCATAAGCATGAGCTACATTTTGATTTTTCTAATGGATAAAAAATAACTAAGGGAGATAAAGTTTTAATTTCACATTAAAATATTAATTTAATAAATATAATTTTTTTATTAAATCCATATTTATGACCATACATGTGATTCTGTGATAAAAAATGAATTACATTGCTTCATAGATGTGGTAGTCCACACATACACATGAGTGAAATTTCCATTTTCCACTAATGGGAGTGTAAGATGGTAGATAATATCTTATATTAAAATTATAATAATTACGTAATAAATATAATAAATATCAATTAAATAAATATTTATAATCATCCATGTGAGGTGGTGATGAAAAAATGTACATTGTTTTGTGGTGGCATCAATCCACACATATGGACGGGTGAGGTTTCCATTTTCTATTTGGTTTAATAGCTGTAGTAAAGAGTCATTAAATAAAAATAATAATATTTAATTATATTAAATATAACACTTTAATTATATAAGGATGGTTATATTATATTTAAATTAGGTATAAGTTGAAATAAACACGAAATAATTCGGTTAAGGCTTACACACCCTCCTTGGATATCTTCCTTTGACTTGCACTTGAAGCCTTCTAGGGTTGGTCTATTGGTGAGAAAATGTCCTCTACGGCGAGGGTAAGAATTTTTTTAAATTATTATTAGATGGATATGTGGATCTAGGTTGCTGAATGTATATGTAGGAGGACACATTTTATAAATTATAGGAGGGACACTCTTATAAATACTAAGATCTCTTAAATATTATAAATGTATTTCTCATTGAATGAGAATCCAATTTAGTAAAATTTAAATTATGGGATAATTTATGATATAAATAACCACTTATAATCAAATTTAAACAATTTTATGTGATATTTGAGTCATTATCTCTTACATTAACCCTAATTAACACTTTTATCCCTTTCTGTAGTTATAAATTTTTTACCATAGTAACTATTCATTATAGAAAAAATGAAATGGGGATTATGAAAAAAATTAATATTACAATTCCAAATAGAGAAACCAGTTTATAAGGTTATGTTTCTATAATTGGTAAAATTTTCTTTTAAAATAAGTATTTGTAACACAATGAAAACCCATTTTTAGAAAATTTCATTTTTTGTGCATAAAAATGATTTTATTCCAAAATTATGTATAATCTTGATTATCAAGAAATTAATTTTATTATGATTAATAAAATGAGGCTTATTTTTCTTTTATGTCATTATTATATCTTGATAATGCTATAAAATTATAGTATTTGAAAAATCAGTTTTTTTTATTATTCACCAAAAAGTAAACTATTTTAGAAAAATCTCAAAACCTAACCTAATATAATTTTCCATTGTTGATTTAAAAATTGGAATTAATTTTGTAAATATAAAATGGTAAAATTGTAATATTTATCTTTTAAATAAAAATAAAAAATAGAAAGAAAAAACTATTTTATTAGAAAATTGACCCCTCTAAAATTAAGGTGTTGTTATGTTTATTTTATATCATTTACTAATGTGTTTTTATATATTTGTTTTCCCATTATATATTGATAATTTATTTATGTTTACATTTAATATGAAAATATTATTCACCACATTGGTTTTTTGTTTTATATATCACATGATATTCAACATAATATTTACTTCTATCAAGATATACTAAAATCATGAGGTGTTACATTCTCAACATTTAAATAAATAGTGTCCCTATAATTTTAAGCTCATGAATGATGGACAAGGGTTGAAAATAATTTCATAATCAAATTCATGGAGTGTAATATAACATTAAAAACCACTCATTCAATAAAATTCCTAATAATATAACATTAAAATATAGGAAATCAGAAGGATTGTGGAGTGTAAGATACATGTACAGAAGTGGAAATAAATACCTTTTAATCCTAATATATTATATATAATTTTAAAAAGGAATTTAATTTTTATGTTAAGAATAATAAAACATATAATTTTCTAACTATTTCTTAAACCATGTATTTACCATTTTGAATATCATACCTGTGAATGAGTTTCAAAAATATTACCTAGATATTTGAGAAATATTTTCAATATATGATTTAATATTTTATCATCCTCTCACTTGATTATAATAAATTATTTTACCATAGAGATAAATGATAAGATAATATAGAGTTTTTTATTTATTTTCATACCATAAATGAAATTTAATCAGGTATTCCATCTTTTCTTGACATCATATTCTAAATAATAAATAACCGTGATAAATATTCCATTCATGGAGAACTAAAATTTTCTTTAAGCAGATTATAAGATCTGTAAATGGGATTAAAAGGCATTACTCCACTCAATATACATTTAATAAAACCAAAAATTATTACCATAAGTAAAGATAATACCCAAATGAAAAATGGGAAATCGTTTATATGGGTAAATAATAAAATGATCTACAAATACTCAACAAAAAAACCTAATGTTAAACATAAATAATCATATAAATAATTAATCTATAAACACTTTAAAAAAACTTTAACAAAATTTCAAACCTAAATATTAAATTAATTTGGGAAAAAATTATTCCAAAATAAACTTTTAATTTATTTCGAAAGAACATTAATCACTCAAAAAGGTAACATACCAAAAATGAAGATAATTAAATCTTATATTCTCCAAAACATTCTAATTGTTTCTCAAAAAAACATCAATAACCATTAAATAAAATAGTAAAAAATCATATATAATTCCAAAAATTAACTCCATATTTATTCTCCAAATAATATCAACCACTGTTTCATAAAATACCTTATTATCCAATAAATTTTACATACACTATAAGCCTATAAAATTTCAAAAAATATAGATAAAATATTTAAAAAAAATTAATCACCAAGTAACCAAATTACTTTTAAATTACCATGGATATTTATATTCTTCAATATATATTTCTAAAAAGATATTATAATCTTATTTTGAAATTAACCATAATTATAAAATCAAATCACTTTACAAAAAAGTGGTTATTTATCCCTTGATAATAAATTCCTCATAAAACCAGTTATATATTTTCCAAAATATAATCAATCACCTTATAATACAATAAGATAATGCCTCAAAAGGGTAAATATAGTTTTTAACTTATAATCACATACAAATTTATTAACCATTAAATAAAACACCACTATATTATATCCCTTGAAACCCTCTATATTGAAACTTAAACCAGTCTAAATCATTTAAAAACCTTTAACTAATACTTTTCATCTTATATATTAATAACTCTTTCACAATATCAAAAACATGAATAATGTTTAATGATACATATATCTCAATATAATCATGTTTTCGTACTTTAAAAATAATTAATATTGTTAAATTAATTTATACCTTTTATATGTGATCTAAAGTTTCTTCATCTTCAAATGTATAAAAAATGAATTTTCTAAAATTTAATCATATGAATGTTTTGATCACCTTCTTATATTTCCTCATAGGGAATTTTTTTTATAATTCACATACTACCCATATTTGAAACATTCAACTGATATCTTATGAATAACATTATTCTCATGGGTTAAATTAATTACATTCTTCATTTTTATTTGGTGATTTATTTCACTATGCCCTTCTTTTCCGCATATAAAATATTTTCTTGTTTCATTGATACATTCCCTAGGGGTTTTCTTCTAACATTTTTGACATGTACAATATTTTTTTATTTATCCATTCCCATTATCACCTAAACTTCCATAAAAGTCAATTTTTAACTTATTTGGTGTGTAAGAAAACTAACCTTGGATCATGTTAATAATCATAACTAGAGATATATAGTTTGATATTCCCAACATATTGTTCAATCTAGTTCATATACAACTTTTTTTATCATATGGATAACCACCATAATGTCTATTAAAACCTTTATTAATTTGGTTATTCCTAATTCTAACCATTTACTAAATCAAAAATGGTTAGTTGGAATAGAAAAAATATAATAAACAATATTGTAAATAGTAAGATATCTATTACGATGTGAGCTTATATTCAACTATTTTTATTTTCCCATAGTCTTCATTAATACAACAGAATTTATGTTTATAGATGACTTCCAACTCGTTCTCCCAATTCAAATAATTAACCATTTACTTTTTCTAAATATTTTAAATTATGATTTTATAAAAATATCCTAACATCTAACGTTATCTAAACCATTATTCTTATACAAACTATAATAACCCCTAAATAACCAACCCATTATTATGAGTTTAGAAAAAATTATTTTTAACCTTATTAAATTCCAATAATCTTTTAGGTTTAAAGTATTAGAGAATTTCTAAAACACATACATCTACATACGGAACACTATTAAACAATATACATTTTTTCAACAAAAATGTTCCTATGGTTATACTATTATTTTCATCCTTGAAACACTTTATTATTTTATATTAAATTCTTCATTACAATTAGTTTGAACTTCCTATATTTCTAATACATTTTTAATCTATATGAAAAACATTTTAAAACGTTGGATGAGCAAAAAAATCTCAATAAGGGATATAAAAAAAAGGAAAGAAACCTATAAGACCATTTCAAAATCATGGAAACAGATATAAATCTTAATTATTTAATTTAATAAAATATTACATTAAAATAATCACTTACATACTCTTAAAATCAACTTGTTTACACAAAGATATTTCATAAATAATTTCATAATAAAGTATAAATGGAAAATTATAATCAAGAGGGCTTCTTAGAAAAATGAAAATATTTCCTTGAAAACAATACTTTTATCTAAAATGTTCATAAAAAAGTTTCTTAAAATCATAATATCATTTGCTTATCATATAAAATGAAACTATTTCTATAAAAAATAAATTCGTAAGTAAATCAAAATATGTGGGTTCCTTGAGATATTATCTTCATATAAATCATATAATAACTCTTAAAATCACTTTTATAGAGGAATAACCTAATAGTTTAATTAAATATTTTTAATAGAAGAAAGTTATAAATTGTTAAATATATCTGCTTCATTATAGTAACTTAAAAATATTTAAATTTTTCTACGTCACAGGATTATCTTATAACTAGTTAACTCTGTCAACATTAACCGCTATATTGGACAGACATAAATGATAAACCATCAACATAAATAACTTACAAGAAATATAACATTAATTAATCACATAAAATCATTTATTTCCATCATAGAACCCAAAAAATGGCATTTTATTCGATAATAAAAAATAAATTCAATTATCTCCTAAAATTGAGAAGAAAAATATTTTTTTTTTCTAAAATAAAATTTAAATTATAAAAATTATTAGAACTATGGGAATATGATATTATTTAAAAAAATGTATAAAACTAAAAACTAAAAATTTCTATGATGGTAAAAAAATTGATTAAGCAGTAAACATGAAAAAAAAATCTTTTTTGGAATTTTTGTAACAAAATTAAAAAAATATCTCATATAGAAATATTTGAAAAGATTAATTTTTTAAAAATTCTAAAAAAATTTAATATTTGATAAAATTACCATTAAAGAGGTTTGAACAAAAACAATAAAATTATTGAAACATTTATAAAACATGTATATGGAAGAGAAAGAGTTTTAAAAATATAAAACATGGTTTAAAGAAAATTCCCTTACCTCAATTACTTACTCTCCATGTATATATATTAAATTTATAAATAATACAACAATATTAATTATGTAATTTCTTAATAAATTTTTTTATCTGAATTTCACTATCGTTATTACTTTTATTTCATTTATTATCATGTTCTATTAAGTTAATAAATTGGTTAACTTTACATCAGAAATTTTGGGTCCATCTAGTCCAAAATAGAATTGGTGTGTTTACCATGGTCAAATGGGTTGTGGTTAAATTATCTAAAACAACATGAACATGTTATAATTATCCAGTTTAAAAATTCAATATACTTTTGAAAACCATCCATGTAAGGTTTTGATAAAAAATGAGATACATTGATCAGGGTGGCGGTAGTCCGCAAGTACACATGAGTGAAATTTGAATTTTTATAATGAATGAAAAGGAAATGAGGAATAAAATTGTTTGAATTAAAAAAATAATAACAATATAATGGATATCATTTTTATTCATTAAATCTATCCTTATTACTCGCACTGTGAGGTGGTGATGAAAAATGAATTACTTTTTTTTTCTAGAGTCGATGGTCTATATGTACACATGAGTGATGTTTCCATTTTTCAATGCATGAGAGGTTAAAATTCTTTAAAATATATTATCTTTATAGAATTAAAATTATGTAATAAATATCATATATATGCATTAAATGCATCTTTATAACCGTCTAAGTGAGACAGTGATAAAAAATGAATTTCATCACTTCATGGATGCAGTATTCTGAACGTACACACAAGTGAAATTTTCTTAATCTATTTGATGTAAATGAGGTATAAAATATTTGTCCCATAAAAAAAATAAAATTTATGTATATTAAATATACATATTTGATTATATTAGGGAAGTTAGAATAACTTTAATGGAGGTATAAGAAGACACAAACCTAAAATAATTTAGTTACAATTGATCTTTTGGTGAGACCAATACCTCTAGGATATGGTGAAAAAAGTTGGGAGGTGATTTGGTCATGTATTGGATGATATAGAGTGATAAAAGTGCGTAGAGGAGTGAGGAGTGGAGCTTACCATTCATAAGTGGGGGGATTTGAACTATGGTAAATATTAATTTAACCACACTATTAACCATTTTAAATATTACTATGGGGATAAAATTTTCACAGGGTTTAATATTTTTTATGAATAAAAAATGAAATTAGAATTTTTAAATAATTTAAAAATTATGATTAAAAATATTAAATCCATTTTAAGAGATTCAATTTACAAAATAGTAAAAAATAATTTTTAACAAATTACACATAATGCACTGAAAAACAGTTTTTAGAATGATTCCCTTTTAAGTATAGAAATGAATTTATACCGAAATAATGTATAATATTTAGTCCCATGGAATTAATTATATTATGATTAATAAAATTATAAATAAATTAATTTTAAACATAAAAAAAAATTAAAGTAAAAAATTGATTAAAAGAAAATTACTGAAAATATTTTATATTTGAATAAAAAAATTACTTGGAGTTCCAAAATATAAAACATAGATTTATATGTTTAAAGTTATTTTGTTAAATGAATTATACTAATTATTAAATGTATATTTGGATTATAAAAAGGGTTTTATAAACATTTATGTCATTATTATATAAGAATAATGTTCCAAAATGATAGTATTCGTAAAATTGTTATTTTTTACTATTCATCAAAAAACAAACTATTTTAGAAAAATAACAAAAAATACACCCTAAGATAATTTTGATATAAAGATTTCAAAAATGAAGTAAATTTAATCAAATTTAAAATTTAAAGTTCACTAAAATATATGTTAAATAAAAATAAAATATATAAACAAAAACCATTTTTATAGAAAAATGATCCATTTTAAACTTAAAGTGTTCTTATCCTTATTTCATATCATTTAACAATAAGTGTAAATTTATTTTCATGAAAAGTTTTCATTAAAAAATAGTTGATGTTTAACATTAATGTTAATAAATTATTACTCACTTTAGTTTGGTGTTGCATATATCACATGTTATTCAATAAGATATTTACTTAAAGTAATACATACTAAAAAATCGGGGAGATTTAATTATACCTTATATTAACAAATAAGGAGAGAGATCTTGGAATAAAACCCAAATTGATGTTTTTTGGGTGTTATGAATGTGTTGTAGAATTTATGAGATAGGATTATTAATTTATATGGTTTTTATGAATTAAAAAATATTAAATGTTAAGAATCATATTTCAATTAGTAGGAATTTTAAAATTTAGTGATCATAGGTTATTACATTATTGAGTGAATGGTTAAGAATCTACGATTTTCAATTTTTGTTGATAAATTGATGTTTGATTGTTATATATTTTATTTGGAAATAATTTAATTAATATATTAGGTTCTATTGGATTTGTTTCCAAAAAATTTTGAGGAAAAATAATGTATATTTTCTATGATGGATTTGTATTAAATATCTGATGAAGAATATTTATAGTTTTAGAATAATATTGGTTGATAAAATTAAAAATTAGTTACCTTTAATGGATTATATTATATGAATTTGTTCAAGAAAAAATTTTACGTGGTTAATACACTTGTGATTCATGTGGTTGAAGTGATGAGAATGAATTTTTTCAAAGTATAAATGTTTAGAAATGAATTTATCAGAAAAAAATATATTGAGTTCAGTAGGGACTAAAAATAGTGTTTTAACATAGAAGAACTTTGGGTAATGATATTTTTCTAACATTATTCATGAATGAAAGTTATAATTTAATATGATTATCATTATCTTTATATCATTGGGGATGATACATTGTGATTTAAGACCCCACAAAAAATTATTGAGTTGATTGCACCTGCGTTGGAAACCCAACTAGTGATATGAGGTAACTATAGTGGCGGCATACGAAGCCTTTGAGAATGAAACTACATGTAACATACATAATATAATGTTTCATGAAAATTGAAATCACATCTTGGACACGTGTAATGATAAATAATTGTTTTGAGTGAATAGGGTGTTGGTATGTAAGGTTGAAAATTAATTTTCTTATTATTGTGGAAGATTTTTGAGTAGGATCTAGTGTGAGAAATTTACAGAAAAGATATTAGATTATGTGAGTATATTATTCACCTTTAAGTAGAGGTTATTTATGATATTATAAGAACATATTCCACCACACAGTTCTTTTCCATGGTAAGACATGATCACAATGTATGGGGTTGCTACCCTAGTCATATTTGACTATGGCCTTATGATGGACTGAAAACCACAATCACAATGGTTCTTGATGATTGGAAACCTATGACCACTCTCAAATCTAACCCTGATTGTATTTTCATCATGTTTTTTATTTATATTAATAACAAAACACTTTTAAAATATAAAATTAATAACAAAAATAATAATTATTTAATAATTAAAAACACATAATAATTATTAAGTAATATTTATTAATAATTAAGTATTAATTTTTTTAAATGATGATGCCTTGGTCAAAAGACCAAATCACTAAAATATATAAATAAAAAATTAAATAAATTATAGAAGTCTAAAAGAGGGAAATTTATTACCAAATTTTCATGTAATGGGATGAGTAATAATATGATTGAGCTCTATTAGATGTTGGTGGAAAATCATCCATATTGTTGTGAGGGGCTAAGCTAGGTGAAACGCCCCATGATCAAGGGCATGAGTGATGGTAGTGGAGTCACTTTCATTACATATGTTGTTCCATTTTTAATGTTTTATGAGATCGACGACTATAATAATGTTGTTCATTTTTACTTCTAAAGAAGAGGCAAAACCACACGCACCACAACAACATCACAGAATATCCCCATTATGACTTCTACACACAATTCCATAACTCTTAGGGATATGTTGACTTTTTATGTTCCATACACATTTATTTTGATCTAGACAGGGAGATGGGGATTCAAAAATACTTCCAACATACTTTTTATGTAACTGAAGTTTCCTTTGATTCGATTACAATGAAGAATTATTAGATCCTTGATGGAGTTATAGTGGGTACCATTTCGCATCATTGCATCTTCCTTAATAGCTCTGAAGATCATCACACATGTTTCATGAATGTTTAAAGTATTATTGTTGTGAATGAAAAAATTTCCTTCATACCTGATGTTTTGAATCAGTTCGAAAAAATCAAAAATAAAGAGATTTTCTATTTGAGTCGAGGCATCCATAGTAGTACATATTTGAAGATGAAGCTGAATGGAGTAAAACATTGTCCATATGAGATCAAAAATGTCAAATTTTTATTTCCATAACATATAGGAAGTATAACAATTTAATAATAGGCTGTCAGCATCTTATCCGTGTTGATTACAAATGTGAAATTTAGAACAAAGTTGAATGGAAAATAATTGAAGACATCAATCAATGGGGACACTATTGTAGGATATTCTCCAAACAGCTTTGATTCTAGAGGGTTTAACCCATTTATTTTTAGAGATCATTAACTAGGAAAATCATGTAATGTGTTTCATAAATTGTTATAGTAGAATATTTTAGAGTTTAAAACACAATTATGCTATGGTTCCCAGACTAGAAAATCATCATTATTGGTAAATGGTAGATGAAAATAATAGTATTTATCTTATTAGTTATGTCCAGGTCTGGAGAGAGAATGTAATCATTAATGGAGACATTAATATATGTATATAAATGAATAGAATTAGTTATAGAGATAATAGGGTAACCATTTTAGTTATCTAACAAAAATTTCAAATAATATTCCTTACTAACTATTCATTTAGAGTTAAACATAATTTTAGAAAAACATTGTTTGACAGAATGCTAGAAAAAAGATTCCTTGAATAAATAATTAACTTTTCTAAGATTTATATTGAATCTACTTCCCAGAATGTCAATATCAGAAGAATTATTGTTTATAAGGTTCCACGTGAGTTTATCTTGAATAACATCATTATAGTGGCCAAGGTTATTAATATTGAGGCCATCAATGTCTATGGATTTGAAATAATTATCCCAAGGAAAATTGAAAAGTTTCCTTTTAGTGGTGCTTAAAATCTAAAAATTTTTATACTACTTTTATTTTTTAAAATAAATCTATATTCCATTTATACACCATCACGAAATATACCATTTTAAAAACGATGGCGTGTTTTATGACACAAATCTTGCCTACAATCGATAATGATTTCCCTTTGTTGGTGGATATTTGATTATTAATATGGTCACAAATATTGGATAAGTAATTACTTTTGGGATTTACCTAGAAGATAGTAACTCTAAGGTATATAAAGGGAATAGATTCCTCATTTATACCAAGCTCATTTATAATACATTTTTTGCTGTTTATAGGAATTATTTTTCCAAAGAAAATAAATGATTTGTTTCAGTTTATGGATTTAGCAGACACATATTCATAGTGATAGAGAGCATATTTGAAACTTTTTATGACACTTTTGTCCCCCTTGATAGAATAAAACAATATCATTACCATATAAAATTTAAGAGGGAAAAATTAGGTTTCAAGAGGCATTGATGGGTGTAAATTTTCCTTGGTTAACAAATTTTTTGATAAATCCATTAGGTAGTTCAAAGTAATGAAAAAAAAGATGGAAGATAGGGGGCCTCCATTCCTGACACCTTTGGTGTAGTTGAAATAGCCTTTTGTAGTACCATTAATTAAAATTAAAAATTTGGAAAAACCAAAGAGAGTTTTAATGTTGTTAACATGGATGTCACTACATCCAAAGTTGCAGAGGAAATTGAAAATGAATGTCCAGTAAATAGTGTCAAAATATTTTATAATAGTAAGATTAATGGAAATTATACCACCTCTATTTTTTCTTTTTTAACAAGTTTATACATTCATAGGCGATGTAGAAGCAGTTTGGTATCTTTTTTTCTTAAGGAATCCAAATTGATTCGAAGAGACAAATTTATTAGCAATAAGAGAAAGCCTATTAGCTAAAATTTTAGAGATGATTTTATAAAACATTTAATTGAGGGAAATGGACTTTAAGAGTTTTATTTCCAAATAATTTTCCACTTTTAGAATAAGGGAGAGGAAACAATCATTTTTACCATATAGAAGGAAACCATTAGAAAAAAGGCTCTAACAAGGTTACAAACATCTTGTTAGATAATATCCCAATAGTGCTAGAAAAAAAATTGGTAAAACCATCAGAACCAGGGGAACTATCATTTTTAAGCTAAAAACCACATTTATGATCTCATGCCCTATAGGGACCCTAGTTAGGAGAGTTCTATTTTTTTCGTCCGCTATGTTGGGAATTATATCTGACACCATGTCCTTATTAATATCAAGAAAATTTAAGATATTGATAAAGTTGGAGACACCATGATTGATAAAATATTAATCATTATCAATGATTTTATCCCCATCTTTACAGAATGTATGGTGTCTACAAGATTTTTTACCTCTGTGCAATAAATTGTAGAATTTAGAGTTTCTATCACCATCCTTAATCCTGTTAATTTTCCAGGTTTTCTTTAAAACATTATATTTTAAGGTGCTAAGAGAGTTTAATATGGTGCTAAGATGAATTTCATGATTAGGGTCATTAGAAAATTAATTTTTCATAGTGTCAACCTAAATTTTACTGAGGGTGTTTTCTTGGGAATACAATTCATTTTTAGTTTGATTGAACCTTTTTTGTACTAGGACATTAGCTTTTGTTTAAGAATATTTAATTTCATAATTCCAGAAAAATAATCATTGTTGATGTTCATAGATTTATAGGTTTTTGTGAATAACTTTTCAAAATCATTAGAAAAGGTATAAGCATTATTAAATTTAAAGGAAAGCATAGGTTTGGAAAATCTAGTGCTGAGACTAAATAAAATTTGGTGGTGATCCCAGTTAAGTATAGGAAAAGTGATGCTAGAAATAGAAACTCAGTTATCAAGGGCGTGAATATTTGTGAAGTATCTATAAATTTTACTGGCAATAACCCTCTTAATAGTTATTCTATACAAAGTATATTTGGATAAAACGAGGTTTATATCCATGGGATTTTATTACTCCATACAAGTTTTAAATTCCTTAGAAGAAACATCAGAGTGAGAATGAACTATTGGTTCACTAGGTCCAAGAATAGCATTAATGTCTCCAGATATGATCCAAGGGGATTTTGGATTGATGTTTAAGAAAGAAATATTTTTACATGGGGATATTTGGTAAGGGGACATATTATTAACATATATAAAAGTGTAGAAAAAGTGTCAGTTTTCCAATATTAGATCACATGTGATGGATTGAGTGAAAATATTAAAAACCTGAACATTGATTAGTGATGAGTGAGAAAAGATCCAATGAGAATCCACATAGCTATTATTTGAATTAGAACTAATAAAATTGTAACTAAATTTATCAATGATATTAAATATATAAAAAAAATTAAATTTATGCTTAGAGATAGAAATAATTTTTTGGTATCTGCGTGAATAAAAAACATTATAATGTTTTGGTGGTGTCAGGGTTTATAGTACCTTGACAAATCCAAGAGAGATGATTCATTTTGATGTATAATTAGGGATGAGTCCAATTTTATTTACCTCTGGGGTTTTTGTTCATTGTGTATTTCTTGGGGGGTTTGGTAGATGTCTCCTTGCTCTTTCTTAAGTCCCTTTCATGCTTGATCAATGAAAGATTTGGAGAAAAAATATTTTTAAGTTTACCTGTCTTTTCTTCATCCCCACTTTTTTTTTGTATCTTAGGATTATCATTGTGTATTTTTACTTCTATCAATATATTTTCAGGATTGCATTCCTAACGTGTCACTTCCATAGGATGCTTCAAGGCCATGGGTTACTATTCATATAATGAGTGGGTGTCTATAAATTTCAATGGATGTTCTTTGAGTTCTCTGCCTCATCATCTTTGCTATCTGAAGTAGCCAAGGGGCAGTATGCATGTGTGAAGTTCTGTATAACTGAAATTAGTGCAGTCTCGGGTTGTTGTTATGATCCAAGTGAGTAGTAAGAGTACCTTCAGTAGGCGATAAGACTCCATTATTAATATTATTTTCTTTGGGTTTCTTTTTTTACTTTCATAACTTCATATCAGTATTCATTGTTGGGTTTAGCAGTGTTATCTCCATGCATAGAGATCATAGTTTTAAAAATATTGTGTCATATGGGTTGATAAGGTCATTCAATAGTATTACCTTTATATATATTCTTTTTTTTGGTTTCACCTTCTTGCATGGCATATTGTATTGAATTTCAGTTTCCCATTGATGTTGTTGGACAATATCCATAACAATAGTAGCAATTTCACCAGTAATCATTTGGTTGTCAGCAACAATTTCCTCCTCTTTTATCAAATCCTCCCATAATTTTCTAGAGGGTACCTTTGAGTATGGTTCAATATATTTCACCTATATTTCATTTCTTTTCATATTAGGCTCAAGTTTCTCTAGAAAAAACTTCTTATCTTTTTTATGTCTCTTCATTTCAGTCAATTCATTATTAATATGTTGGTCAAATTGATTTTTCTCAACTCTAAAATTAATAATGGACAGTCCAATGATCATACAATAATCACAGAAAGGTTTCTTATGCTCATATTATATCCTAACCATAGTTCTTTACTCTTTAGCAGTAAAAGTAATGACATGAGGTAGTTTTGATTCCAAATTTGCTGCCACCATAACTATAGAATATATACCGAAATCAACATTCAGTGATCAGGGATCAATATTTAAAGGGGTCATAATATATAAGGGGATATCAATCAAGAATTTTGGGTTCCATTAAAACCAACTAAGTCCACAGAATCTAACCTAAATTTGAGCCATAAAGTTGCTACGTGTAAATGGGTTAAAAAAGTAGTCATATTCTGATAATTGAAGAGAACATGGGTTCAATTGGGTACTACCTATTTTCTAAACATGATCAAAGTCTTCTTGGGACTTAAAAATTATATGTAAATAGACTCACCCAATTAGATATAATTTCTAATTGGTTATTCCCCAATAGTGTGAAATTCTAGGGTTGAGCTCAAGTGCCGGCAATGGTTTGTCACCTTTTAAATAATAAATTTGACCCAAGATAGAAAACTTACACATTTGTGCTCACTATTGAAGTTCTGTTGGATATACATCAACCACAAATCCTCCATCATCTAGTTTTTTAAACATTTTTAGTCATAAATGAGGAATATTTTTTTAGATCTGATCCATCAGGAGCTTCGATGAAAGAAATTTTTCTGGTTTTCCATGTTAAGCTCGAGTGTAGTCATCTTCAGGGAGATATTGTCCCTCTTGCATAATCATTTATATACATTCAAAGTATTTCTACCATTCTAGATCAAAGGATTCCTCAACGATCTAGATATATCATTCTATGGTTCATTCATCACTGATATTCAACAGATTAGGGTTTGTAGATGGCTGTTCTTGAGTCTCGGGTAGCCACCGCATCACAATCCTCCCGTTCATCTCATTATCATTAAATATTAATTAATAAATAATAATAAAATATAATTTTTATAATTTAATTATTAATATTTATCAATTAATTATAATTTTGAATAATTCATTACTTATTAATTTCAAATTTTCAATTAATAATAGTAATTCTTTTTAATAAAAAATTATAATTTTATAGTAATTTATTATTGATTACTAATTATTCATTATTAAATAAAAATAATGAATTATTAATAAATATATATTAATTATTAATAATGAATTATATGTTAATATGTATTGCTTATTATTCAAAAATAACAAATACTACATCACTATAATTAATTATTAATAACTAATTATTACCTATTTAGTATTAATTTTAAATTATTATTGATCTATTACAAATTTATTACTAATAAGTAATTATAAATAAAAAATAATTATTTTTTAATAAGTGTTAAATTGTTTTCAATAATTATTACTAAATATTAATATGTAATTATTAATAATTGACTATTAAATAATATTATCTATTATTAATTAGTTATTATTGTTTATTATTTATTATTTATTAATAAGTAATTGTTAGTTATTAATTTTTAATATTAGTTATAAATTATAAAGTACTAATAAAATTTCAATTATTGATAATGATAAAATATAATTTATAATAAATTAATTAGTAATTATAAATTATTATTTAGTTATTATTAAGTTTTCTGTTATTTATTTATTAATTATAGGTTCATGATTTAGAATTATTAATCATTTATAAAATATGTATTATTATTAATCATTTATTATTTATTTATTATTCAGTAAAAAGTAATTATTAATTATTAATTATAAATAATTATTATTTTCTAACATATAGGTTGTAACACCCTCTTTTTATTAGGAAAAGAAACCCCTCATTTCAATAGGGATTATAGGTAATCCTTGCAAGGCTCAGAGTCCCGGTGGCTCAAAGGCCCATTTTATTTTGATGGCTCGAATCCCATGTGGTTTGAAATCTAAAGGAGATGACCCAATTGCCTAAGATGAGAAGCCATACATGGAGTCATAATCTATGTTTTATTTCTATGACGTCCCCACTAACAAATGTTCTATTCTGCTTCCCCATTACGAATTCATGACAAATAAACCCCCCATATTTTAATACATTTTTGGATAGAGGTCTGAATGATAGGTTCTGACACACCCATCACTCTCTCCCAGTAATGCCTGCTTGTCTCCATTCCATGTTACCGACCAGGATGTGTCACTTTTCCTGACTGGTCATCACCATTCACATGATGTGTCACCCCCTTTGTCAAGAATCATTAAGATGTTGTATCCTATTCATTTCCATGGAAGTTCACCCCTCTGGCCAAAGTAGTTTGTGGGATAGTTGATATCTTCTAATGCACTTATTTCACTTTCATGATACCAAAACAACAATACTACATGAAGCTAAGATACACTTCCTATCAAATGTGATGTGTTCATCAGCTTAGCACTCTACGCATCTACTATTTTATGGTGGCATTTCAGCCCAAAGACCAATGTGTTGATTGAAAATTCATAGTTTATACCTTTCTTTTCCATAGTTTTATTCAATATGATCCAGCAGAATGATGGTGTTTGTAGTATATCGAAACAACTAATGTAATGACCAATGTTCAGACAAGTGTTCTATATATTATACTAACTGATGCCGTAACCATTAGAATTAAATTAGTACAGATACAACAAATCAGCCATTGTTAAATTTACTATATTAAAAATAAATATTATTTTTTATCAGACTATCCAAAATTTAAAATTGAATTATACGAAATTTTTTCTTTCAGATGGATATATTTTGCAGCCTTGTAATGGGATAAAAAATAGACATCAGACAATAAATCATAGTTCAAACAATACTATGAAGATCAAGATCCATATCATTATGATCATTCAAATTCGAATTTATTCAAGGTTGTTGCAACCATCTTAGATTTATTACTTTTGAATAATTACCTATAAATAGAAGGTCATTTGAGAATCTTAGAGTCGATGAATTTACAACTTAGCACGTATAAATATTTCACTACATGAACATATCATTCCTATGCTTTGTAATATTTTAGATATTAGTAGTTATAAAGAATCCATGTGAGGATTGTAAATTCCTAAGATGTTTTTATACTCATTTTTCGATCGTGGTTAGATCAAGGTATTCTAGGGATATAATAATGGGTGAATTTCTATCCACCAGTTCAAGGAATGATTGGTATAGGAAGACAAATGCATACTGTTCATCGTATCAAGGAATTTCTTGTTTAAGAAAGACATAGATAATATTGATCTATCAAATCAAGGGATTCTAGGGTTTTGTAAGACAAATAAATTCTAATCGTTGTATTGATGGATTTCCTATTGTGAAAAGATAGAATTTTTCCATGGATATTGGAACTGTGGATATCTTCAGTAAAGATTTATTACATCATTAACTGTTATGGTTAAAGAGTTGAATTGCCTATTATAAATCTTGTAAGTCAGTCTTAATGTTATAGGATTTTTTTACTAGTTTCTACTTGTTTATTATTCCATTGTTCAATTAAATTAGAAAGTTAGTTTATACTTATCTTTCAAATATTAGTTTTATTAGACTATCTGTGAGACTGATAAAAACTATGATATATCAAATGTTTTTTAATTTTATTTAAACACCCTGATCATCATATGAATTATGGGCCCAATCTTTTTGACTTAAGAGGTTTTGTCTTTTATCTTAGTTTAAAATTTTAAACAAGAATTCCACCCTCTTGTACCCATCGCAAAAAATATACGATTCAACACAATGGTGGTCCAAAGACCCTAGGACTAGTAAGACAATACTAGTGGATTGAAGTACCAGATTAGATGAATAATTATGATACTAAAATACCTCTAAAATACTGCTACATTACCAAAAAATGCACCACCATTAGGATTTGATATTTGGTTTTATGTTGGATTATATAGTGTGTTACCACTCGCCTACCACCCTAACTGTAAATTATTAATGATTATTTATTATTAATTATTCAATAAAAAAGTAATCATTAATAATTATGTATGAAAAATTATCTATTACTTACTAATCCATAATTATTAAATCTTGATTATTAATTAATAAATTTTATGTAAATTTTATTTATTATTAATGATTAAATAATAGAAAATAATTATTATATATTAATTTTTTATTAGTATTTATTTTTATTATTTTTCATTGTTTATCATTATTAAATTTTAGTTATAAAGTATTTATTGATTAGTAATTATTATTACCAATTAATTATTTTTTAATATTTTATAATAATATATATATATATATATATATATATATTTTTAGGTGTTAGTTATTATGTACTAAATATGAAAGATCAATTTTCAGTTCTAAGTAATTTTTTTTAAAAAAATATGAATGACTTATTAATTATAATTTATCAATTATTATCAATTATTAATTAGTAATAAATATTTAATAATAATTAATATTGAATAAAAAATAATTCATATGTAATAATGATTAATTTAAAATTTCATGTTAATTTTTTATTTATTAGTTATTTAAATATTGTATTACATTTCTAAATGTTTTTAATAAATTTTATTACAAACTAAAAGAAACATAATTCCATTAGAGTAATTAGTTATGTCCTATGGAATTAAGAATGATTGAGTGAGAGTAGTGTAATGAAGGCTCATTAAACAACTATGGCCATAGTTATATTGTTATTCCAATCATATCCATTGGATAAATGAATATGATCACAATCAATAGGCCCTTTCTATGGTTTTACCCATGATAATAGGCCGGTTTTCTAGTAGTGAGAGTGATATTTTATATGTGGGGTCTGTGACAAAAAACTAAGTTTGCTTGAATACCATCACATCCTTTTGTTTAACCTTAACCCAAAAGATTTTTAGTTAATGGATATATTATTATATGTATGTAAAGTGGATATATAATGGTTGATAGTTATTTTAGAATGATCCTTGAATATGTGGAATGATTTAATGATCCACATTTATGTATTTGATTATTCATGATGTTACTATAATTTATATAATTTTTATATGACGATTTATGAACATTTGGAGACCTATAGAGAATCATTAAAAACATATCTATGTTTGAGGAGATAATAAGTAACTTACATGTTTTTTATTAATGTTCATGACCTTCTATAATATATATTTATCTCTTTTTTCTCTTCTTTTGTAATTCCATGTGTGGATTTATTTGTTTAATTACGAATCACCCATTACAGGGTAGTGTTCTGTTCCAAAAATTTATATGGTTGGGACTAAAAGAGAGGAGTATCCTTTAATATCATTACCATTGGATGCGACTTCATGATTTTTATATGGAAAAATTATTTCTCCTTTTCTCTTATATTTATTTCGTGACTCGACCCTTCTAGGACTACTCCTTTGTTTATAATGAGATCAATAGTGTTCCCAATATCCTTCCTTTAATGGTCCATGAGGTCACTATCAATATTTTTATTAGATCATGATGAGTCTTTGAAGGTTGATCCCCTAACATAGTTTTATAAAATAAATTTCCCCACCATCACATTAAAAATATTCTAAATATTTAGTAAACATGATGAATAAAATGATTATAATTTACTAACTCATCAATATTTAAAATCCCTATGGAATAAAATTTATAGATCACATAATTTTGAATCCAAAATTCTTTATTCATGATAAAAGACATCATAATCCACCCATTTAGAGAATTTATATATTTTATTCTTGATATAAATAATGATATACAATATTTAATCATGCTATTTCTAAAAAAACCATATTATCGGTTTTCGTATGATTTTTCCTTTCCTGGGGTCTCCGGTCCCATGTTTAGATTTCATATATTCAAAGGAACTCTTACTGTCTCATTATGGCCTCAAAAGAAGACTTCATCCATGTGTGTTTCAGGGCCCATGGTCCATAGGTAGATGGAGTTTCATTTTTTCCTAGTGGTCCTTGGATTCCCATAGGGGCATGGATTGCCCCCATGTTACAGTGTGGATCCACCTCCCCGGGCACCCACTCCCTTTCCAGAATGGTGGCTTCTTGAAGGTTATTGGAGATGGCCTTGGAATTTTTATTTTCTCTAATGTACAGACCAGTAGCTGCCCAGACTCTTTGGTGGCTCATTTATGTGTTGATATAGATCTCTCTCTCCCCCTGCTGAACAAGATCATGCTTCAGCTGCAGGATGAATTCTTCTTGAGTTAGGACATATCCTATCCTGTTTTTTCCTAGGTATTTCTCCCACTGTCTTCTATAGAGTCATTATCCTCAGGTTTTTAGAAATAGATAGCAAGGGTATTGGCATCACCCCTCTAAGATCTTGAGCCTCAGGGAGAGGGTGTCTACCTCGCCCATCCACTCCCCTCCAGAAGGTGTTAAAATGGAATCTATGGACATTGAATGTGTTCTAGTGAAGATTCCACCCACCTCCATATCTTTGATCCCCAGGAATCCTAATTTGATTTCACCTGAAGGGTCCCTAACCGTCATCCATGCATTAATACCCTTCATCCCCAAGGGACTACCTTCCCTCCTGGTTGGCATGTCAGTGCTCCTTCTATTCTCCATGGCACCAAGGGGTCTGTCAGGGCCCCCTCTTTCTCTCCATGCTACCAAAGTGTTTGAGTATGGAGGAGTGTATGCATGAATTCATGCCCATCCCATCAGCCCTACTGGATTTTACTCCCTCACCTATTTTCCATCCTTAATCCCTCTATGAAGATTCAAACTATATCCCTGATGTAGCAGAGCTCCCTCCTAGAAAATGTCCAGTATCCCATATTCCTAGGCCCTTCCAAGAACCCATGGAGGTAACCTCAGTCCACTATCTAAAGGATCTGTTGAGCTCTCCCTCATCCACCTCCAAGTCCCATTTCTACTCCACCTATTTCCCTACAGTATTCATGTATCCCACTGATATGAGGTAATATATTAGAGAGGGAGTATGAACTCGTTCAAAATCCAAGAACCTCAAGGATAGATCATCCTCTCAATTCAAGAAGGATACTAGATATGGATCCAATTCCCGAGCCCTATCCGACCAATGCTTCCTATATTGATATGGAACGCCTTTGGATATAGTGCTTGAGTTAAGACTGACTTCCTCACTCTAAAAATTAGGGAACCCATGGCCATTGTTGTTTTTATCCTTGAACACAAGCAGACACCTTTCAAAATCAATGAATTTTCATGGAATATCAAATTTCATGGATTCTCTCATGCTGACCCCACAACAGAAACAAATGTATTTTTTTGGCACAAGAACTAGTCAGTTAGGCTGATTTAGGATGGAAGAAAATTCATTACAACTAGTGGTAACCAAATGTGATACCTCCTCCTTTTTGGATTTTGTTTATAAGAGTTGTGACCATCATCAAAGGGAATCTTTATGGAGTGAATTAAATTCCTTTGATCCCATCAACTAATCATGTTTGTGGGAGGTAATTTTAATTTTATTTCTCACATGGATGAAAGGAAAGGATGGGTATCTTTCCAGATTAATTCCAATAGGGAGTTTGTTCAGTTCATTGGTGGGAAAAAACTCAATGACCATAACTTCTCTAGGTAATTTTTCAACTAGTGAAACAACCAAAGGAGCTTTCAATATTTCATTTAGATAGATGTCTGTCCAACATGAAATCTAAGACCATGGTCTCTAATATTAAGGTGATTTATTTGGCTTGAGGATTATCTAAACATTCTCCTCTTTCGGTATCCTTTTCTTCAGGGAAGGACTACCATGAACGTTTCCACTTCTATCAATAGTGGTCCAACACTTCAGGTTACCAGGAATTGGTTAGTGAAATATGGAATTAGCCCTTGTAAGGACACACATGGACTTACATCCACAAAAAACTGATACACCTTAGGACCCACCTCCTAGTGTGGGAGTAGATATTCCTCCCATAGAAAGTTTCATTTATGAAGCCATGCAAGACATTTAAAATCATGAGTTGAGGCTGGAAGAAGCATGTGATGATCATTATTTTTAGTATCTCTATAAAAGGAAGGACTTTATGGAAAAATGTTCCTAAAACAAGAATCCCTATCAAGAGAAGCATCAACAATAAAATTGAAAAGGGAGGATGATAGGAACACTACATGTTTGCAAGAATGTATCAAATAGAGAAAGAGTCCCATTAAACCCAACATCCTTCTGGAGGATGGTTTCTATATAGAAAATAGAGATGAAGTGGGACCCTTAGCCCACTCCTACTTCACGGATCTCCAAGCTAGTACCAATCCTTGGAGATCAATGGTATACAAGAAGCCCCACTAGTATATTTGTGGTTATTCTAAACTATGTTTCAGTTTGCGACAATGAGGGGATGAGTTCCATATCTGATGAAAATGTATTCTATAATGCCATGATAAACCTTCACCCATATAGTGCCACAGGTCCAGATGCATTCCTAGGCTCCTTATATAGGGCCACATGGGATATGGTGAAGGTGGAAATTATCTCATCCATTTAGGACTTCTTTTAGGGAGGTATCTTACCAGGGGTTTCATGTGCCACTACCATGGTGCTTCTTCCCAAAATCAAGAATCCTTCTTCAATAATGCACTATAGGATGTTGAGCATGTGAAACTTCCCATACAAAATCCTAGAGAGGATCATCAATGATACACTCTCTACTCATCTTCCATAATGGTTTTCCATGGAGTATCACAGGTTCATGAAGGGTTGTCCAATTCAAGGTTCTATATCTCTTGTGCAAGAGATGATAATAGATCTTAACTAAAAACTCGTGGTTTCAATGTATCTAACAGGATTGACATGAATAAATCATATGATCTTATGGGGTAGGGATTTATCAATAACGTGCTGGCATGCATGGAGTTTTTTACCTTGAATATTGATCTAATGTTCAGATGTATAAGCTCCTCGTGGATGGATATTTCATTCATAGGGAAGTCTTATGGTTTCTTCAAAGCCACCCATGACCTAAGGCAAGGGAATACGATCTCTCAAAACATATTCATCCTGTCCCAAGACATTCTCAGCTGCCTCATATATAGGATCATCCCCAATGGATAGATTATGGATTATTAAAGGATTATGTGAGATCTGTCTATCTATCTCCTAATGTTTGTGGATGACGCCCTCATTTTCATAAATTCTTGTAGAACAAAAATCAGTTTCTTGAATAAGATTCTGGAGGAGTACTACCATTGAATTTCACAGGTTATTAACAAAGAAAGTAACCTTTTCCACATTTCTAACAGATGCTCGCCCTGGTGGATGTCTGTGGTCCAACACACCCTCACCATGCAAAGAGGGAATTTATCCATGGAATACCTTGGGGCTGCTATTTCCTTGAGAATATTATAGATCCAGGATTTTGATTTCATCATCATCAAGATCGGCGACTGCATACTCAACTAAAAGAACATGTACCTTTCCTTTGGAGGCCACATTGCCCTCATTAACAGTGTGCTATTGGATACACCGATCCATGAACCTTATTTTGTTAAATCCCAAAAGGCTTTTATCAATAACATTGAAAAACATTTTGTTAGCTTCTTTTGGGCCCCTCTTTCAAAAGGGAAATGACACTGGGTTTCATGGAAGGAGGTGTAAAGGCCAACTAGGGAAGGTTGTATCAATTTTTGTAGAGTTGAAGATTCTCTCGCATGCATGCACGTCGAGCTATCTTTGGAAGTGCTGGAACAACGCACGTTGTTGGATAAAAACAAGCACTCCTAGTATAGAAATCAGGACTGGGTGGAGGTTCAGGGATCCCTATTTTGGTTGGTCATCTCTCACCTCATCTCCAAGATTCTCCCACATTTACGCTGGATTTTTGGGAGGTCATATATCTACTTATGGAATAACAACTGGGTTTGGGAGGTCACTGGGTTCCACGGTTTCCATGCTATTATGATTTATTTTAGAGAAGCTGGTTCTTATCCATCCTTCACTAAAGTCATGATGGATAATGACAAGAAGGCCAACATCAACCTCATTGAGCTGAAATAGGAGCAGGAAAGATGTGTTTTCACTCTATCTACTTCGAGGGATTTTAACACTCAGGACATCCATCACACTGAGGGTTTTCATGAGACAATGAAAATTTCGATTGATATATTGTGGTCCAATGTCATTCCCTCAAAATATAACTTCTTAAGGTGGTAGATATGATACATGGCCATCTCCATGGATGAGAATATCAAAGGATTTTGGATTTGGAATCTGTCTCAAGGCCCATGTTGTAAAGCCCGTAAGGAGGAAACTGCAGATCACCTATTCTTTACAAGTGACTGGGCATGCACTATGTGGTGTTTTTTTTGGAATGTTTGCTGATATTTTTAATCAAAGTAGGGAAAACCTCCCATTCTTGGAAAAGTTGTTTCATATCGTGGGAGAAAAAGGGTAGGAGAAGGTGTCCTGCACCATGACCATGCATACTAGGTGTTAGTGCATTTGGCGGGCCATGAACAAGGTGAGGCATGATGGGGTCTAGCCCTCAAGTAATTATATCATCATCAAGACAAATAACCTCCTCATTGATTTTACCAAGATCATTAGTAACTTGCGGGAGGATTCCTCTCTCTGATGTATGCATACGCGGTCTCAAGGGATCCAACCTGATAACAGTAGGTCCAGAGGCTAATGGGTTTGCTGGAATCCCCTCCTCAAGGGGCCTTAAACTCAATACTGATGGATCTTCCTACATGGAGATCTTGTAAGGTAGGGGGGAATCCAAGACTCCCACAACTCGGTCATTTCGGCCTTTTCATCTCGACTATGATATTGCTCCTCTCTTCAGGATGGGGCTAAGACTCTACTAGTGGTTTTAAGCCTATGCCATTGGGAAGGTATTTCACTTTCTGAGATTGAAATAGACTCCAAAATCCTTCATGATATCTTTCATGGCCTTATCCCAACTCACTGGTCCATTACCTACATAATCAGAAAGTGTATTGGTATGATCATAAACAACACCAAAGGTAATTCACTCATGGGGAAAAGGAAACCATGTATCAAATCACCTTCTTTTATTGAGGTCCTTGGTTTTAACCAAATATGTTTACATAATGTACACACTTTGAAACCGGAATGGGGTTAACCAGATTAGAGGGGATTCCCTCAGCCTTCACCATTTTATACCACCTTAGGTCCTTTTTCCACTTGTATGGTTGGATGGCTTCTGAAGTTTTATCTTACTTAATAAAAATTGAAATGATGACGATTGATCCCTCTGATAGACTAAATAAGAATCATCATAACAGTACATATGATGCTATAACACATAGAAAACATCATGAAATATCACTAAGCTACATTTAAGAAACCACTTGTATGAAACTTCACCAATATTTTCCAATACCTCAAAATTTATAATGAATCTTATGGATATTTTTCTACCTTGGAGAAACTTTCTTAGTCTAAAAGAAAGAATAACCCTTTTTATGTAACTTATAAGGAGTCACTCTCAATATCATCGCTAGCTGAAGTGCAATCCTAGTGGGGTTGATTCCTGAATTAATGATATCATCAATGTTTACCTACCACCACAACAACAATATTATAAAAATTTCCATAATAAGGAAAATAAAAATATTAGATTCATTTACCTCATCATGATCTAAAATAACCATCAAAAAATATTAGTAGCTCTTAAACATTAAACCAAAAAAATAACTATTCATGATAAAAAAATATTATGATCAATCATGTGACCAATTTTCATATCCAATTACTAAGATATATATATATATATATATGTATATAAGATTTATTCATTCTATTGAATGAAATTGATCATAGAATTTTACTTATTAATGATCCAATCCTTCGATAAACTCAACTCCCTAAACAATTATAAATTGATATTTAAAAACCTTATAATTGTCTCCAAATATTCCATAATATCAATCACAATAGTCAATGGATATTTTTTTTCGGGGAAATAGTGGTTCTGTGAGCTTTAAAAGTCAATTAAAAATTTTAGGATTCATTCACAATTAGGTTGCATGATATCTCAAACAGTACAATAAATCATGAAACACCCTCTTCCCAAAAAACAAAAAAACATGATAAAAATTCACTCTGTAACTAAACATAATCATAATGTGAATTATTCTCCACCTCAAAAGAAACCATGAAATATTAGTTTAATGGGTTTCTAAGGACATAACAATAGTTCTTTAAGAAGCATAAGACATTAGACACCTAAAATAAGATCATTCATTCTATTAAATTCATAATGTTGAATAAATAAAATAATTAATATTGTTATGTACCTTTCACTAATGAATTGCACTGCTACTATCTTCATCCATACATTTGAAAATTATCACTAAGAGGCACCCATTGGACTCCCTCATCTATAGTGTTTATTCATGTTGGACCAAATCACCCTATACTTGGGTGGGATTATTCTTCACCCATTTTATGCTTGTATCTCATTACCTAAGGATAAAATGAAATAGTGATATAAGTATGTAAGAAGTGGTGATAGGAATGTAACTAAAATGATCCAATATATCAATGTATTTGACATATTATATATCATTCGATAATCCTTCATAAATGTTGTCATATATTTATAACATATGAGAAAATACCATGAGGTTACAATGTTTGTAACCCCTCAGAATACCATGAATATATCACAAAAAATAATTCTAGATTCTTATTATGTGTTTAATTATATGAAAAACCTTAGTTTAATGATAAATTAAATGAAATATTACTTGATTATCTCATTGTAAATCCATAATGTGGTTTATTAAAGTCATATAAAACGATTCGAAAAATAATAACTTAATTTTTCTAAATCATGTATTTTGATATACTAGAATCATCTCGTAATATATGTTCCATATACATGTTATTTATTTATTTCATTATAGAATATATCTAAAAATCACCCACTTTCTCTAAACCCTTAGAGACATTATGTCATTTCACGAAATATTGCATCTAATATAATAACTTTAAAAATATTATCTAAAATTTATTTTTCGATATATTCTAAAACAATTTTGGAAATATATCATAAAATTTACACTATATAACATCATATGTAATACATCTTGAATATTCATCCTAAAATATGTTTGGGTAAAATCTAAAACACTTTTAATATAGGTCTATGAGTTTCATAAAATTGTATCCCCATTTAGTTAACCACAAAGTTTAACCTCATCGGACTTTATAGGACTGATAAAAATATGAATTCATGAATCGATAAATACATATAAATGGAATCCTCAAGCACAAGATTGGTGAAAATAAATATATAAATGGTTTTGGCATGATATATATCAAACGGATATATTTATATACATGTATACACCAGCTTCATAATATGAAATATTTCAATTTCATATAATCCCTTTAACCAAGAAATGAGTTACCATGAGACATTATGTATGTTAATACCACATAGTTCCCCATATGTAATTGATTATTTCTTTGTAGATTGATAATGTCGATGAATACATTAAATGCAATTAACCTGATGGATGAGTATATCACAAGTACCTTATATGATATATGAACACATCACCTATATTACCTTGGTATGAAGATACACTCCTTTAGTAAATCTCAATCGAGGGCCTAGATGTCATACTCATCATATGAGGTAAAAAATACAATCTTGGATAATCTCTAATCAATGAAATTACCAACAACATACCCACACACCCCCTAGATTAAACAATCCTTAAGGATTATGTAAGAAAGGTATCAAAGTATGAAGGTTACCATGAATGGTATCTCTCTAACCTCAGATATGGTGAAATCCAAATATGAAGCATGCATCTCATGTATACCACCCATAGTGTATACCACTCCATGTGGTGTACTTGATGGGTCAAATAGTGTACAAAACCATTTTTTGCACCACATAATTATATTTTATGTCTTTATATAAAATCCCACTCATAGTAACCTTAACATTTCATCATAACCACTAATACCATGTGATGAATATTAGTTAGGGATAACTAAAATTCATAATTTTTTATATCACTTATCATTTCACTTTATGAGTATATGTGGAAAGTATGAAAGAATGATAAAGTAGATACCTCCATTAATATAAAATTAATTATTTTTAAATTTTTTAATATTATAAGAATACTAAAAAATCCACATAGATTTGCTCATTTAATCATACCTCATATTATTGAACACTTAGTTATACTTATGTTTTCTGCATTTATTTGTTATTTGAAACATGTTATATATCTATATAATTCATGAAACACCTCTATGTGACCCTATTATAAAATCACTCGCTCTATACTACTTTGGAGAGTAATATTTATAGTGAAATACATTTTGAATAATGCTTATATTTATGATTTTTTCTTTAATTTGAACTCTTTAAAAATATTATTAAAAATCATTATCTTCATAACATAAAATGATACAATGTAAAATAATTATACGTTCTATATAAAATTTCTCCTGTTTAATCATTATCATCATTCTAGGAATATTTTCAATCTAAAATTTTCCTCAAAATATTTTTATAAAAATTATAAAAGTTTATATTAATATTTTACGAACATACATGAAAAAATATAGAATATTAAGTTACATAAGATTTTTATTTTTGATGGAATAATCACATATATATTAACATTTACATTATCATTGCATGAATATTCTCCCACCAGCCTTTTATAAAATATATTATTTTCAAAATATAATTTAGAGACACACAAAATCATTTTTGGTAGGAAATAAAACATATTTCCTTTAGTGGAAAAATATAAAAAATAAACTATTATATCCATATCACATATGCTATTTTATATGTATGGTGTATTTTTATAAAAATCATATTTTATATTTAATATATTCCATTTAATGGTGGTGGAGTCTTAATTATTTATATTTTAACAAACATCTAGTTAAATTATTTTATCCTAGATAAAACTCTTTTCATCATAATATTCTTTTTAGGTATATTATAGAATCTGATGAATCATAAACCTTGTGTATTTCAACCATCATCTAATTTTTTATATAAAAATATTTGTTAAATAAATCTTCTCTTATAATATAATAGAAATTAGATAAATATAAACATACTTTATTTGCATTCATCTATACCAAAAATATTCCTTAACATTTAACTCTTTTATTGATAAATTACTTTCTTAATAATTTTAATTAAAACAATAATATCCATCAATTATTTAATTTATTTTTAAACTCTTATACACAGACAATACATATAAAGTTGGATATTCTCTATCCATGATCAATTTATCACTCAGAGGGGGTGGGGTAAATCAGTGATATATTTTTCTTTTAAGATTCCTTCCCTTTGAAACAACATTCACCTCTTGTTAAAGAGTTATTACTTTGATAAAAATTTAAAAATCAAATATCCACATGAACACAAGGACTTACAAGGTTCAATACTCAAAAAAGAGTTGCTACAACCTTGGTATGGTTGGGAACCGATTCCATACCACAAAAATTCCCTTGAAAACAATAATTTTGTGTGTATACAACAAGTAGGATATTCCTTTACACTTGTTTATAACCATGATCAATAATAAAATGCATGTTATTAAAGTAAAATGAAATTATGTAATACAAGTTTTTATAACAAGTTAATAAACATTCACTAGATACTTCAAAACATGTTACCGTGATTCCATGTCAAATTTCACAAATATGATATTCAAAAATATTTTTAATTTTCCTATCCAAAATTAAGTAAATATGCCTATGGACATAGTAATAATACTCAGTACGAAACAAAGTCAAATTACCATTTTTTATTGTTGAGTATGGAAAACAAATATACCAAAAAACTAATAAAACAAATATTATATACTTATATTTCTGTCTGAAAATCTCTATTTGATTCCCAGTTTGAAAATACAGTATGGTCTACCAACATTTTGAATACATTCTCTCTTCTTCTTCTATCCAGAAAACCTCCACACAAATACTCAATATAGAAAATCCTTCCATATAAAATATTTTAGTGATACAAATTCTATCATCACCATTGAATAGTAAAAGTGTAATGAATTACAATGTACTTACTACTATTAATAGGTGTACTGAAAATGGTTTAGGCATGAATTTAAAAAGTTTTCCCACTAATCAAAAAATGTTAAATATTTAAATTCTCCTTAAATCAAATTTTCATGTTTGACTTCTCCAGTGCTACTCAACTCTTCTCATTCCTTCTTGAACCTTCTCAAATATTATTACAACTTCAGCTTAAATTAGACCTTTTAACTATAATTTAGTCTGATTCTTATTTCCATTCTGATTTCATAACAATAATGAAGACATATGTACCATAGATGATCCTTCATTACATTGCTCCAAACTAATTGATAAATGTGAACATTAAAACCATTATTCCAAAAAACATTGTTTCTACTTTGTTATACATCAATTTACATTTTCTTTCTCCGAACATTTTCACAAATTCCAAATATTCTTGTACTTATTCGGGAACACATCTACACCAGCTTCAACCCTCTTTGATAAATACTTTTGAAAATAATTCAGGGATTCTTGTTTTTTTCTTTTCATTAGACATGTTATCCAACATTAGATGAATTTAATTAGTGTCATACTAAACCTAATATATCGGTATCTATATTACTAGGATTACTGGTGTCTCCTCCAGTCCAATAACTCTTGACCCATTTAATAACATATCAGAGTTCTTCTTTCATTCTTGATCTACTAAAAACAAATAATTCATCGTAATGAAAATGGTTGACTATATTTTTGAATGATTTATGATCCCATTTTGTATCAGTACCAACAAACTCACTTTATAATCTTTTTCATTGGTCCTAACATCTCCCAAAAAAATTTATACATCTTATTCTTTTTTTAACCATCACTGCGTCTGATGGTCGGTGTCTGGATTACTTCGATGATCACATGAACACAAAATATAAGGGATAGGTCTCAATGAAAAAAAAATCTTTCCTAATTATAGTACCCACCGAATTATTTCTCTGGAGATTTGTATACAGTAGATTATTGTTCAGACAGAAAACCAATATCTTCGTCTTCCCACTTTTCAAACAAAACATCACAACCATCAAAAAATTCTACATCTAGTGATCTCACACCGATGAATTGATACGAGAATGATTTCGCGTCACAAAAATTATTCTTCTATAACCTTCTTCTTGTAATCATGACCTCTTCATGAATATGAAAATTTTAAGATCATTATAGAATCATGTGACTGATATTGGGAAATATTGTAAATCCCCATCCTTCCAATGACTTCTTTCTTACCAAACAAACATAAATCTGATTGGAAACTCTTTTTATCCCCTATCTTTCAAAAGGATTTCATCACATGTTTCTCAAAAAAGTAGGATTTATGTGAAATATAATATAATAAAATAATAATTAGATTTACGTTGGATCCAATTTAAATCTGATACATATACTCATTACGATTCACTCATCCATTCCAGACCCATCGTTATTCTGATGAAAATTTTCTCCTAGAAAACATGTTCATAGTATGATGGACTTTATTAAGAGTGTTTCACACAATATTATGATTATGATGGTGATTTTGATTTCAAAATACTAAAATTTGAATTGATTTTTTTTCTTTTTGACCACAAAAATGATAATTTTCAGAAAAAACATATTTTATCTTCAACAATCCACTTCTTGCCAACTCTATCCCAAAAAATTATACATTAAGTCATGAACTAGATCAAGTACCCTGATCACCTGATAACCAATCCAACCCTGAAATATCCAAATGTTTGTTCCCAATCTCCATGGATCAGTGAGTCACACCTACCATCATACAAACTAGAAGTGGGAATGATTTTTCCAATTGTAATGCATATGTAAAATAAACAAGACAATATGCATATAAAAAAAATAATCCACTAGGATTAATGTATCTAAATTCATCAAGGAATAAAAAAGACCAAATTATTACAACCCAACTACCAAAAAAGATAAAAATAGAAAAAGTCCAAAAGGAAACAACTCACCATGTACAATGTTCAATAGACGAATCCACCTCGAAGAGATCATTTCCCCTTACATGAACCTAGAAGAAGATAAACTTCAAACACCCGAAGGCAAAAGTAGGGAATGAGCTAAATAGGATAGTAGGGTCTCACCAAGGACTATATAATAGATTCCAACAATAGATATACCAAAAGAATAATTTAAATTTAAAAATAAATAGGTTTGGAATTTCAAATCATCTTTAAACAAATCATGATCTACAGTTAAAATGATGGAAAATACATTAAGAATAGACATTACTATTTATTGAATATTTCTAAAACAATGGATTAAATAATATATTTTATATAATTATTTTTATATAAATTCATATGTAATGTAAAGAAGTTTATCATCATTGGAAGAAATTTATATCTATTATATAAACAAGTGAGTAATCATGGTCATCTTCAAAATATGTAGGAATATTCTAGGTTTTTGGAATTCAAACTATCGAGGTGATCATGAAATTATGTGTATGAACACATCCCTTTAACACTGGAAAAAGGTGACTCATCACCATCCCATTGAGGATGTGACCTAATGAATTTATGTTTTAGAAAATTGTATAATCACATAGTGTATCCAAATAAATAACAATATAACCTAGGATTTCATGTGCTCTAACACAATCAATGATGGAGAATTTATTTTAATACTAATTAAAATAAAATTAAATCCCATTTCCCCCTTTCAAAATCCAAATTCCCATTTAAAAAAATTAGGATTTAATAAAAAACTTGACTTTTTAACAAGACATAATCATTGGGTTTCTTTAAAAATAATTCAATCCATTTTTACAACTCGACAAATTCCATCAATTCTATTTCAATAATTATATTTAAAAATTAAAATGAAACCATTTACATCCCTTTTCAAAGACACCGCAATTCAGTGGAATTATATATTTTCCAATTTGTTACCAAATCCATTTCAAACCTACAAATTAAGTACAATTGGTATTTAATAAAAGAAAAATAAAATAAATTTCAAACAATCGAATTTAAACCAAAAATCAGAATAAATTTTTAAATTTTATGGTATGTCAAGTTGCGCAAGGAGGACATAATCAGCTACCTTTTCTCCAAAACTCAACACCCATGACAGGACCTGTCAATGAGAAAGAAGGTGTAGAAGTCCTCAAAAATCAACATAAAAACAAGATCTAACATCAAGAATCAATGATCCATAAATTTCAGGATGATCTACTAATCCCAAAGAAGGATAAAGAGAAAAGAGATGAAGAGAATTGAGAATTCTTAACCAAGAATCCACTCTTCAAGAACAATGATGATCGAATGCTGAACTAATGGACCCATAAGTGTTGGAGGGCTCCAAGATTGCTTGTTTAAGGATTTGGGTCAAGAGAAATGAAACTGGGGAGGAACCAAAATAGAGAGATTAGGCGTTCTAATTTTTAAAAACAACAATAGGTGTATTTCACAACGTGTAACACCATTAAACATATTGATATAGTTAATTTACATAACTGATGAAAAACGTGTCATGTAAAATTAAAAACTATCCTTTAATTATCACATGAAGTGTAAATAATCTTCACATCATGTAACCAATCACATGTAAACCCTTCTCACGGTATGCACCTAACAACCATTACATGGTGTGTATCTAAGTTACATTGTATCTAACCCTTATTTAGTATAGAGAAACAACTGGTTAATGTTGAGAGTCCTAAAAATTGATAAACATTCCATTATAGGTATCCTTCTAATTCATACTCAACCCTACCCAGTTATGGAAATGGAAAAAAAGATAAGTTAAAAGACATTCCTATCATATTATTAATGATATGTAAAACCTCTCCACGATAAAAAATTTCTATCCCCAAATAGCATATGGACAATCAATCATTCAAAAGAGATGAGTACAATAAACTCTAATCAATACCTCACATTTCCATGTCTCATAAAGACCAGAACCAAGATACCATATCATAAAAACCAAATGTATTATCCTCCCATGAAGTACCTTGGCCTCATAATCAACTATCCTGATTGGATGCTTAGTTAACAATAAATCATTTTCAATATCATGTTCTTTCTAGCTCAGAACATGTGATGGATCTGATAGATACTTTCTCATCTACGATACATGGAAACTGTTACGTATCGATGTTATCCATTATAGAATATCTAAATGGTATGCAACTTCCCCGACATGCTCAATAGCCTCAAAAGGTCCATAAAATGAGGATAATTCTTTCATTTCCTCCCAGGTCGTCGATGACCCGACTAGGGTGAAAATTTGAAGAACACTTGGTCACTAACTGAGAAATACAATGGTTTATAGTGATGATCATCATATGTCTTATAATGGCCATTGTCCTTCAACATTCTCTGAAGAATTAACTGATTTTTTTCTATCGTATCTGGCACCAGACTTGATCCATCCAAGAAACATTCACCAATATCCGACAAACATAACATAGATTTATAACGAAATCCATACAGGGTCTAAAGAGTATCCATTATTATTGAGAACTAGTAACTATTATGTTAATAAAACTCAACCAGTCCCAAAATATAACACCAATCCCCACCAAAGTTAAGAACACAAGCATAAAACATATTCTGAAGAACATGTATAGATCTATCTACCTGGCCATCTGACTGCAGATGGCAGGCCATGCTCAAATGAACTAAAGATCCCAGTGCCTCTTGAATTCATCTCCAAAATATGGATTTCAACCAATAATCCCTATCAGAAACTACAGTAGATGGAACTATGTGAAACCATACAATATCTTTAACGTAAACATTTCCCAACTCTTACACTCTGGTTGTATCAAAAATGGGTATGAAGTGAGATGAATTGTTTAGCCCATCAATCAAAAACCATGTCACATTCTTCATTCCCTTGGTATGTCAAAACCCAACCAAAAATTAAATAATGGTCTCAACCTACATCCAAGTAGGGACTAGAAGTTGTTGAAGAAAACACGAAGTGTTTTGGTTCTAGACCATAACCTACTGGCACATATAATAATGACAAACAAACTCAGAAATTTTCCATCTCATACACGGCCACCATAACTACCCCCGCATCTCATAGAACATCTTAGTGGTTCTTAGGTGCACATCCCACTTGGAATTATGACAATCCCCCATCACATCCTCTTCGTTAATGGAACAATGAAGTGATTCTGATAACATAGAACACTCACTTTAGAGAATGACTATTTGGAATCTGTCTCCACACCATAAAGAGAGTCTCTAATGATATAGAATTAATCATAAATATATTTATACTGAGAATTATCTTGGTAAGAGTGGATAGTAACTGAATTCTGGCTAAAGAATGCATAGACTCTGATTCCATGACTCCAATACAAAACTGTGAAAAGAGATCCATAAAATTCCACTCTTCTAAATATTCCATCACTGCATGGGTTAGAAGTTTCCTGCTCAACACATCTGTAATGAAACACACTTTCCCTAGTGTATAGGCAATGTCAGAATTAGAAGACTGTAGGTATTCCAACCAATGACTCTAGTAGTGGTTTAAATATTTTTGAGAGAAGATATAACTCATGCTCTCATGGTTTGAATAAATAGTAAACCATTATTTGTAATGGAAATTCCACCCACACATAATCACGTGCATTAAAACTGCATGTTCTTGGTCAAGGGTAGGACAATTCTTCTCATGTGTCTTAATGTGACGATATCCATAGGCAATGACATGATTACCTTACATAAGAACAGAACCCAAGACTAAAACCAATGCTTCACAGAAGAGCACATAGACCTACCCAGCCACTATAAGTGTCAACACCTGCACAGTATTCAAAATATGTTTCAACATAAAAAATTAATTCAGATATTTATCATTCCATGAGAACTTCAATCACATACAATTTAGAGTAGTAATCATAAATTCCACTTTGATAAGCCTTTCATGAATCGATGATGAAATCCGGCAAAACCCAAGAAGCTCCAAATCTAAAAGGCATTTTGTGGTTGATACCATGTCATAATTGCATTCACCTTATCATGATCAATTGATATTCCTTGTTTCAAAACCACATTTCCCAAGTATATAACATCATGAATCTAGAATTCACACTTCGAAAGCTTGGAATAAGGAGAGTTATTTTTCTGAAAACTCATAACTGTTCAAAGATGATGTACATGATCCTCCTCGGAGGGTGACTACCACTCAAATATTATTGCACCAAATCAAAATAAAACAATGATATTACTTTCCCCAATTATATATAAGAAGTTCCAGATCATCTCAAACTTGGGTCAAAATCTACTTGAATTTCAAGGGAAACACCATTGGGTATAGTAAGGTTGGACCATCAAAGATAAAAATCAATCTGAACCTTATTGGAAATGAGCCAATCCCTTCCAAAAAACAATGTCAAGATGTTTCCTGTCGAGGGATAAAAACTCCAAGCCAACTCGACATCAGATAAAGAGAATACAAAAGTGGGACTATGGAGACCCTACACTCTCTTCATTCCAAGGGGTGTAGTAATATTCATTTCACAAGATAAAATATCCATAAGAAGATTTATAATATTAACAATACAAGTTGAAATAAATGAATGAGATAACCAATATCAAATAGTGTAGTCACTAATGATGAAGATATAATAATAGTACCTCTCACAGTTGTTGGACCTATTTCTATTTACTTTGGAGACTCATCCACTATGTGAATTAGCTTCATTATAGATGCCTATGGAAAAAATATTTTATACATGAAGCATTTTACTTCATCATTGTTTTAGGAGGATTTGATCATCCTGTTCCACTATACAGAGTAGAAAATTCATGGAAGAATATATGTAAGTATGTTGAACATCCACAAGAGGCAAAATTATTGGGTTCCTCAATGTAAATCCCCTTAAAATATTCTAGATTTACAAACTGATAAAAAATAAAATCACATCCTTTTAGAACAATAGAAGGGTTGGAATGATCTTTCTCTCTAGAACAACCATGAGAATCATCACGATTCTGATTTCCCTTGAATGAACTCATGCTCCCCCTTAGAGAAAAAGGTACTGCAATCAACTATGGATTTCATACTAGTTCCATCTCAACCATCATCTCTCCCTATCCAACACATTAGAATAATTAGTAATATTTATTAAGAAAACCTGAGAATATATATTTGATCAATGTCCCAACTTGAAATATAGGGCCTTAATCCTATCATTAGATATAATCTCAAGCGTAAACTACATGTGTTCAAAAATGTTATTTGAATACCCAGTCATGGTTATGTTATCCACTTAGAGATTGAAAAACTCCATAGCCTTAGCAAACACCATTTAATCTAGATAGAATAGGTCAATGAAAAGAACTACAATGTCTTTCCACTCTATTTCGTCATGTTTATATGATATCACCATTGTTTACCATAATATTCTACTTAGTCCCTCCAACATGAAGGTGAAACACCTCACCTTAATCATGTCTAGTGTCTCTAAGAGCTCAATTTGACGTTATATCCTACCAAACCATTCCTCAACATGTTGAGGATCAGTAGAGCCTTTGAAAATCGGTGGCTACTGGTGAAGGAAATCTTGAGAAATGACTTTGAGAAAATCTCTTTGAGGTTCCATAGCTGGAGCCTGAATGAGAACTATAGATTGTGCTTGTCCCATAGTATAGACAATTCCTAAAATCACCTTAACTAGATTCAGGTACACTAAAGGATTCGTTCATTATGGTTCCACAATAGCTTCCTCCTGGATCCAATTTGCACGTATTGTTAGAGGCATGATGATACACAACATTAACAGACAATAGGGAAGACATTATATAATTCTAAAATGGAAAAACAAGGTAAAAATAATCCCAACGTTAAGAATACAAAATATTATGATTTCACTCTATCCAAATCAAAATTGGGAAAAGAAAAAGACTAATCTACAAGATGCCTTTCCTTAACCACCCATGGATACTTAATGTTTATTTCGGTGATAGATGGCCGGACACTCAATCAAAAATACCTCTTAAGTATAGAAAATATTTTACAAATTCATACTGACTCCAAGACAACAGCTCAACCTGAATCCTCACATAGATACCACTTTGTTACGAACCAGCCAAGGTACCCTAGTAACTCACTAACGGAGATAACCCCAACATAGACCGAAGGTCATTCCTAATCCCCACGGGTTGGTGAATGGCACTTGGTATCATACAAACTAAAAGTGGGATTTATTTTTTCCACTATCAATGTAGAAGAAAAAGAAACATTACGGTAGGTATATCAAAAGATACTACACTGGGATTAATATAGCAGATGTCAATAAGGAATAAAAAATTCCAATGTACTAAAACCCAAATGCCAAAATAGAGAAAAATATCCCAAGTCTATAATGAAACAACTCACAAATTCCAAGGATTAATAGCTGAATCCAACTCCAAGATATTCTTTCCGCTTACTTAAAACTTGGAGGAGATGATATTCAAACACACAAAGGAACATATAGGGTGTCAGAAAAAAAATCCTAACAGGGTCTCAATAATGACTCTATAATAGATGAAAGTAATAGATTAACTGAAGGAATACATTAAATTTTAAAATAAATACGTTTTCAATTTCAAATAATATTTAATCAAATCATGCTATACCATTAAAATAATTAAAAATAGAATAATAAAAGTATTTAATAGTGAAAAAATATTTTTAAAAAAAGGATTAAATAAAAAAATTATATAAATTTAGAGGGAATGTAAATTAGTTTAACAAAATTGGAATATGTTTATATCTCAAATATAAAAAAATCGATAAATCATGGTCATCCTCTAAATAGATACAAAATTTTTATTCTATAGTACTACACATTATCTAAGTGATCACATCAATATTTGTACACATGTACCTCTAACGTAATCCAATGTTTACTCATCACTATCCTATAGAGGATGTTGCATGATGATTTTATGTTTTAGAAATTTTTATTATCGAAGAGTGTGTCCAAATAACTCAAAATATACCTTAGGTTTTCATATTCTCTTAGAAAATAAATTATTAGAAATTTATTTTAAGACTACTTAAATAACAAATAAATCCCATTTTCCCATTTAAAAGAAAAATTTTCCATTTAAATCAAAATTAGGTTTTAATAAAAAAAATTCCTTTATCAAGATAAATCTACTGGGTTTATATCAAAAATTTATAATCCAATTTTCAATTTGAAAAGTTTTATATGTTTTTGTTCAATAATGAAATTCATCAATACAAATGAAACCATTTCCACATATTTTAAAACACACCCCAATTCAGCAGGATTGTGTGTGTGGGGGGGGGGGTTCCCAATTTCTTATCAAAGTGATTTAAAAACTCCAAATTCATTATATTTGGGTTTGAATAAAAAAATGGAATGAAATTTCAAACATTTAAATTTAAATAAACAACTGAAAAAAATCAAGTAATTTAAAGTTTAATATATTTGTCTAAGTATGATAGAGTCACCTACATTTTTCTTAAAAGTCAACACTAGTGGATAAACATCTCGATAAGAACGAAGGTGTAGTAGACATAAAAAAAGCCTATAAACAATATCCAACATAAAAAAGAATAGATCCATCAATTTTTGGATGATCTATTAAGGATAATGGAGGAGAAAGAGAGAAAGGGATGAAGAACAAGGAGAACTCTTGCCCAGGAATCCACTCTGTAAGCGCAACGACGATCGAACACTAAACAACTAAACCAAAAAGGGTTCGAGGGCTCTAATATCGCCTGGGGAAGGCTTTGGGTTCCGAGAAATGAAATTAGAGAGGAACAAAAATGTAGAAATAATCGATTCTTCCTATTTTAAAACAACGGTTACGGTATTACACAATGTGTATCACCATTACACATCGTAAAATAGTTAATTTCCATAACTATTGAAAAACATGTCTCTTCAAATTCCAAACTATCCTTTAATTAACTCATATCATAGAAAGACTTCTCACATCATGTAACCATTAATGGTGTGAACAATTCTCGTGGTATGCACTCATCAACCATTACATACTGTGTAACCGAGTTACATAGTGTATAACCCATCTGCAACCAACATAAACGACCTGTTAAAGATGAGAGTCCAACAAAAATGTGACTTCACCATTATAGGTATCCTCCCAATTACTTATCAACCATACCATGTTAAAGAAAATAAAAAACCATGAAATGTATAAAGATGCACTTGTTAGATCTATAATGGGAAGTTACACATTAAGTATCGTAAACCCTTAAGAATTGATGAATATAATTCTATGACACTGAAAATTTATATGGATGCTCCATGGAGTGTCTCATACAAGTTCAAGAATTATATATAATTTCATAAAATAGAAAATTACCTTCTATTGGTTTCATTGATCAAATCCAACTACTATAAAATCCAATTTTTCACTTTCTATATTAAACCATTACCCTATTATACTCACTAAATACTATAGGCCCAATTCCTCTATCCTCAAAACATTGATAAAATTGTTGACATTTTTAATGAACTCATTAATTTTTTAATATTTCATTGGATGATTCTAGAATGAGTCTAACAACTATATTAATCCTTTAATAAAACCTCTAGTATCTCTAAATCATTGGTAAACACAATCTAATTGAGTTTTTGAATGGATACTAAAGTCTCTTTAGTCATATTTCATTTAATTCATTTGAAAAATTTAGAGAGTCATTTTATAGTTATAATAAGAATATAGATTCAAGTTTTGACCATTTTTTTGTTAATATGCAGGTAAGGTTTTTCTATAACATATAAATTATTTATCTCATGATGAAAAATGATTCTTATGTTTCTCACTGGTTTAGGAAGTCTCTTATATGATGCTTATCATTTCCATAATATTGATTTTAAAAGTAATGTTCCATGATGATGATAGAATTTATCTATAATAGAATATTTTATTACACGAGTGTCATGTTTTAAATTCATTTAAATTGGAATTTTATTAAATGTTCTCCCACTAAAATGTAGAACCCTTTTAAATGAATCATATCTGTTAGTGGAAATGATCAATATTTCACCAAACAATGAGTCTTCTTTGAAATTATTCTCAACACTTACCTATTTAGGTATGCTATCATGCTAATAATACCAATTTCTTTTCTTATATGGTCAATGAGATAAATGTTTTCCCAATCTATATTATTGAAAAACTAAAAACCATTCCTTTTGTATCCCAACTATTAGGGTTTCCCCACTATGTGTAACCTATAGAATATACCAAAATAAGTGTCACGAACTAGCCCGAGTCGACCCTGAATCGGTCACCGAGGAAAATCGGTGACATGTCCCGAGATGTATTCCCGATCCTCATGGGATGGAGACAAGCAGCGTGGACATCAATAGAGTACACAAGGGAATAATTTAACCCAAATATAAACAATCAATCAAACAGATGAATGAAACGGACAGACCAAAATACATTTACATAAAAAATGAACAGAACATTATTTGAACAAGAAATCAAAAGTAAAAATAAACCAAAAACTCAACTAACCAAACCTGAAAACCAACTACCTTCATGTGACCCCACTGGTCAGTCTCCAATAAAATGATCACATGTCACCAAAGGTGATCGAACTCAAGCTGAACCCAACACAGGTGCTAAAAACAGAATAAGACTATAGGAATGACTATTAAAACTAAATAGGTTATCTTGATACTCTATTCCCAATTCACTTCCTTTAAAATAAAGAAACATCAATTTAACGTTTTAAATACAAGATATAAATGTATGTTTTCCAAATTAGGTTCCATACTATAATAATTATTAGACAAAAACATGCAAGTTTTATAAAAAAAATGTTAGTAACAATTTTTCAAAAGAAGTGAAACTTAAAAATAAAAATAATTTTCAAGAGGGTTACTTTAAAGAATGTACACATTTAAATTTAACACACATTCTACAAAATTTACCAACCAAACACAACATATGCCGACAGTGAGTATAAAATATCCAATGAGGACAAGTCACGTTATCACCCCAGGGAACTAGTTAGTTGTGAGCCTCAGGTACCTTGTATCTCTGTGAAGGTAACAATAATAAATATCCATTATCATGCACACGATATTATAGTTGGGAGAATACCCATAACCTAGTGGTCCTCCAATATCATTATCATCATAGATTAGTTAGTGTAGTCATCTTCAAAACTTCTACGTGAAACAGGGGCCAAACCCCACTGGATCACTAGCATACTAGTACATGTCAACCCACCTAGACACCCGATATTTACTTTAGTGACAAATAAAGTTAAAAATATTATAAAATATAATTTCCATAAGAAAATTCAATTCCCAAACCATAAACACACCAATATCCAACAAACATGCTTCATATTTCTTTCACGAACCAGTAATTCAAATAAAAGTTTCATAAAACAATTTCAAAGTGTGTAATGAGGCTTTGCAAGTAAAACTCATTCAAAAACGCTCTTTTATGGATAAAAACACAAGAAAACCATAACCAACCATATTTTGAATCCCTAAAAACATTTAAGAAAATCATTTCATGGACCATAAAACAATCTCAATTGATGCAACATGGTATATACATGTAAAACACTCATTCTTCATTTTTAGGAAAGGCCAAAACGGACCTCTAATGATTTTTACCAAACCAACATTTTTCAAATCCAAAAATACCAAATTTAATAATGATGTGAGAAAATACCATTTTTAGACTCAAATAATTGGTAACCGCCTTGAAATATTATGATTTCTTATCCACTACAGAACCCTTTTTATAAAAGTGCCAAATATGCCTTCCGTTAGCAACACATGTCGAAATACCTTCAAACTAATACACCTTCTTTCTAGAAACTGAAACTTGCATGGAATACACATAAGTAAACCAAAAAATCACTTTTAACTCTTTTAATATGATTATAAGGACAACCCAATTTTTTTAAACCATGCTCAACTCATAAATGCCAATTGGGAAACCTATTGAACACATAACATGCATTTTTTCAACAAAAGAATTCATTTTATGAACTCAAAAAGGAATAAAAAATTAATGGAATGTAATAAATTTATTCCAGATACTGAACCATGTTCAAAATACCACAAACCATGTGTAGGAGGTAAAACATAATTTGAACAAACAAGCAGTGTGCACCATTTTAACAAAACTACATCACTTTACCGAAAACAATGTTTTAATCGCTACTTGGCACACCAAAAAAATTATCCAAATAATAAATAAAAATTATAAGAGTATGAGGAATATTAAAACAACATTAAATAGATTTATCTTAAATAAAAATGTCATGTGTAATAGGAAACCCACCTCAAATCCTTAGCAGAATGGAGCTGCACAACTGAAATCACCCGTTGTGGGTTTATAAACCATACAACTATGAAGAAAATCCCTAAATGTATATTACCCCAATAAAAACGCATTCCAGAACATAATACTTGGTATTTCATGACAAGGTTATAAAACATAATCATGAAATAATGGAAATAGGAGGAAGAGGGATGCCAAAGGAGAATGAATCTCACCTTAGAAACTAGAAAACTCTTCGTCGATCCACAGATGCAAACACTTAGAGGAGAGGGAATGGAATGAAACTTATTAGAGGGTCTCCATAGGTATGTGAGAACCAGTGAAAACAATGTTTAGGAGAAAATAGAAATAAATGAATGATTTATGGATGAAAAAATTTACCTTCTCATATATGGACGATTTGAGGAACCCTGAGAACATTCACCCTACTATGTGATGAAAATGAGATATAAAGAGGAAACATCGATAATGGGGGAAACCCTAGGGTGTTCGGAATTGATTGGGATGTGGAATCACTGAAAAATAATAAATAAAAAAAAGATATAAAAGAGATAAATTATTTTTTAAAAAATTGAAAATTGGCCCATAGGTTAGCCCCATACCTAAATAAGTCACCCAAATAAACAATGATTATGAATTATTGTGGGGTAAAAACTGATATGGTGGTTTGAATTTGTCATGGGAGGAAAATTATAAAGTGTATTTGGTGAAAAATATTTTAATTAAGGATTTATAAAAGAATCAAATTTGGTGTTTAAATCTGGAAATGGGCTCACAGTTGGCCCAAATCATGAAGTAACCATCGTTCCTCAAAAAACTCCCAAGCACGCAATAGGTCACCCAATGTAGGATGATTAGAAATATATGGTAGTGTGAAACTAAAAATTAATGTCACCCAACACCCAAGAAAAATATCGGGGTTTTCAATGAACTAAATCCAAACCAAGACATGAAAAGAAAATAACTGGGTGCGACAATTCTTCCCACCATTAAAGCTTTCCACCCCCGGAGTGCCATTGAACATTAAAATTGATAGAACAACACCTAAGGATTCATTATCAACATAATACATCCTCTAATGATAAGGATATATAATTCACCATCAATGGAATTTAATCCTCTTTCCCAAACAAAACACTAACTCCCTACCACATCTGAAGAATGAATCGAAAGATCAAGGCACAACATCCACAACCAAGTTAAGAACTAGATTGTTCGGCATTCTCCCAATGAACCCAATGATCAACCAAACCATATTTAACTCATTAAATTCAATGAATATGGTGGGGGAGTCTGGAATGGGATCCCCACCGTTAAATCACAAGTACCATCTGAAAAATCCTTAATGGAAATATCATTGATACTAATAGTGGGTATCCCCACCATTAGAGATCAACTAGAAATGAATAAAAAATTTAAATTGAACTAGAATTGGGCCTCACCCACACAGGATGACCCACACTCTCCCACAACAACCTAAAAACCAAGTTAAGAGGGTTACAACATGAACATATAAGCCACCCACTCCCAATTGGAGGGGACAAGAACTAGACCAACACATTCAGCACGAATCTGGACCCCCACCACACAAGGAGGGGAGGGAAGGTGAAATAATAATTAGGCCACTAAAAAAACAAAATAAATAAAGGAAATACCAAAAAAAATCCACCTATGAACATTTAACACCAAGACCGCACCCAATTTACATAGACGGTTCACACAGAGACATTGATCGAAAACCCACATCCATGAAGGCATAACCATAGAAATAGTGTGAGGATTAAGTCCATCACGCTCATTGTGAAAAATGGAATTCACAGTGATAAGGAACCACAATAGAGACATAGAAACTACCATACTATAATGGTGGAGGCAGGAGCCTAGTCATGCTCCCCACACCTCTAGAGATTTCCCGACTGAGTGAAAAGCTTCACTCTAAGGCCTATGGTTGGGGTCCTGGTGTTTGAAGCATATGTTGTGCCGTAGTCAGCAGCTACGAATACCATTATCTCATGAAACACATAAGATAAAAAAACACCAATACTCAACCGAGACTGAGGGATAAACACCACCCTTCAAACTTACACAGAATGAGGAGTGAAATGAACAAGGAACACAATGAAGCACACCAATCATCACCGAACACTACCTCTATTACTGAGAGAATCATCATAACAAGAAGACACCATAAAATGAGCCCAAAAAGCACTCTATTCCAACAAACAGGCCGATTATTCATTTGAAGAGGTGGATTTCACATTTGAAATGAATTATTAGGTTGATCAACATGAAATATTTCCAACAAAGAACAATCTATGGCTTCATCCCAACTTCCAACACATCTTTAGAAACCCACTGAACATTAATAAAAAACCAAGCCACTAACAATATCCCATCTCAAGACACAACAATATTATGAATTCTAGATAACAAAGAAGCACACTGAATAAAAAAATCTTCTAAAGCATAAAAAAACTCTCCACATTACCATCATTTTATAAACAAATGACCCAATTTTCATCTCAAAAAACTTTTGGAAAACAATCTAACGTGGTGGATTTCCACATTAACCAATGGTGTTTCATCAAGTTCCACTCACATGCACATTTCCATGCCACCCTAGGAACCAAACCACAATTCCATATGGTCCATCCTTCCAGATATCAATAAATCCATGCATGTGAGCACCCATGAAAACACCAAAGGATAAAAAAGAACAACATCATTCCAAAAACCATGTACCATCCAAGGGAACACTAACCACCAATTCAAAAAACCTTTTCAATTTTCACTAATCCAACCAAACTTCATCAAGAACAATTTTCTTAAAAACCTAATCCTATTTATTTTAGACAAATTTTAAAACTAATAAGATACTCCAAACAATCCATTCCCATTTTCTAAAATTCAACTAGGAATATTTTCATAATCTGAGGGACATTGAGGCCAATACTATTTCTATGAAAACACTAACTACTCAAAATCAATTTCCAAATCCAATTCCTCATATTCAAACACTTTCCAATATCCAAAAACACCCCATTGAAAATAAATAGTCGGATTCACTTTAAAATGATTCACACATTTAAAACATTTTATTTCATCAAACCACAAGTTTATATTAGGGAAAATACAATCTAAATAAATCATTTCAACTTCCTCCCTAAAATTTGTTTCGCAAAAACACAACCATCCAAAACCATTCTTTATTTAATTTCTGAAAATCACCTTTTCTACTTTTCAAAATCCAATCCTTCCTTTAATACTCATTTACAAAATTCTCACACAAGAATTTTCAAAAATTTAGAATTCATGAAAGGTCTAAGAGACACACAAAAGGGAACTACTGTTAGTGGGTGACTTGACAATATGACTGGAAACCATATGTCAAAAAAAACACCAACCCATATAGACTTATTAGGACCATTACTCAACTCCACAAGAATTTCTAGGCCCTAAAATATCATAAAAGCCATTTTTCAGACTCCCCTTGTCATATCACAACACCAAACAATCAGTAAGAACAAATGACACTAATAAAACCTGATATCTCATGGAAACACGAGGATCAGAATGAGAAAGAGTTCAAGACCCTCTTTATGTACTTACAACTAATGTACCAAAAATCATACCCCATAAAACTTGACATCCCCCAAATAACAAGGGCGCGGTAAAAATAATGGTCCGCTAAGAGCCGACCTCCTCTAATACCATTTTGTTACGAACCAGCCCTAGTCAACCCTGAACCGATCATCCAAGACAACCCACAAAAATTTTTGAGAGGCATTCCCGATCATCCTAGGATGGAGAAAATCACTGAGTGAATCAATAGAGTACAAAAGTGAATGATTTTACCCAAATATAAAAAATAAAACAAACAACAGAATGAAACGGACAGACCAAAATACATTTACATAATAATTGAACTGAACATTATTTGTACAAGAAACCGAAATTACAATGAAACCAACAACTCAACTGACCAAACATAACAAAAAATTAACTCCATGTGACCCCACTTGTCACTCTCAAACACAAATATCACATGTCGCCCAAGGCAATAAAACTCAAATCGAATCCTGCATAAGGGATAAAAATAGAAGAATACTATAAGTGCAAATATTAAAACTCAGTAGGTTAGAACTGTATTCTATTCACAATGCACTTCAATTAAAATAAATCAAATATAAATTTAAAGTTTCAAATACAAGATATAAAAGTATTTTTTCCAAATGATGTTCCATAATATAATAATTATCAGACAAAAACTTGCATATTTTATAAACAAAAATGCGAGTAACAATTTTTCAAAGAATTGAAACTTCAATATAAAAATAGTTTTCAAGAGGGATTCTATAAATAATGTAAAATTTTAAATAAAACACACACTATACAGAATTTACCAACAAAACACACCATATACTGATGGTGAGTACAAAATAGCCAATGAGCAGAAGTCACGATAACACCCTTAGGCACTAGTTAGTTGTGAGCCCCAGGTACCTAATATCTCAGTGAAGGTAACGATAATAAATTTATGTTCTCATTCACACAAGACACTTGTAGGTATAATACCCCTAGCCTTTCAGTCCTCCAACAACATCATCATCATAGTTCAGTTAGTGTTGTCATCATAAAACTCGCTACGTGAAACAGGGGCCAAACCCCACGAGATCACTAGCATACTAGTACACTTTGACCCACCTAGATACCCAGGATTCCCTTTAGTGCTCAATCATGTCACACATATTATCAAATTCACTTTCCACCTGAAAATTCAATTCCAAAACCATTAACACAAAAACATCCTAGAAACATGAATTATATTTACGAAATAGAGTCATTTAAATAAATATAATATCATATATTATCCATTCATAACATTTCAACACCCATTTTTCAACAATTCATTATTAAAATCACAATTTCTTAGTCTCAACTATTTCATTTCTCTAGAGTATTTTAGTTCAATGGTTCTAGTCCTTATTCTTTAATCGTGGTTCAATTATATCAGGAAATTTAATAATTATGAAAATATTTTAATTATTAATTATATATATAATTATATTCATCTCTAAAATTTTGATTTAAAAAAATGGATTACGTTGTTCATGGAGACGGTAGGACATACATAATCGTGAATGTTGTTTTTTACTTTTCAAAATATGGAGTTAATGAACATTAATTGATAATTAAAAGTTCTTGAATAATTTTAAAACCATATATATTATATAAACTTATTAAATATATCCTTGTAACTATCCAAGTATAACAGAAATAAAAAAAATATCACATCAATTGGTCGAGGTGGTTGTCTACAGGTACGCATGAGAGACGTTATTGTATTTGAATAGATTGGAAGGTAAGAAGGTAGATGAGATTTTATAATTAAAGAAGTTTAATTTTGTCATAAATATTATATATAAACATTAAAACCATCATAATACCCATCCATAAAATATGGTGATTAAAAATGAATAGTATCACTATATGTCAATGATAAGTCGTATATTCACACGAGGGATACTTTCACTTCTAATTTGAAGGGAAAGTGGTCGAATAATGGTGATTTAATAATCCTTAAAAAATATCAATATATTTTGGATATAAAATTTTATAATTTATTATAAATAACATTTATTTAGATGAGTTAATTTAGAATAAAAAGGAAAGTGATTGGTTAAGTTGATTACTTCTTATTTCAGTGAAATCATTTAGATCATATGTTAAGGATCCTAGGATTAATATTTTTTTAATAAAATCACCACTATAATTTGGATAAGGATTTTTGGGGGTGGAAGGGTTTATCGAGCAAGATGGCCTAAATGGATTGAACAAGGGAGGGGATGTGGTGCCCTTTTATAATTGAGGTGATAGAAACTTTTGGAATTTGATAAAAGATTAAATTATAATATATAAATTATGAAGAAAAATTAATCCAAATGGACATATATTAAAATTTAATGTGAGAGTTTTATATAAAACCATCAACAAATATAATTTAGATATTATTAAATGGCCTTTTAAGCATTATCTTTTGATTTAACCCATTAGTTTACCCATTTTATCCTTTACCACGGTAACATATTGTTCCCTCTTAAAGGGTTATAATTTTACTTATAATGTAAATATTGACTAATAAATGAAAAAATAATGAAATTATCGACAATAAATAAACGTAATTTCTATCTTTAAATACTTTTATATTTTTTCAATAATTTAAATACATATTATTTTCATAAAATTTCATTAATGTATTATTTTTCACAATTCATTTAATTTTATGTTTAATGAAATATAGGGAAAATGGAATTAGAATATAAAAAATTATGAAATTCATAATAATTAATAGGAATATGAATGTATTGTGTAACCCCCTAAATTTTCCAAATTACATTACTTTTAATATTTTCAAAATAATTTGTTTAATGTTCCTATTAATTGAAATAATATTTTATTAGCGTTGTGTATAAATTTAATAAAATTATATAATTCATAAAAATTATAAATAAATTACCCTCATAAATAATCATTTATATTTAAAATACCCATTTTAAAACTAAATTATACTCTTTTTTCATTATATATCAATTTATGAGACATTAAAGTCAATAGAATATCCTTTTCACATTATCTTTTACTAATATATTATAAATGTAATTATCAAATAAAAATGGAAAAATTACATATATAAGTGCATTGGATATAATTGGATGAAATAAACTCATCCAATATTATAGATTCATGGGTTCTGTTGATTTTTAGACCTTATTATATTAGTTTTTACCCATAATTAGCCAATTTTACCAATACCTCGATAAAAGAAATTAAAAATAGTTAATATTAATTGTGAAAAATAGTTATAGTGACTTATTGTTCAAATTTATAAATCATGATTCAAATTGTGGAACCTATTTTTCAATATTAAATTGCAAAAAATGGATGAAATTAATTTAGCAAAAAAACTCAGAACACAAAAAAAAAAAGTTTTTCAGAAAAATTACCTTTTAAGCATGAAAGTGTATTTATATCAAAATAAAGTATTAAATTAATTATAAATTCCATAATTGTATTTTTTAATCGAAAATAACTCAAAAATATATTGAAATTAATTAATAATAGATGTTTTCCTTGTAAATATTCAAAAAAATATTTTTTATTAATAATCATTATTTCTCAATATTCAATAAAAGATCAAACCTATCTAAATATTCTCAAAAATTTATTTTAAAATAATTTTGGTATTATAAATTCCATAATTATTTAATATTTATCAAATAAAATATCAATAAGTTCTAAAAATTAATTATATTATTTTCTCTCAAAAATAAAACACATTTTAAAGAAAACACATTTTTGAAGTATAAAATTAATTTAAAATATTTAATGTTCCTTTAATAAGAACTAAAATATGATTTTTTCTTTAATATGTCTTTTGTACACATTTTTCATAATTTTTTAATTCTACTCATACACATCAATTCAATGGGTAGGTTAATAATGATAATATTCCATGGTTTACCTAATTGTGGTGTTGTGTATCTTGTATGCTATCGAACATTATGACCTTTTAAAATCATTCCGTGTTACATTATACAAACCTTTAATAAATTTCATCCTCACAATTTTAACATTTTATCTATAGATTAGGGTTTGATATTTGAAAATTTATTTTCATGAAATTAAACCTTATAAAAAAGGATAATAAATATTAAGCTTCAAAAGAGTGAAAGATAAATACCAAGGCCATCTGAAATAAAAGAACTAGGGTTTCTAATTTGAGAACAATAATGGGAGGTGGGAATATAGAAACAGTGGAGGAAACTATCAACATAAAGACTAATTTTGAGTGGTATATAACATTTTCTGGATAAATTCAACAACTATAAAACCTTAATTCTATATTGGGTGAAAAAACCATTGATTCATCATAAATAAACGTAATGGTAGAACATTTTATTTCGAAATAATTTTTCTAATTGTGATGGATTCTTTAACTATCAAGATAGAGAACATTATAAAATATAATGAATTTATTTCCTTTCATATCTTAAGAAAAATGACTTCCTTTTTCTTTTCATTGATCAATTTCCACTTCTTCTCTTACTCTACGAAATGAATATTTAAGATGATTTTTTTATTCATTAAGTACTAAAATTAACATTTAATAGATCATAAGATCTATAAAAGAATTAAAATTCATTCGTATTATATCTAGACATTATCCAAAATAAAAAATGGTTATCATAAGGTAATATTACTCCCAAAATTAATAATCTTTGAAAAAAACATTTAAATCCCAAATTTACCAAATAACAAAAAAGGTTCCACATAGAAAATTTCATAAAAACCCATATAATTAACTAATTTTTTAACTCTAAAGGTGATCTCATACGTTTCATATTATATCCCAAAAAAAATTAAATGCATTATTCGCAATGAATCTTTATTGTTAAATCAAATATTAATCCTAAGAGTTACGTACAACTCAACCCAATGAGACATCTCCCAAAATATCAATAATCGAAAAAATATATCTTATAATGCAGTTAATTCAAAAAAATATTATGAAATAAATTTATATAATAATTTGAAAGGTAATCCTTAGCTTGACCATAAATATCATAAAAAATATTTCCTTATCAACAAATCAATTTTAAATCGTAAAAATTATCTATATACTATTATCCAATAGACTATAATTAACATAACATAAAATCATAAACTAACCTGAAGTATTATTTTAACCATAGTTGTGACCTCTCTAGACTTGTTCATTAATAAGTGACTGGTTCGGTCAGCCACATGACCTCAAGGGCACCTCCCAATATGCCAGAGGTCGCTGACTAGCAATGAGGGTTTGTGATGGTATGGTGAAGAGACTATACCATCATGATCAAAGTAAAGTTTAGTGGTGAAACATAAATAAATCAATTGGAATGATATGGAATAAATAGTTAAATAAGAACATCCATATAGTAATAATCATTCATAAATAATATCCAGTTTTATATAGAAAGGATGATAAAGTCATGATGCTAGAAAAAATCGGAAGGCATATAATACTTGTATAAACATATGAACAAAGAACAAAAATGTTGCCTCTAATAGAATCCTGAGTTGTATTTCAGTCTTATACTCTTTTACTACATCCTAGTAAAAAAATCAAGCATCTATATCTAGGAAAATGACTTTGTCCCTACATAAATCCATGAATTCTTCTTGAGTATCAAATTATAACCCCATCAGAGTGAGAGTAAAAAATATTTGGAAACCATGATTTTTATCTATTATAATTCCAACTAGTGTATATAAAAGAGTAGTGTGAAAGTATAATCATAATGGAAATCTATAAGAAAACTAAACCAATCCTTCTCAGGTTCCTCAAGGTTGCTCATTCGATACTACTTTCTTTATTGAAATACGAAATGTCTGTGAACATGTGCAACCAAATATATATAGGTATATTTGTGTCTATATATATATAAATGAGTAATAACATTTATAGACATATATATAGTACTCTCCAGGAACCGATACACATGACCATGGAATTATATTATAATTATAAGAGTCTCATGCTGTAAATAATGGAATCCTCCCGACATTCATCTAGGAATATGAAACATCATGTCTGAAAAGTCTGATTCAATGATGTGAGTCATCATGCATGACATACTATCCCATGTAATGTGAATCATCTTGTCCAAAATCTCATTAAATGATTTAAAATGTCATGTTCATCATCAATCATTGAGGGAGTGTGAAAGTCAATGATAAAAAATTCCCTTAATGATTTCACAACCACTGGAATATAAGGAATAATAATAATAATAATGAATTTCATTAAATACCTTTATGAAGCACAAAATAAATATTCATGTCAAAATAACTTCTCATTTAATCCCTTCATGTTAGGGTGTCAATTTTAATTCAATAAGGTACAATGTACATGACCTAACTATCTCCATTTCATCTAATAAATTCAACCAATTTTTGTTTAGAAAAAAAAACCCAATTAATAAGTGATTTGGGTCATAAAACCAATTATTAGTTTTAACAATATTTAGTTGAAATCCACAAATGGCGGTATGAATCTAGGTAGACAACAAATGATGAGAACAAGGGACTCTAGGAGTATCTCAAGCAAGGGATCATTAATTTAAAGGTATTTAATAAATTTTTATGTTAATATGAGGATGGTTCAGAATGAAGCACAATGGCTCATAATATAAACAACACTTCTTTTTAGGTAAAAGTTATATGCCACCCACTTTAGGCTGGTAGTCGACTCCTCATCTAGTGTTGACATCTAATTTGGGCTAGAATGAGGTGAATTAAAAAAAATTAAAACTTTCCTGAAAATAGGTCATATTAGATCATATGGATTTCAAATTCCATATAGTGAGATAATCTAAGGATAACACAATTTTATTTACAAAAATTCCAAGAGTGATATGATGCAATAAACAAAGGTCAATTATGAGAATGAATAAAGAAGTTATGTCAAAACCTAGTGAGGAGAGGAAATATTCCCACAAGGGAGGAGAGGTGTTGTGAAAATGGGAACAAAAAGAGAGGAATAAGGTAAAATGTAAAAAAGAACAAAAAACATAATTTCTCTCTTCTTAAATGGGTGTAGGGTTTGGCCATATGATTAGTCAAACCATATTCCAAACTTGTACAACCATTATCCCTATAAAACACCCCCTTTCATGGTATTCATATAATTTAAAGGACCATGTGCATATCATAAAAATTACCTCTTCAACAATAATTCACCATTTATAAAAGCAATATGGATCCCTCACAAGGTCAAACTAACTATGTATCACCAGCTATATGTCTCTTGGTTGAGGTTCACTGTTATAACTGTTAGTGTACTAATCATGTGACTCATTTATTTCCTCAAACACCCGTAGCTCTAGGATCTGAAAAATCCCTAGATACTCTAGAGTCCTACCTTAATCCCATAGGCACATTCATTAGAATGAAAACAATGATTTAAACTAAATTTAAAGGATTTGTACCTTATGATAAAAACATGGACTTTATAACCTCCCATATTTAAAGAAACTTATCACCGAGTTTGCATTCTGAGGGTGGTTGATCAACATATGAGAATAAATCTGTCAAATGAGAGTGTACATCAGCCTCTCACACCAAATTAGTTTCCTATAAATGGTCATGATTCCATAAAACCAATACTATTGAAACTAACCTACCTTATATTTCCTTCACACATCAATCAATGATATGTATTGGATACTCTTTAAAATAAGCACCAATATCCAACTCAACCCCATCATGCTTAATATTATTAGATGGGTCTAAATGAAAATGATGTAATTGAGAAACTTTAAAAACATTAGGCATACCCTAGTGTCTATGATGGAGTGTTATCTGATAAGACACTGATGAAAACCAATTTAAAATCAAGAAAGGTCCAAAAAAATGAAGACATAGTTAACCCTACATCATTTTCGTTTGATTAACAAACCTTTGTAAAACAATAAAGGAAAAAATAATCTCCCACCTCAAAATCTAAAGGTCCACAATGATGATCAACATAATTCTTCTTTCTATAATGAGCTGTATCCATTCACCTCTAAATAATTTGTACCTACTATGAGGTATCTCAACTGAGATGAGGACCTAATAGCAGTACCTCTCCTACCTCTAACCATCACAAGGTGGAATAGAATGAAACACCATATAGGAAATCATATAGGGACATCTGTATATTATCTATGAAGCCATTATTGTAAGGAAATTCAGCAAGAGGTGTATGATTCTCCCATGATCCTAAAAAATGATGGCCACATACTCTAATAATGACCTCTAACACCTGTATCATATGCTCAAATTGACCATCGATCTGAGGGTGATATGATGTTATTAAGAGAACCTATAATACCATATTCTTCTATAACACCTACTATAACTACATTGTAAAATGAGAATCAATCTCTAATGTTAGGGTATATGTAACACCATTAAGGTATATGGTACCCTTCATATATAGAATTATTATCTCATCCAATAAGAAGGTATCCTAAATAGAAAAAAAGTGAGTGAACTTCATCAGCCTATCAATAATTATGCATACTGCATCATTTACTTGGGGGGATATTGGAAATCCATTCATGAAATCCATGGAGAAATAATTCTATTTCCATTTAGGAATGGGTAATTGGTGTAAAATTATATCAGGTTACTAGTGCTCCTATTTTAGAATCTTATTGGTGGAGAACTGAGTGAAAAAACACTTTATCTTCGTTTTCATACCAGTCCACCAATAATGGTAGTGTAAATCATTGAATATCTTAGTAATATTGGGATGTACATCCAAATTTGATTCATGATATTATCACATAAAATCCTCCCAATGGTCTGTATGAACTGAAAAGCTCTTTTGAGTGTGGAAGATATCATCCCCATCCACGACCCAAATAAGTGGTGGGTCCTTGTTGGAAACACTCTCCCATAGGACCAATCCCTCATGATTCAAAAGCTACATACTATTTACTCTATCAATTAGTGAAGAGGATACTACCAAATATAAAATAACATGATTCTTGAGACACTTCTGTATTTATATAGGCATACCATATAATAAGGTCATTATCTATCATTCACTATTGGCCTCAAGAACTGCTTGTGTCTCAGTCTTCTTGCTTAGAGAATCTTCCCCAGTATTTCTTTTCCTAGACATATAATTGATATCAAAATTTAAATACTATAGGTATTCAACCCATATTCACTATTCTATATTTAATTCACATTGGGTGAATACGTATTGAATAATTTTTTGATCCTTATATACAATGAATCATTCTCCCAACAAGTGGTTCCTCCAACAACACAAGGCATGAAAAACTGCTTCTAGATCATGATTGTGCATTGGGTAATTTAACATAGTAGGTTTCAACTAGAATGGTCTGTATTTGATAAATCAATATCACTAAATCATAATGGATCCCAACCTCATTCCTATAATATCACAATAAACCATATAACCTCTACTAGGCCTGGGTAAAATCATGTTCAGTGTTGTAGTCAATTTTTTGTTTAGCACCTAAACTTTTTTATCACAAGTTTCATACCATATAACTTTAACACACATCTTTTTCAATCATTTAATAGGTGATGATAGGATTGAAATTCCCTGAATAAATAATCTATAATACTAATCCATCACTATGAAATTCTGTATTTCAAATATTTTCTTAGGATGCTTTTAAGAAACAACAACTTTCACCTTCCATGGGTCAAAAATATTCCTTTAAGATGATGTGACCAAGGAAGTGAAGTTTATCAATCCACAATTGAATATTTATGATCATGGAATATAGCTTATGCTCTCCCATTGTATTCAGTACGAAGTCTTGATATTTGTAATGATCATGTCATGTATGAGAATAGAACAAGATTTCATCCACAAAAATGACCACAAATAATCCAAATATAGGAGGATAAAATGATTCATCATAGCCATAAAATATCTGGTGCATTAATGGGACCAGAAATTTTTACCAAATACTCATAATGGGCATACCTTCTTTGGAAAATGTTGTCTGGTAAATATGAGAGCCTAAATCAAGCCTAATGATAGTGTGACCTCGAATCAATATTTGAGAATACCTGATCTCTTAGAAGAATATTAAAATGGGTTTTGATATTGATTAATGGATACTGGTTCTTAGCCATTATTTTATTCAACTTCTAGTAATCCACTCGCAGATTGAGGGTCTCAACTACCTTTTGGAGATAATCACATGTGAACCCCATAGAGAAGTAATCAGTCATATAAACCCTTTGGCTTGTAGGTCTTCTAACTGAATGTTTTGTTATTGAGTCTCTATAGGATCCATTATATAAGGTATAATGTATATTGTTTTCTCTCCGAGAACCATCGCAATAGAAAAATCCACCTCTCTCTAAGGAGGTAACCTTGAAAATTAATTTGGGATTATGTCTGTAAAATGTTCTACTATATGATGGAGATATATCTGATTTGTTACACGGTCACTCTAAACAAAACTATTCATCTAGGGCATCACTATTCCCAACCCATGATTCTTGGGTCTAGAGCAACATTCTTGAACATCCCATTCTTCTATTTGAATATAACTTCCAGTATCGATTGATTTAAAGGAAACCCTTCAGTAATATCAATCGATTTGAGTGTGATAAAGTAGTAACCAATGAATCCAAATAATTATATCAAATCCCATCGTCTTGAAGATGAAAATATTCCATATGAACTGATATGCAGTTATGTCAAGGGGAGTTCCTTACATCGATGTACTCTCTTTGATTGATTTCCCAATGTTGTATCAAGAATCATCACTCCATAGAAATACACGATATTAATGAAAATGGTTTCCATTACTTCGATAGATATGAAATAATGTGATGTTCCTACATCGAATAATAATGACCCTAAATTAGAGTATACTAAAATCATACCTTGAACTATAGAAGGCGCACCACTACTCCTCAAGAGTAGGATGCATGGTATATATCTGGACAATCCATGAACCTGATATACAAACTGACTTCCTCCGGCTAGTCCACTCTAATACCATTGGGTATTTTGTTTTTTTCTACCTCAAAGGCCTATATAGGCTATAGTACTCCAACTCCATGCTTTATGTAGAGCCATTGTGCCCACTCCTAAACACAATGTCTGTGAAAAACGTCTATCACTGGGCACTGGTGGAAAGGTTCTATAGAAACTCTAAAATGGACCATCTTACCATATGCATGCCACTCAAATGGGACTCTATCACACATAGGTTTCATGTTACCTAGATTCTCCCACTAATAACATATCACATAACTATCAGTGGGTGTTATCTGAATGAAAATTCCTCCATTAGCAGAATCTAGGCATAACTACCTACCACTAGAGGGACTACTTACCTATATCAGTACTAAACCACCATAGACCACACCTTATACCTCTATCATATTATTCTCAACGATTAGGTCTCGGCTCACTGGGGTTTCAGGTGACTTAGAACTAGGGTTTTGTGTGACCTGACATCCCACATGAATGACATATCAAATAAATATCAGTTTTTTTATTTGACTAACACTACCCTAAGAGAAGTCTTCAGTTTTTTCTTCCTACCACTATATGGACCTCTTATCTATCTTTATTCTAAAACAAATTCTCCGAAACCTTATTCCCCCCTCATATTAGGCCTAATGATGAGGTCCTAGTTCACTATCTCATAAACAACATTCAATTGGAAGACATTATCTAGATATTTGATTCCATGCACGATTCCACCCTTAAAACACCTCGTTGTCATTAAATCATCACCTAAAATATTTCGTGTGAAATTATGTATCTAGAAAAAACAAGTTGAATAATTCATCATTGTCATAGCACCTTGGTATAAGTGTTTAAACTATATGGCTCGGTCAATTATCAACGTATGTGGAAAAAAGTAGTCATAGAAGACTATCTAAAATTAAATCCAGATAATATCCTCACAATGATCTTCCTAGGTAATAACATCCCACCAAATCATGGAAAAATAAAATCACATGTATGCTGTGAGCTTCATCCTATTTTCTGGAGGTGTCTCCATATGCTCGAAAATATATTGAATGACCTCTCTCCATTCCTCAATGGCCCGAGGGCCGCCTTACCCAATTCAGGTAAGAGGTTTTTACTATTGACAATCCCTTTTTAAATCTTCCTTAGAAGGGGCATGTCATGGGGGTCCATTTATATAATACACAATCAATAATAATCCCTTTAAAAATTAATCCTTGATGCCTAGATACGGAATAATATGGGGTTTCATAGGTGGTACTACATGAGTTAATATTTGTGGTTCATGCCCTGCCAACTCAATAGCATGGTCATCACAACTTTATTGGTTAAGAACATGATGTTGTTATAGATGAATACATATACCATGAAAATAATACACCACATAATGGATTTTTATAAAAATAAATATCACTGATAAAAGAATTATGCTAATTATAATGCCTTCTTACCCAATAGTCACTCCCAATTACCCACTACCAAGGTCAGGTTTTGGTTCATTGTATGAGTCTTGTGTTAGGGTTTTAGGAATATAGAGTGTCAATTTATGTTATATAGGAAAACACCATTTAATTTTAAATTATCATCCCCATTTAATGAAAACCATTTTATTGAAAGAAATTTCAAATCATAAGTTTGGTGTTTATATGTATATGGTCTAGTTAGATATGCATACCATTTAAAATTTATAAATTAATATGATTTATAAGTTGTAATTAACATCTCATTTAAATTCTATTAAACTTTTATAATGGTTTAATTATGAATGCCATAATTCCCAATTTATATAGTTCCACACACTTTATTAATTTTAATTGGAATACATTTAATTTTGACCACTAACATGTTATCCTGTGTGACTAATGGTCCATAGCTCAAGAACATGATAATTGTTTAGTTAATGTGTCACCATTAAGATACATGGGAAAACAAAATTTAGGTTGATGTTGTCTCATTATGTAATCAATTGATTCTTACCCTATAAGAAATGTTATCAAATTTACAAAAATAAAAATCAAGGCACATATGGTATACTACATTCAATGCATATAATGAAATAATTATGGTAGTTTATATGAATTCCAATTGAATCTGCATGTTCTAATGATAATTAATGGTCGATACCTCCTCATTATAACAAGCTAAGGGTAAAAGTGAATCCATAATAATAAATAATTCCAAAAATCATGTGAATCACCCAATGTTGAAATAAATAAAATCATAATAGGAAATAACTAGAATAGAAAGTCCCATACCAAGAAACATGGTTTTTCCCTGTATGTGGAATATCTACTCCTAGTCCCGTACTCACTACCAAATTATGAAACAGTCAAGTCTACATTCTACCAACACAAAATATTAAGATAATAAGAAAAAGATATCTAATTCCACTTTGATTTTTCTCATTCCTGTTTTATAAATAATTTTTAAATTTGATTAGCCACATGACCTCAACCACTCATCCTTATAAAGGAGATTATTTCAACAACCACTTAAGGTATATGATGTTACGACGGGGAGACTATACCTTCATGATCAGAGTTCAACATAGCGGGGTGAGATAGATAAATCAATAGTAATGATATAAAATAAACATCAAAATAAAAGCATCTAGACAGTAATTATTTGTGATAACTAATATCCAACATCATATACAAAATATGTGGATGTAATGATGCTATAAAAATGAATCGGGCATACATGGTATAAGAAATACATACAAGAAATGTATAAAACAAGAAGAAAATACCAATAAGGCTATCTCGAATAGTATCATGAGAAATATCTTGGTCCTATTTCCATTTATTCTATCATATTATAAAAAGTCAAGAATCCATATTTGGGCTCTTTTCGTTATACCTACCCACATCCATGATGTATTCCTAGATTCCAACTGCTGAGACAAACATGGTGGGGGGTAAAACACAATCGACTAAAAAAATCATTTCAAGTGTGATTCCAATTATTTTATATAAGTAAATAGTGTTCCGATATAATGATAAAGTAAATATATAAGACAAACTAAACACAACCATCTCAGGTTCCCCATGGACTCTCATTTGACAGTACCTAATTTGAGCCAAACCAGGAAGTCTTTAAACGTGTCCCAAAATATATTTATAGGTATATGTGTGTGTGTATGAGTAATCATAGATTTATATACATATATATAGTATAATCTAGGAGATAAGATTTATGACCATGGTATCCTTACATAATCATAAGATTCATATATTGCAAATAATGAAATCAATTTAGCATTCATATGAGGATATGAAACACCTTTTCTGAAAGGTCGTAATCAATTTTTTGAGTTTTCATTATAAACATCCTAATCCATGAAGCATGCTATTCCATTCCCAAAATCTCCATAAACAATGTCAAACATCATGTTCAAAAACAAACATCAATGGAGTGCGAAGATGAATGATAAAAAATTTCACAAACCATTTCACAACAACCAAAATCTACGTTCTAATAATAATTAAAAAATTCCATTAATTACCATAATGAATGCTTAATAAAATATAAATGTAAAAATCACTTCTCATTTAATCCCTTTTTTCATGGTGTCACTCTTAATTAAAAAATTGCTAATGTACATGTTATTAACATCTCAATTTCATCTATGTCATTATACCCAATTAGTTTAGAAGAAACCAAACCCACTTAGATGGTAGTTTGGGTCATGCAACCATTTATGAGTTTTTGGATTATTTAATTGACACACCCTAATGGTGGTACTAGTTGAGGTATAAAACCACCAACGAAAACAACAACATATGGGACTATCTCTAGAAATGGATCATTAATTTAAATGTATTTTATCATTTTTATTCAAATGAATGGAAGGTTATGTATGCAACGAAACAACGAATAATATAAATAGAAAAAAGTTTATTTAAATGTTCAAATCCTCCTACCTTATACAAGTACTCAACTCTTTATTCAGTTATGGCCTCCAATCCCAGCTAGTATTATTGAAATCAATGAAATTGACAAATTCCCTAAAAATACTGCATATTTACACTTATATAACTACTACTCCATATAGAGAGATAAATAAATAGAATAAATAAAATAAATAAGGGGATTGAAGAACATAAAATGAAGGATCATATTCAAATGAAGATAGTCAATTCTGAGCCCAGATGAAGAAGTTATCTCAAAACATAGAGAGGAGATGGAAGATTCTAATTAGTGGAGAGAAGATTTTTTGAATGGGAAAGGAAATGATAGAAATAAGGTTTTAATGTTGGAGTTGGTTGTCTATAAAAAACTACTTTGTAATTTATTCATTAATAAAAGCCTTATCACATCTTGAGTGTTCTTCTGCGTGATAATTCATGTGATAATGTCCAAAGGATAGTTGTTGCATTAAAGGGTCATAGCGGATCCCTACAATGATGAGAACCCAGAAGTGCCATAACACTGTTCTTGAATATTTGTTATATGGTCGGATGATGTTATTTGAGGGAAACAAATAATACAGGTCATTAGGGGTGAAGACTCATAAGACATTGAGGTACCTTCTCATGGTGTGCGCCCTTGGTAATATCCATGAGGATATTTTGAGAACGAGACCCACCAGTAAGAAATCCACATTTCATAGTGTCACTGGATGTTCCTATCTGCGGACGTGTGTATTGGTCCTTAGAATTTAGGATTATTATTAATGGGTATTACAACTCGTGTACTTAGATGTATTGACGAAAACTATGGCGACACACTGTTTGCAGCGAGGTAGGATACGTTGGGTGCATCACAAGTAATACTGCATTAATAGATAATGCGAGAATGGATTTGTCACTTCTGTTCCATAAGAGAATTATATATGTTAGGGCCTTTGATGGAATTGATATAGCCTAAATAAATCAATGGCCTTGGTAAGGTATGCCCGAGTTTAATTCTGGGAAGTCAAAGAAGGAATAATCGATCACATGGGTTGATGGCACTAGCATGCAACCTGCTTGATTAGAGATATCGGGACAAAGGGATTATATTACACGGTAAGCGTTCATAGGATATGACACGTCATTCCGGCATTAACTTATTTCTCTATGGGTGCCTTGGCCTGTTGCTAGATGCTAACCTTGGACTTTAGGCAGGCTCCACCTAATGCCACTAAGAAAGAGGCCTAGAGGGTCACACACCAAGTGTGTCCATGTATCTCAGTTAAATATTAATTTAACAAGTTAAATAAATATTATTCTCGACTTTGGTTTAATAATTTATTAAGGATTCTTGATTTCATTTATTTTGACACTAGTTATTCGAGAGAATATGTTGTGGGCGAAATAATATATTTGTTAGGGAGTAATTCAGTTACATTTATTTAAGAATTAAATAGACATTACTCAAGGTCTAATAAATGTGGTGGAGAAAAATGGAAAAATAAAAGTACACTCCGTGTATATTAAATGTACATGCCGTGTAGTTTTATGGAAGACAAGTACACGCCGTGTATTAATTATTACATGCCATGTAGTTTTCTAGTCGAGATTTTTGAAGATAAAATATTGTTTATCTAATTAAATGATATTAAATGTAATATGCTAGGCGCATGTCATGTAATAATGATAGTCATCTATCATTATTATGACATGGGGTATTGTTAATAATTAAATGAAATAATTAAATACTTTTGGGTAATTAATTCATTTTATTAATCTAAGTATTATAAATCCCTGTTACTTTATTCTCCTGAGATCTAGCCATTGTTGTGCACAACGGTTTTGGAAATACTCTCAAGCCAAGAGAGAATTCCCTTTCCACCAAGAACGCTTTCAAGTTACAAGAGCGAGATCCTCCACCGGATCAAGGCGGTCGAAGGTGTACATCGCAAGCGAAGGTTCTGCCACGCTAGCACCCGGAGATCCCTTCAGTGACATCCAGAGATACGTGGAGCACATGTGGATCACCTCTAGAGGAATACTATACTTGGATTCTATGATGCAATGACGGATCATAGGATCATGAACGGAGACTCCAACGAAGAAAGAATTCCACCGAGGTAATTCTTATGAATTAATTAAATTAATTATAACCAACATATGACGATACTATCTCAATGGTTCCGGGACTCTTATTTTCTTTTTCGTTCTTCGTTCTATTCCAAAGATCCGATGTTTTATATCGTGACGGATCTTGGATTGAACGTCATTTAACGTTATGTTAATGTTGGGAGAAACCCACCAACGCGCTTCTGATGCGCCCAGAATCTACAAGTGGTATCAGAGGGCATCATATAGTTGATTATAATTATTTAGTTTTTCATTGGTGATTTACGCATTTAATAATTTAGTTACTTCAATTCATGTTTAATCATTCTGGAAATCTAAATGTTGAGATCTGTTCCTCATCCCTCGTTTTTCTTTCACCTCATAGAAACGAATTGTTTCTTTTAATTTTGATTAAAATAAAATAGAGGAACTCATCCAGAGGAGCCAAATGATTCTGGCCGTACAACACCAGAATAAACGGTGTGTATTCGGAAGTACATGCAGTGTAGTCTAGGTTTAATGCATTGAACGATCCACCAAATCAGGCTGTGTATTGAAGTCATCTATGAAACCATGTGTTGACCAGAAACAGGTGGCACACAGTTTCTGTATTACACATCGTGTGGTCCAATGAACATGACGTGTAGTCCCTTCGGGTTCGGGTTGGACTGTGAACCCCGTACATGGCTTTCCCGGCTGGGAACTGTGTAACGCGGAAACTACACGACTTGTATCCAAAATAGCACGCTGCGTACTCTGAAAATTTCGGAAGTACATTGACACGCCATGTCCCCGGGCGTATACTTCGGATGGACGGTGAAGAAAAGTTCACGCCATGCATTTGGAACTACACGCCATGTACTCACCCAAAATATGCAGATTTATTAAAATTTATTATTATATTATACAAACCCTTAAGATGTGTACCATGGTGCAGGCGTAATGCTCAGGTACAACACGTGATAGGTGTTTTATATATAAGTGTTTAATTTAACATCTGCGTAATGAATGGGAATTCACCAGGTTGCCTCCAAGGTATAAGTTACGTACAAGGATAATTTTAAATGAATTTATTTGTTAAAATTATGATGGATGAGAATCTCAAGTAAATTTAGAAAAGGGTTTTAAGATAAAAGGATTGATTAATTAAAGATAATTTATTAATTAGAGCATGATTTATCTTAAACAAGAACGATTATAGAATTGAATTCAAGTTTTATTTATGTGTAAATATCATTGCATGTATGGATGATCATGAGTTAGACCAAGACCTTTGTATGTGAATGGTTTCTTTTAATTTATTTATTTAAATAAAATTTGTTTGCATTCGAGCCATATCCTCATTAATATGTATGGTCTATGCGCCCAAGGATTTTTTTTTGTAAAACCCCCTTTTTCCCCTCACCTACATGTGATATAAATGCATATGTAATGGATGGATCTCCCAAGCTAGTGGAGGCAGATCAAGTCTGGAGCCAAGGTGAAACCCATCCAAGGAGATACAAAGGTGGACAGGTGGAAAGGTGTAAACATGAACCCGAAAGGTTGAAGGTGTTTCTCCCTTAGGTATTGGGTTAGTTTATCAACCGCTAGATAAACTAACCAATAGAAAATCTCATGATCATACCATTTATTTTATTTCTATCAGTTGCATGGTTTATTTATTGTGGGTGTGTTTTTATGATCACACAATTAATTAATTAAATGAGAACGAAAGATAGAACTAAAATAAAACCGGCTTATATATAAATATTATTTTAGACATGGTTAATCACTTAAGTAAATCTCACATAATATTAACAATAATTTAATCAAAGATAATAAAATGGAAATTTACGCATAAGGATAAAATCCCTCAAAAGAAATATTAAGTCGGTATACCCTTCCATATTCTTGGTTAGAATCGAACCATAGTTCAAAGTGATTGACCAACCCTAGTTGGGGTGCTTCCACTTATCGGGGAATTCTAATTCAAGGTTTTGGGTTGACATGACTTGGTTCACATCAAGGGTTGACTGCCACAATAGGCCTTGGTGTGACCAATAGGAAAAGGTTGAGGAAATCCAAAATAAAATAATTTCAGGATTGGGGAGTCCACTCAGCGGATCAAGGAGCTGCGAGTTAATGTAGTTGGCATTTGGAATGCCTACCTAAAACCCTTCAAGTTTCTTGACCAACCCTAGTTGGGGTAATTCGAAGGGTAATATGGATCCTTTCCACTAGAATATTCAGGAAAGAGAATATTTTGAAATCAATGGTGAGGGATATTGGATTTTGAAAAAATTGTGGTAGACTAATAAGTCTTAATTTACTTATTTGTCTCAACTTTTGTAATAAAGTACTAAACGATTGCTCATCTTAATTTGTAGAAACGACAGGAAAATGACTTCAAACATATCATTGCACACCATACTCGAGAAGGAAAACCTTCTCACTGGAACCAATTTCCTAGAGTGGCAGATGCGTTTAGGCGTCGTCCTTCTCCATGAAAAAAAAATTGTATGTGTTGGAAGAGCCTATTCCAGTTGCACTTGGGAAAGAGGCTAGTGATGAGGAATTATCTCTCTACATGAAACACATGGATGATGGAAAAGATTTCCAGTGTTTCATGCTATAATCCATGTCTAATGATCTCCTAAAGCGACATGAAAACATGGACGCGCATAGTATGATGCCTCACCTTAAAGATCTCTACCAAGAGAAGACGAGACATGAGAGGTATGAGATCTCCAATGCATTGTTTACCACAATCCTTGGAGAGTCTGCGCCAGCTGGGCCTTATATAGTCAAGCTTATTGGCTACATTGAACGCCTAGACATCTTAGGGAATAAATTACGGGATGAGTTGCGTATAGATCTGATCCTATCATCACTATCCAAGACCTTCTCTAGCTTCATTGTCAGCTATAACATGAGAGGAAATGAGAAGAGTCTTTCGGAGATTCTGACCTTGATTCGCCAGGTTGACAAGGACATGGGGCGTGACAAACCCGTAGTCCTTATGGTGAAAAAGAAAAGGAAGGACAAGGAAATGGGGCCAAAGACTTATAAACGGTCTGAAGCCCCCGAGCACCATCCCTCCAAGAAGGGGAAGATCCAGAGGCTGGGCAAGGAACAAGATGCAGTGTGTTTTTCATGTGGCAAGCAGGGCCACTAGAAGAGGAACTACACCCAGAAGTGTGGGCACGCTAAAGGTGCATTCGTTATCGAGTGCAATATTTCTATTTCTGCACACTGGGTATTAGATATAACATGTGGGGCTCACATCTGTATTCAAATGCAGGAACCAAGTAGATTTAGATAGATCGCTAGAGGATAGGTGGATCTTCGAGCTGCTAATGTCGCAAGGCTGGATATGATGGCTATTGGCGACTACCACCTCTCATTGCCAACTAGGATGGTTTTGGTTTTATATAACTTTTATTTTGTGCCTAGTGTTACCAAGAACATAACTTATGTATCTTATTTGGATATGGATGGATTTGTTTTCAAGTATGGAAATAAGGGTTGTCTCTTTTATAAGAACAATGTATATTATGGTATGGAACATTTGAATAATGGTTTGTATGTATTAAATTACGAAAACTAAGTGTTGGCAATCGATAATGAATCAAACTCACATGACTCAAACATCACCCAGTTGTGGCATCACCGCCTTGGTCATGTAAATGAGAAGCGCTTCACAAAGCTCTGTCAAGATGGCTATTTAGACTCTACTGAGTTAAAACCACTTGATAGATGTCACGCTTGTTTACAAGGTAAAATGACAAAGACGCCTTTTGGTGTATTGGGTGAAAGGGCCACAGAGCTTATAGGATTGGTACACACGGATGTATGTGGACCATTTCCAGTAGAAGCTAGAGGTGGATATTATTACCTCATTACTTTTAATGATGATTTGAGTAGATAAAGGTTTTTCTACCTAATGAGGTATAAGTCAGAATCCTTAGTAAAATTTAAATAATTCAAGAATGAAGTAGAGAATCAACTTGGTGAGAAGATAATGAAGCCTCGATCTGATCGAGGTGGAGAATATCTGAACCAAGAGTTCATCGATCTACTATGGGAGTTTGGGATTCTATCTCAGCTCACTCCTCCTTATACACCATAGTGGAACGCTATTAGTGAAAGGAGGAACCACACCTTGTTGGACATGGTGAGGTCGATGATGAGTCATGCGGATCTTCGATTATCCTTTTGGTGATATGCATTACAAACTTCACCATACACATTAAACCGAGTACCAACTAAGGCGGAAAATGGAAGTCCCTCTGAGTTATGGAATGGAAAGAGACCCATTTTGTCGCGTACACGTGTATGGGGATGTGAGGAATTTGTTAAGGCCTTCTTAGGAAACAAACTAGCACCCCAGGGCACGAAGTGTATCTTTATAGGATATCTGAAGGAAACGAAAGGATATTACCTATAAAACCCTCAAGACAAGAAAGTGACTGTCGCCAGACAAGACGTATTTCTTGAGAGGGAGAACATCATCAAAAAAGGATAGTGGGATCAAGATTGACATCGACGAAGTTGATGATCAAGATACACAAGAGTTGTTACAGGAACAAGTTCCACAGGTCCCCGTGGAAGAGGTCCAGAAACACAAGTACTGCGTAGGAGCTTAAGAGAGGTAAGGGAACTGGAGAGATTTGGATTCCTAGTCACCAAGGATGGTGAATCATTATTGTTGGACAATGATGAAACTCTCTCCTAAAAGGAAGTAGTAGAAATCTTAGAAGCTACGAGATGGCTAGAAGCTATGAATTCTGAGATGGATTCCATGTATCAGAACCAAGTCTGGGTTCCGATGATCCAATTGATGTAAAGCCTGTTAGATGAAAATGGGTATTCAAGAGAAAGTTGGACATGGAAGGTCAAGTTAGCACCTATAAAGCAAGGCTAGTGGCTAAAGTATTCAGACAACGTCAAGGAATTGAATCTGATGAAACCTTCTTGTCGGTTACCATGTTTAAATCCATAAAAATCATACTTTCCATAACAACTTACCAGGACTACGATATTTGGAAAATGGATGTCAAAATAGAATTAGTTAATGAGAACCTTCAGGAAGATGTCTATATGACACAACCAGAAGGGTTTGTGATACCAGGTGAATCCAAATGGGTTTTCAAGTTGTAGAAATCCATTAATGGATTGGAGCAAGCATCCAGGTCATGGAACATTTGATTCGATGAAGCCATAAAGGAATTTGGTTTCATTAAGAACGAATGTGAGCCATGTGTTTATAAGCGGTTTAATGGGAATGCGGTTGTTATCCTAGTACTATATGTTGATGACATATTGCTTATTGGAAATGACATTCCTACCTTACAATCAGTTAAGGACTGGCTGAACAAGTGTTTCTCTATTAAGGACTTAGGAGAAGGAACCTATATTCTAGGGATCAAGACCGTTCGTGATAGATCCAAGAGGCTTCTTGGACTAAGTCAGGGTATATACATTGACCAGATACTAAAGAGATTTAGTATGGAACAATCCAAGAGGGGATTGGTTCCAGTGTCACATGGCCTATATCTTCTTAATAAAATATGTCCTCAGAAACAACAAGAGAAAGATATAATAAGAAATATCTCATACACTTCAGCTATAGGATCCATCATGTATGCCATGTTATGTACTAGGCTTGATGTTGCCTATGTATTAAGCATGGTAGGAAGATATCAAGAAGATCCAGGAGAACAACATTGGACTGCTGTTAAGACTATCCTTAAGTATCTGAGAATAACTAATGATATGTTCCTGGTGTGTGGAGGAGACGAGGAGCTTGTCATAAGAGGGTATGCTGATGCTAGTTTTTAGACAGATCAGAACGATCTGAAGTCGCAATCTGGATATGTTTTCTGTCTCAATGGAGGAGCTGTGAGCTGGAAGAGTTCAAAGCAGACAGTTGTTGCCGATTCTACAGTGGAGTTCGAATATATAGCAGCTTCTGATGCAGCCAAAGAAGCCGTCTGGATTCAGAACTTTGTCCAGGAGCTTGATGAGTTGCATAGCAGTAAAGATCCCATTACATTGTATTCTGATAATACTACAGTGGTGGATCTTGCACAAGAACCAAGGTCACATCAATAGACAAAGAACATACTCCGAAAGTACCACCTCTAGAGGGATTTCTATTTGTGGGTTGAAGTTGCAGTGAGCATAGTGTCAACGGAAGAGAACATGATAGACCCCATGACTAAAGGCCTATCTTAGCAGAAGCATGAATATAATGTGAGAGCTAGAGGGTTAAAGGTTGTTAGAATTTGGCTCTAGTCCAAGTGGGGGTCTGTTGGAGTTGGTTGTCTAGAACCAACTAATTTGTACTTTATTCATTATTAAAATCCTTATCACATCTTGATTGTTCTTCTGTGTGAAAATGCATGTGATAATGTACTAAGGACAATTGTTGCATTAAAGGGTCATTGTAACACCCCGAGATTTTATGAAAAATATTCTTTTTAATTTCATTAATGTCTTGTTTTGTACGCTTCACCAAAAGGATCTTGTAAAACACGCATCCTTGACTTGCCTTGCATTACACGCAATCACAACCTTTCTCGATAGCGTGTGTAGTACGCAATACCGAGTTTCACTAAACAACGATATGCTATTAAAATATTATTAAAACAAGTCGTTATGAATATTAATAACCACTTTTTGAAATTTTTTAAATTTTATTTTTCAAAATGGACTTTATTTTTGGATTCGGAATATCGAATTTAGCTTAGGGTGAAATTTTGGTACTTTTATGATAACTTTCATTTTCTGATGAATAGTGAAAATTACTAAATTTTAATTAAAAACAACCTTTTTAATCAAAATAATTAATAGTGATAAATTATTAATTTGAGTGGTTTTAAAGTATATTTAGAATATATTTTTACAATTTAATACAATGTTGGTCATTGGATGTAATTTCACATTTAAACCAGACATAAACAAGTGTCAATTTTTGATAGTTATTATCTCTTAAGAACACGCTATTTGTTTTGACGACGGAAATTAATTTTTAAATAAATTATTGTAGCTGATATGTTTTAAATTTGGTAAAATAGACATCATTTTTGAGTTCATAATATCAAATATAGCTTAGGCCTAATTTTGGTATTTTTCTGGAAACTTTCATTTTTTTTGATGAATAGTGAAACCACTAAGTGGTAGTTAAAAAAATGAATTTTTCATAAAACTTAATTTTACTGCATCTGTGAGTGGAATTTCAAAAATCTGAGAGATGCGGTTGATTTCAGTATGTAAAATGTGGTTCAATGAGATGAAAATAATTTTTGGTGAACAGTAACTTTTTACTTTTTTTACCACGATTAAAAGTAAATAGGGTAATTAAGGGTAAAAATGATATTATTATTACCCTAACACATGTCCTAATTCTATTTGATAAGTGTAATTCAACCAAAAACAACCTTATGAATAACATATGACCATTTAGGCCCACTTGGATTAGATTAGGATATTTATTATCAATTTACTTAAAGAAGGGTTAAAATAGTTAAAATCAAAGTTTAATAACTAAATAATTTTTAATATAGGGTTATACATAAGGTAAATTCGACTATAAATATTAATTAGAAAGATAAAAATATTTCCAACATAATGGTATTTTATTTTTAATTTTTAGACTTAAAATAATTTAATTTATTTTTGATACAACGATGATGCAGTAATTATCTTATTAATGAAATATTGACATAATTGATGTTATAAACACCCAAATAAATGTAATTTGAGACTTTTTATGAATTACAGTAATTTTATAGGTTAATATGACATGTTAGTATTGATTTAATTAACTTTTTTCGAACTGATCATACGGTTATGATTTTCAAAAAATTCAATTTCTAAATACTATCAAAATTGACATAAAATTATTTTTAAAACAAATATTATATTATTAATTGTTATTTTATTCATAAAAATCTAAGGTTAGTCCAAATGACTTAGATAAGGTTATATATATTAATAATAAACAACTTGGGGTTTTTTTGGCTTGTTATAGTAAGTTTATTAACCTTATAGTGTAAGAACACAAAAAGACACGGTAAAAGTAAAATTATCTAACTTAAAGTTAAATATAAATGATAAGGTTACAATAGGAACCTAAACATGTCTAAATTCTATTGGATGAGATTATTTCGACCCATACCCACCGTAGCTTTGAAATAAATCAATTTGGAGCTATTTAAAACCGAATATGACATTATAATAAAATAATATTTTTAGTTATTCCAAAGGAGCCCCTCTCCTCCCTTATAAAAGGGCACCTCCTCCCTCTCTTCCTCACACCACTTTGAGCCTTCATGCTCGTCCAAACACTGCTGATTTATTATCTCCACTTCCTTGGAGATATCTTAGAGGTCCTTGTCTTCTTCAAAGACCAATTTTAGTACCCTAAAAGGAGGTCTCAAGAAAGCGCTTCAAAGAAGAAGTAATGCCCATTACCGATTCTTTCAGCTTTATTTCTTCTTCCACTTCTTATTCTTTAGTTGTTTCATCATGAAGTAATAACAACAGTATCACTCATATACTGATATGTTATTATAAGTATGAAAAAACCCTATTTCACCATCTATCCATCCTATGGAAAACGAAATCACCGCGCGTGCGTACGTACGGAATACCGTCTCCACGCCGTGGTGTAATCTATTTTCCACCACCACCTTACTTGGATGGGTATAATGGTGTAAATAATAACAATATATGATTATTGTAAAGTGATATTGATTTTATAACAGTATACATACACTCCAATAAAAATTCCACGATCATGGGAATGATATCGTCGCTCGTGCGTATGTACGGAATACCGTCTCCATGACGCGATGAGATTGATTCTCAATGCTTAACCATTCATAAATGATTATAAAGTATATATAATAAGTAATAATGAAATATATGACATAATAATTTCACCGGATTTATGTTTATATATATGTATTTCATCTACTTAATTCCATTCAACTCAATAAGGAAACGAAAACAGCGTTCATGCGTACGTACGACCTACCGTCTCCATGAATGGTGTATTTCTTTCCATTTACTGATCTATTATAAATATGTATATTCTGAATATATATTATATATAAATCATGTTTTATATTTTGTAATTAATTAATCATGATCTATGTAATCATATGAATAATTACAAGTCAAAACACGGATGACAAATGAAACGATTTTACCCAAAACACTCTTTAACATGGAATTTACAAATGAATGGGTAAAATAAAGTCATAAGTGAACCATATATGATATCATAACAATGAGTATAATTCTGGAATAAGTCAATGACATTATTTAAATCATTATACAGGAGGTTCGGACACTTACGAAGCAAATCATACCTAAGGTAAGGGAAAATATCACAATCTCATTTTATCCGAGATTTTTTATACTTTGGTATTTACTAGGGTGTATTTTATCATCCACATACATGTTTCCTCAATATATAATATTGTTCAATCCACCTAAAATTGTTTAAATCCAATTTTACCCTTCGGTGAGTTTTTAGTAAATGATATGAAAGGGATTTTTTGTCGTTTTTCGTACGAGGTACTTTTTGACTTTTCCGAAAAAAGTACGAGAAGAATGTTTTTTACCTTATATGGCATGAATGGATTTTTAAAACATTATTTCCAAGAAGATTCCTTTACAAATTTTCATGTTTATTTTTAATCAACTTCTTTTAGTTTTAAATTGTATGACATGTTAATGATAGGAAAATATTTTTGAAGTAGAAAGGATATTTTCCTCAAGAATGGAGTTCACGTGTTTTATCAAAATTATTTTCCATATAAGATAATATAGGGTTCTTTTTCTATCCCTATTATTACATTAATTTGATTATGTTGTGATGGAATTATTTTTATGAATTCCTTTATCTTATATGAATTGTATTATGATGTCATTTTTTAAGAATCCCATTTTTACTACATGGGTTATGCAATGATGTATGATTTATGATTTTGTGGCACACATAAGAAAGGTATCATTATGATATGGGTGGGACCTATATCTACCTCCAATGCATTGGGTAAAGATTTTATATCTCGTGAGATAGACATGGCTAGAACGGCAGGTTAAACCGGTTCAGTGAAGCATGACTGAAACGAGGAATGAACTCGGTTCAGAAATGGACTTTTCCATTAAGATAGTCTTGGCAATGAGTATTGACTAATAAGAAATGATTATCTATGATTATGTGTGTATTCCAAAAAGATTTATGTTTTATGTAATGATTATTGGGATTACATTTAACTACTATGATTTATCTCATGTTATGATATTATGATTTCTTTTGCAGGTTAAGATTTACAAAATGTTATGTTCTTATTAATATGATGTGATTGATATTTCTTTTGTTTACGCTTATTGATCATTTGTGCTCACCCTTTTATGTTTTCTTTTCCCCAGGATATAAAGAAAGGTTTTAGGTGAGAAAAAAATGGAAGATCTTTATGGGAGATGTTGAAGATCTTTCACCACGATTAGAAGATTATATTCTGAGTTTCCAAAGACAGTAAACTATTATGGTCCTTGTGTGTGTGTTTTTGTTATGTACAAAGTATTCCGCAAAGTAATGTAATGTCCATGTATGTCAGGCTTCAGGTCTCTACAGTTGGTATCAGAGGAAAGGTTTAGTCAACCTTTGGAAACTAGGATGCAAAAACGTTAGTGAGATCCCTAGAGATATTTCTAAGGTATGTCTAGGGATGTCTCTAAGGTTAAGTATACGTATAGTTTATTGTCCTAGAATTTCACTAATGATCTTAGAATTTAACCTAAGATGTTAGATATTGAGGGTACTCCCCCTTAACTATGTTTTTTTCTCTAGCATGATTTTTTCCTCTCACAAGATTCTTTTTTTGTTTTAGTTAATGGAGGGAACCAGAAGGAATTCAGTTAAAATTGAATCCAATGGACAAATTGGTGACTATGAGCAACAAAATTGTGTAATTCCTAGAGAGAAAGATATTGTTATTATTCTGAATCAGTCATCGCGATATATGATTAACAAGGTGAAACTTAGTGGTATGCCTAATTCATCAAAGAAGAGGAAGATAAATTATAATGCATGTTCGCATGTTGAGGACATAAAGAAAGGAAGATTGAGATTTCTAAAGAAGGGAAGAAGAACCATGAGGAATACCTCAAATGGAGGGACCGATGTTATCTGTGTGGAGAAAAGAGTCATAGAGTGATAGACTGTTATGGAGGTGAATGTATTCTTTGTGGAGAACATGGGCATTACCCAACTCAATGACCTGACCTAAAAGTTACTTCTAAATCAAGGAAGGACTTATTCCAGGAAAATCATTGAAGAGGATGGATTGAAGTTTTTATGTATTGGTATTAAATAATAATGTTGTTGAGGTACTTTTATGGTGTATTAGAATATTTTTTTATTAGTCTATTGTAGTTTTCAATAATTTTATGGTACCGGTAACCATGAAAAGTGATTAAAATATTTTGGAAAGTAGATGCTATGCGCATAATGAAGGGATAAGAAGATAATGAGATGTTTGATTGTATTCATGAGCTTATGATTGATATAAGGACTAAGTGATATCATGGTTTGAGTATATATAATTTTGAGGATTTTGGTATGTGGAAAGTGTTAACTTTTTACAGCATTCATGTTTTCAATAAGGTTTAATGGGTATTCATTTTTTTCAAGAGAATTCATGATTAAGGTATTCACATGATTGGAATGTGACCAACAAGATATATGAGGGATAAATGATAGTATTCACATGCTTGTTATATGACCTTTTTAGTAATCGTTATCTTTATACTATGAGTTTAGAAAGAAGTATTTTGTATAATCCTAAAGATTGGAATGGATTATGTTGGATAGAAGTTAGTATTGTTTAAGGATAGACATTTTTTCGATATTATTGATGGGATGTTATAGTAATAGAAAAAGGACAACCTGCAGGACGGGCGACATCCCATCACGTCGGACAAGGGTGTGGGAATCGAACCCACAACCGAAGTGCAACTGGCCTTTATCACCTACCACTGGCCTACAGGAAGTCCCTGTTTAGTAGAAACTAGTTTTATTATATTAATCAGTATGATATATGAATTATAAGTCCATTTTAGGAACCATATATGATTAATCTCACTATAGATGGACTTATGTATTTTTTGATAACTTTTCTAACCTTTTGTTCGAGACAGATGGAATGACCCATAATTCTATCACATGATATGATAACATGTCATGAATGACAAATTCAACTTCATTTCTTTAAGAGATGAAGTAGAAATTTTCCATAGAACGACCAACGGTGAGACTATACCGAAATCACGAAAGTATTTATTCTAATTCCAATTTCATCAAATTTAGGGAAACGATCTTGAAAACCAAAAATGTTTCCCTAGTGATCTTATATCTGATGAATCAGATGGTACCTTAGATCGTCACAAATCTATGGATTTTTGATTGCTGGATTTTCCATAGCCATGGTCTTTATCACTCTCCATCAGAACATGATGGTTAGATTTCTCTTCCATATCCATATTTTCACCTATGTGGAAACCCAGTGATTAGTTTATTTGGGTAACCATTACGTTTCATACTTTTGTTTTTAAAGATTTGTTTTGGTATTCCTTTTTACAATGTGGGTTTCTATTAAAGAAACTTTCGAATAGTAAACCATTTATAACCCCGACGAATTTCGAGGGCGAAATTCCTTTAAGGGGGGGTAGAATGTAACACCCCGAGATTTTATGAAAAATATTCTTTTTAACTTCATTAATGTCTTGTGTTGTACTCTACACCAAAAGGATCTTTCACAACATGCATCCTTCACTTGCCTTTCATTACACGCAATCGTGACCTTCCTCGACAGCGTGTGTAGTACGCAATACCGAGTTTCACTAAACAAAATATGCTATTAAAATATTATTAAAACTAGCCGTTATGAATAGTAATAACCACTTTTTGAAATTTTTTAAATTTTATTTTTCAAAATGGACCTCATTTTTTGATTCGGAATATCGAAATTAGCTTAGGGTGAAATTTTGGTACTTTTCAGATAACTTTCATTTTCTGATGAATAATGAAAATTACTAAATTTTAATTAAAAACAGACTTTTTAATCGAAATAATTAATAGTGATAAATTATTAATTTGAGTGTTTTTAAAGTATATTTAGAATATATTTTTACAATTTAATACAATTTTGGTCATTGGATGTAATTTCACATTTAATCCAAACATAAACAAGTGTTAATCTTTTGATAGTTATTATCTCTTAAGAACACACTATTTGTTTTGACGACGGGAATGAATTTTTAAATTAATTAGTGCAACTGATATGTTTTTAATTTGGTAATATAGACATCATTATTGAGTTCATAATATCAAATATAGCTTAGGCCTAATGTTTTGTATTTTTCTGGAAACTTTCATTTTTTTGATGAATAGTGAAACCACTAAGTGGTAGTTAAAAAAATGAATTTTTCATAAAACTTAATTTTACCACTTCTGTGAGTGGAATTTCAAAAATCTGAGAGACACGGTTGATATCAGTAAGTAAAATGTGGTTCAATGAGATGAAAATAATTTTTGGTGAATAGTAACTTTTTACTTTTTTTACCACGGTTAAAAGTAAATAGGATAATTAAGGTTAAAAATGATATGATTATTACCCTAACACATGTCCTTATTCTATTGGATAAGTTTAATTCGACCAAAAACAACCTTAGGAATAAAATATGACCATTTATGCCCACTTGGATTAGATTAGGGCATTTATTATCAATTTATTTAAAGAAGGGTTAAAATAGTTAAAATCAAAGTTTAATAACTAAATCATTTTTAATATAGGGTAATACATAAGATAAATTCTACTATAAATATTAATTAGAAATATAAAAATATTTACAACATAATTGTATTTTATTTTTAATTTTTAGACTTAAAATAATTTAATTTATTTATGATACAACGATGATGCAGTAATTATCTTATTAGTGAAATATTGACATAATTGATGTTATAAACACCCAAATAAATGTAATTTGATACTTTTTATGAATTCCACTAATTTTATAGGTTAATATGACATGTTACTATTGATTTAATTAACTTTTTTCGAACTAATAATTCTGTTATGATTTTCACAAAAATCAATTACTAAATATTGTCGAAATTTACATAAAATAGTTTTTAAAAATAATATTATATTATTAATTGTTATTTTATTACTAAAAATATAAGGATTGGCCAAATGACTTAGATAAGGTTATATATATTAATAATTAACAACTTGGGGTTAGTTTGGATTTTTATAGTAAGTTTATTAACCTTATAGTGTAAGAACACAAAAAGACACGGTAAAAGTAAAATTATCTAACTTGAAGTTAAATATAAATGATAAGGTTAAAATAGGAACCTAAACTTGTCTAAATTATATTGGATGAGAGGATTTAGACCCATCCCCATCTTATCTTATAAATAAATCAATTTGGAGCTATTTAAAACTGAATATGACTTTATAATAAAATAATATTTTTTGTTATTCCAAAGGTGCCCCTCTCCTCCCTTATAAAAGGACACCTCCTCCCTCTCTTCCTCACTCCACTTTGAGCCTTAAAGGTCATCAAACCACTCCCAATTTATTCTCTACACTTACCTAGAGACATCCTAGAGGTCCTGGGATTCTTCAAAGACCAATTTTAGTACCCTAAAAGGAGGTCTCAAGGAAGCGCTTCAAAGAAGAGGTAATGCCCGTTACCGATTCATTCATCTTTATTTCTTCTTCCACTTATTATTCATTAGTTGTTTCATCATGAAGTAATAACAACAGTATCACTCATATACTGATATGTTATTATAAGTATGAAACAACCCTATTTCACCATCTATCCATCCTACGGAAAACGAAATCACCGCACGTGCGTACATACAGAATACCGTCTCCACGCCGGGGTGTAATCTATTTTCCACCACCACCATACTTGGATGGGTATAATGGTGTAAATAATATGTATATATGATTATTGTAAAGTGATATTGATTCTGTAATAGTATACATACACTCCAGATAAATTCCACGATCATGGGAACGATATCGTCGCTCGTGCTTACGTACGGAATACTGTCTCCACGATGCGATGAGATTCATTCTCAATGATTAACCATTCATAAATGATTATAAAGTATATATAATAAGTAATCATGAAATATATGACATAATAATGATACTGGATTTATGTGGATATATATGTATTTCATCTACTTAATTCCATTCAACTCAATAAGGAAACGAAAACAGCGTTCATGCGTACGTACGGCCTACCGTCTCCATGAACGATGTATTTCTTTACATTTACTGATCTATTATATATATGTATATTCTGAATATATATTATATATAAATCATGTTTTATATTTTGGAATTAATTAATCATGATCTAATTAATCTTATGAATAATTACAAGTCAAAACACGGACGACAAATGAAACGATTTTACCCAAAACTCTCTTTAACATGGAATTTACAAAAGAACGGGTAAAATAAAGTCATAAGTGAACCATATAAGATATCAAAACAATGAGTATAATTCTGGAATAAGTCAATGAAATTATTTAAATCATTATACAGGAGGTTCAGACACTTACGAAGCAAATCAGACCTAAGGTAAGGGAAAATATCACAATCTCATTTTATCCGAGATTGTTTATACTTTGGTATTTACTGGGGTGTATTTTATCATCCACATCCATGTTTCCTCAATATGTAATATTGTTCCATCCACCTAAAATTGTTTAAATCCAATTTTACCTTTCAGTGAGTTTTTAGTAAAAGATATGAAAGGAATCTTTTGTCGTTTTTCGTACGAGGTACTTTTTGACTTTTCCAACAAAAGTACGAGAAGAATGTTTTTTTAACTTATACGGAATGAATGGATTTTTGAAACGTTATTTACAAGAATATTCCTTTAAAAGTTTTGATGTTTATTTTTAATCAACTTCTTTTAGTTTAAAATTGTATGACATGTTAATGAAAGGAAAATGTTTTTGAAGTGAAAAGGATATTTTCCACAAGAATGGAGTTCACATGTTTAATCAAAATTATTTTCCATCTATGATAATATAGGGTTCTATTTCTATCCCTATTATTACATTGATTTGATTATGTTGTGATGGAATTTTTTTTATGTATTCATTTATCTTATATGAATTTTTTTATGATGTCATTTTTTTAAGAATCCCATTTTTACTACATGGGTTATGCAATGATGTATTATTTATGATTTTGTGGCACACATAAGAATGGTATCATTATGAGATGGGTGGGACCTATATCTCCCTCCAATGCATTGGGTAAAGATTTTATATCTCATGAGATAGACATGGATGGAACGGCAGGTTCAACCGGTTCAGTGAAGCAGGACTGAAACGAGGAATGAACTCGGTTCAGAAATGGACTTTATCCACTAAGATAGTCTTGGAAATGAGTCTTGACTAATAAGAAATGATTCTCTATGATTATGTGTGTACGCCACAAAGTTTCATGTTTTATGTTATGATTATTGGGATTACATTTCACTACTATGATTTATCCCATGTTATGATATTATGATCTCTTTTGCAGGTTAAGATTTCCAAAATGTTATGTTCTTATGAATATGATGTGATTGATATTTCTTTTTTTTACCCTTAATGATCATTTGATCTCACCCTTTTATGTTTTCTTTTCCCCAGGATATAAAGAAAGTTTTTAGGTAAGAAAAAAAGGGAAGATCTTTATTTGAGATGTTGAAGATCTTTCACCATGATTAGAAGATTATATTCCGAGTTTCCAAAGACACTAAACTATTATGGTCTTTGTGTGTGTGTTTTTGTTATGTAAAAAGTATTCCACAAAGTAATGTAATTTCCATGTACGTCAGGCTTCGGGTCTCTACAGTCATTGTGGATCCCTGCTGTGATGAGAACCCAGAAGTTCTGTAACACTGTTCTTGAATATATGTTCTATGGTCGAATGATATTATTTGAGGGACACAAATAATACAGGTCATTAGGGGTGTGGACTCATATAACATTTAGGAACCTTCTCATGGTGTGCGCCCTTGGAAATATTTAGGAGGATATTATGAGAATGATACCCGCCAGTATGAAATCCACATTTCATAGTGTCATTGGATGTTCCTATATGGGGATGTGTGTATTGGTCCTTAGACTTTAATATTATTATTAATGGGTGTTACAACTCGCACACTTAGATGTATTGATAAAAACTGTGATGACACACTGTTCGCAGTGAGGTAGGATATGTTGGGTGTGTCATGAGTAATACTACATTAATATATAATGAGAGAAAGGATTTGTCCCTTATTTTCCATAACAGAAGTAGATATCTCAAGAACTTTGATGGAATTGATATAGCCTAAATAAATCCATATCCATGGTAAGGTATGGGCGAGTTCAATTCCGGTAAGTCACAGAATGAATAATCGAGCACATGGGTTGATGGCACTAGAATTCATCCAGCTTGATTAGAGATATCAAGACAAAGGGATTATATTACACTGTAAGCGTTCGTAGGAGGTGACACGTCATTGCGGCATTAACTTATTTCTCTATGGGTGCCTTGGCATGTTTCTAGATGCTAACCTTGGACTTTTGGTAGGCTCCGCCTAATGCCACTGAGAAAGAGGCCTAGATGGTCACACACTGAGTGTGTCCATGTATCTTAGTTAAATATTTATTTAAAAAGTTAAATAAATATTATTCCTAACTGTGGTTCAATAATTATTTAAGGATGCCTCATGGCATTTATTTCGACACTAGTTATTTGAGAGAATATATTATGGGAGAAATAATATATTTGTTAGTGAGTAATGCAGTTACATTTTTTTAAGAACTAAATAGACATTACTCGAGGAGTAATAAATGTGGTGGAGAAAAATGGAAAAATAAAAGTACATGTCGTGTATATTAAATGTACATTCCGTGTAGTTTTATGGAAGACAAGTACACACCGTGTATTAATTACTACACGCCGTGTAGTTTTCCAGTCGGGATTTTTGAGGATAAAATATTGTTTATTTAATTAAATGATATTAAATATAATACGCTGGGTGCATGTCAAGTAACAATGATAGTCAACTATCATTATTATGACATGGGGTATTGTTAATAATTAAATGAAATGATTAAATACTTTTCGGTAATTAATTAATTTTATTATTCTATGTATTATAAATCCCTATTACATTATTCTCATGAGATCTAGCCATTATTGTGCACAATAGTTTTGGAAATACTCTCAAGCCAAGAGAAAATTCCCTTTCCACCAAGAATGCTTTCAAGTTATGAGAGTGAGATCCTCCACCAGATCGGAGCAGTCGAAGGTGGGCATCGCAAGTGAAGGTTCTTCTGTGCTAGCACCTGGAGATCCCTTCGACGACGTCCAGAGATATTTGGAGCACGTGTGGATCACTGCTAGAGGAATCCTATAATTGGATTCTACGACACAATGAAGGATCACAGGATCATGACCAGATACTCCAACGAAGAAAGAATTTCACCGAGGTAATTCTTATGAATTAATTAAATTAATTATAACCAACATATGATGATCCTATATCAATGGTTCCAAGACTCTTATTTTCTCTTTCGTTCTTCGTTCTATTCTGACGATCCTACATTTTATATCGTGGCAGATCTCGGATTGAACGTCGTTTAATGCTAAAATTAAAGTTAGACCAAACCCAACAACGTGCTTCCGCTTCGCCAGGAACCTACATTTAATTCATGGAGGGAAAAAAATTATATTTCCCTTTTTTAATGGGTTTTATGATTTGGCCACATGGCTAGACAGACCATGTGCCAACAGTGCACCACCATTGTCCATATGTCACACCCCCTTGGATGGTTTTCACATGGTTCGACAAATTGTTCACAGAATAGGTGAATCACCTTTTAATAATTCCTAAAACATTTTATATGGCCATGAGTTGTCCCTAAAAAGGTTAAAATAATAGTTTGGAATTGGCTATATCCCACATAGTTGATGTGTATGGTTAATACTAACCGTGAGCCTCATGACTTTTCACTAAAATCTATATCTCCCAGATCTATGAAATCCTCAGACACTCCTGAGTCCTCCCTTAAGAACTAAAGATATTTCATTATAATGAAAAGATAATTTAAACCAAAATTTAAACTATCTATACATTATAAAAAACTATGATCTAACATAAAAATAGTATCCCTCATAAAAACCAGTGTTTTAAACCACTTGAAAATACCATCACTTAAAACCTTAATAGGCATGTTTATACCCTTAAACCTACAAACCCATTATTGTATCAATAAATATTAATTTCACCTCACATGAGAATATATATGCTTCCACAATACTTATTCCTAAAAATCAAAAGTATAAACATTAAAAAGTTTACATAAATCACTTGGTCATTATATCCCTAACCAATTTCATGTTCACTAATACTATCTCATTTACTTCATCAATGACAATAATTTCTTTATCCAAATTAAAAATTATCACTTTCCTAGTAAATACTTTTTTTGGTTATTAGTATCATTCAACATATGTTTCCATATCCTCAAATAAACACTACTATGGGATAATCCTTAAGTTTTTCATGATCCCTATATCTAGAATATCGATAATATAACAGTTTTACAACATAATTTTAAGATCCTAATAAACACTTTAATCATTACACTTCAGCGATTAGCTTAGAATGTATACTTACATAGTGTGATAGTCAAACCTTATATTTGGTCATTAGATTGGATAATTCCCAAATCCTCTCAACACATAATACATTGAACAAAAAATTGTTTCTTAGGATGGTCATAATTTCATCCATCAAACTCTTTATTTAACATCATAAATTATTTCTCTGTGCCTTTTATTTCCACACAAGCATCTTCCCATTGTTTTGAGATATTCTGTTGAGTGATTCTTCCCATATTGTAGACATGCAGAAAGATGAATCTTAATTACTATATGGTCTTCATGAAACACCTTTTTTCTATTATTCAGTATGTTAAGAAACTCACAAAAGTATAATTTGGTTACCAAATAACTTCACAGATTATTTTTCATAACCTATGGTTTGAAATTCCTCCTCCCATTTAATTTGGGTTATAATTATTAAAATAATTACTTTATCCATCAATGTTGAAATGAAACATCCTAGTTCCATACATTTACTAAAACCAAAAAAAATATCATGAATAAAATAAATTACATCGATGAATAATGAAAAATCATTAATAGGGTGACCAAATCAAGACACCTTCATTTCAATTTATGACACCTTAGGATTAACCTATGTTATCAATGATCATTACCAAAACATCATTATGTTATCCTATACCAAGACTTATCCCTAGAGTTCATGTTATTATTTCCTTAAAAAAGTTTCCAAAATTAACTAAATTTACTCTGATATCAACCATAGTGACATGTACTATTCATATACATATTTTAGATCTTAATAGGTGAATAATAAATATAAAATGTTATAATCTATTCCAGTATCATATTATTCAAGTATGATTTGAAACGATGATAAATAAAAACCTATTTCCTAAGTATTCAATATCACATCCCACTAAAATCTTTTTAACTAGAACTCTTCTTATAGATATCATACATAGTACCTTTCTTTATTACTTGGGGGAAAAACATAATAAATATAGGGCCTAGATTCATAGTAAGGGAAAATAGGTGGTATATAAATCAATGATCATATGAAATCCAAAGATAAGAATAAGTTATTGTGTTCATAAAAATAACAAAAAAGTTCATACCCAATCTATCAAAGATAATAAATATGAGTCGTGGAATAAATAATTATCATTTCAAAAGACATGAATCACAGGAGTGGGAAGTATTCATAAATAAATCATGAACCATAAGTTAATGTCATAAAATTATTCCACCATCATATGTATAGAAACTATGACATATGTAGAGGTTAACTAATGAGACCATAACATCATAACATATCAGGAATCAAAACTTGATTTCTATAATGGATCAATCACATCGACATGTTTCCCATATAAGGTCAAGTACATTTACTTGTTTCCCATAGAGGATAAAACACATGGACTTGTTTTACATAGTTATCGAATGAGATATAATACTTTACCCAATTAATATTATGGATATATAATTAAAATCCCAACTTTCACATAATTAAAACCATACATATATGTTTCAAAGGATATTGGTTTCAAAAACAGTTCATTAATTCAATATAGCACAAATGATAAAAATAAATGGGTTTCAAAAATATCTCATCATGATAATAATAAAATGTACATTGAAGGAATAAATATTATATCATTGGATCACATACCTGATAAATCATAATTAACATCAAATTATTTCATCATAGATCATTATTACTTTAAAATATCACTAAAACATTTCTTGATGAAAACACACCTTCAACTTTTAAAATCATATTTAAAAATAAAAATATTTCTATAATAATATAGAACTAATTTTATTTGTAATGAAAATTTTAATATTTTAAATTAATATTTAACATATTTTGTGGACATGATATAGGTAATTTTTTTTCATTCCATATTAGTTAAAAGAAAACATTATGTTCACAATTTTTTAGAAAAAATTCACAAAGAAACTTGTTCAGAGAAGGGAAAGAATAGTAATTTTTAAAAAATTGGAAAAATTAAATCATGGGTAAAATTGAATTTAAAAAATTATAGTATAATATAAAATTCATTCTTTAAACCATTTTTAGAAAACATTTATTTGCAAGAAAAATGATTCAATATAAAATATAGAAATAATGTCGGTTTTCCATAAAAAAACTATTTCGATCTACGGAATACATATTGTGAGAAAAATGAAAGAAAAACATACATTACCAGGAAATAATCAGAGGAGAATAAAATTATAGGGATTTATCAGATAAGGATCAAATAATTTATTTAAAGTAAATTCAAAAACAAAGCAATACTGATTAAAAATAGTATTATTTTATAAATCCCCTACAACTTTTGTAACATTTGGATCATATGCTGCATGAAATAGAAACATCAGATGAAACATTAAATATAATTAAAATAAGTATAATAATGATATCAAAATTAAAATGGAAATATATACACATCATAAAAGAGAATATGTGCATCGAATGTCATATATCCCAAAAAAGTCAATTTGAGATGATAATCCCTAACCTCGATTTCCACTTGCATCAGAGTCACTATAAAATATTATATAATAAATTAAAATGTTTTATATTTATATACCATAATACTATTCATACAAATAATATCATATATTATTTCCTTTATTACATTTAATCACCCATTTTTCAATAATTGTATATAAAAATCAATATTTTTGGGTGTTAACTGTTTCATTTATAAATAATATTTCAGGTAAGTAGTTCTGAAACTTGTAGTTTGATCATGGTTCCATAATCTATATAATTTTAATAATGACGTTAATATAACATATATTCATTATATATTTATATATGTACATTCATCTATAAATGTTGGATATAGAAAAATAAATTATACTCTTCATGGAGACGATAGGTCGTACGTACATAAGAATATTGTTTTCACTTTTCAAAATATGGATATAAAAAAATGTAATTAAAAATTATCCTTTCCAAAATCATTATAAAACCATATATATCCTATTAATTCATTTAATATATCCTTATTAAAATCCATGTAAAAATTAAATGAAAAAAAAATCACATCGCTCAGTGGAGTTGGTAATCCACATGTGCGCATGAGTGACGTTATCATTTTCTAATAGATTTGAAGGTAAGAAGGTAGATGTGATATTATAATTTAAGATGTATAATTATTTCATAAATATCATATATAATCCTTAATCCCATAATAATACTCATCAATAAAATATGGTGATGAAAAATTAATAGTATCACGATGTGGAGATGGTAATTCGTACACACACACTATAAGGCCCCAGCCTTAAACCTTACCTAATCTTGAGTTATTACAAGATTACACATTGAGGATCTTTTCAGGTTTATAGTTTTAGAGAATTAGATCATGAAACTTGCATTACATTCCACATTTAAACAAAGTGGTTACATAAAAGACAACATTCATTCTTCCCGTCAACAGAAACATATTTAAAATAAAACACGGATTCTTTCTTGACACATCCTTGACACTATCATCACATCATGTACCTTTCCCTTGACCTGTGAAATTTTTTTCAAAAACTTGGGATGAGAATAAAAAGCTCAGTAAGGATTATAAAAATATGGAAAGGAAACATGAGTTCATATATACATAAGAATGAAATCATACTTTACCCATAAAACATAGGCACTTTAACATACCTCATCAAACCATGAATAAATAATAGAAATCATAAGACATAAAGGTAACTTGAGGCATTCATATAATTCTTACGTAGGGAGTAACCCGCTTGGTTACGTTTGGAATACCCATCACAGTATATTCCCTAAATCTCTTCGGAGAAACCTTAACGTTTCACTCCTTCGGGTTACCCAATGCATTAGAGAGCTATATCGGGCTCACCCGACCTTAGTTTATCACGGAACCACCAGTTTTCATAACAATTCCCAAGAAAAATAACATAAACGTATCACATAAAAAATGCATAAAGGAAACATAACATTCCAACATTTCAATCACAATATAACATCTTAGTATATTGAAATAATGAATCCATTCAAAAAGAAACCTTTAAAACATTTAATAATGAGATTTTTGAATCAAAGTGTCCCATACCACCTTGAATCTTTTAAAATGTTAAAACATTAATATCCATATAAATAAATCCTTAAAACCACTTTGAAAACGTGGATATTAATAAGAACAAATAATTAAAATATTTAATGCGATAGTTTTGTTAAAGGGGTTCTTCCAAAATTAGAGACACTTGAATACAATAATTGAGGAATAACACTTATTCAGAAATTTATAATATCATGAGAATAAATGGATTCATGATATAATATTCCAAAGGACAGTATATACACCATATAAGAGTGAATTCGTGCATAACAACAAAGAAGTCTCAATAGAAATGTCAAATGTGATGAATTCCCTTATAAAGAAGGTATCATTAAATTAAGGATAATTCAATCTCAAAATTATGTGTGACAAATATAAATACACCCAATATAAGTGGATATTAAGTGTAAAACAATAAAATGTCATTCACAACTATTAAAAAGATTAAATACTCAATAACTACATGTTGAACCCAAAGAAATTGAAATTGGGTTAAAAAGTTCCCTTGGTAAAATTCGACAGCCTAACGACATCACATCAAAATTCAGAAAATGAGTTGATGAGAGATAAAAATGGCATATCATCACTTGGACATAAAATTTACATCAATAAGGATATAAAATAACATATCCCAACATAATAGTATGTGAATTAAAAGACATAACAAAAGAAGTCTTTTAAAAAGAGGAGGGTTAAAGGTTCCCTTACCGACTTGGGTTACTTTTGAAATGTACACCCCGTGAAATAAGGACAATAAAACATTGATGTAAATACTAATAAATGAAATTATATTACACAATGAGTAAAATAATGGGCAGTACATACACCACTTAAAGGAAATTGTGGCAAATGTAGCATAAACCTCAAGGGAATAAAAGTGAGATGAAAAATCCCTTACGAAAACTCGACAGTCTAACGGTGCCACTTAAAACATCCAAAAATGGATTGATGAGATAAAATAGGGTTTCTCATCATATTAAAATAAAATGTACAGAAAGATTAATATAAAATAACATCCCCCATCATAACAAAGAGAAGCTTAAAAGAAGTGACATAAAAGAGAGTACTTAAAATGGAAGAGAGAGGTTAGATCTCTTACGAAAATTCGGCAGCCTAACGACGCCACTCAAAACATCCAAAATGGATTGATGAGAGAGAATAAGGTATCTCATCATACGAACATAAAAATTACAGTAAGATTAATATAAAAGAACATCCCAATAACAAGAAAGATGAGCTTTAAAAGGAATGACATAAAAGAGTGTACTTAAAAAGAAAGAGAGGAGTAGGATCCCTTACCTCGGGTCCGACTTGACTCGATCGTTCTTTAACATCCTGAATAATAAACTTGAGTTAATTTCAACTTTATTAAGAACATTTCTCTAGTTCATTATTCCTTTTAGATCACTTTTTGCCATTTTATAAACATTATGTAATCATTTAATTTAATCATGTTTGTTTTGTCGATATTTGGTTCTTAAGTCGAAAGTGGACTTCTTACAATTACATGTTGTTTGTGTGGTCAAATGTTCATTATATCCAGAATTATATTCAGGATTTGGATATCATATATATCATATATATCCAGAATATACATGTATTTATAATATTACATAATCATTTAGAGGTATGAAATGAAATGCACCATTCATGGAGACGGTAAGCCGTACGTACATAGGAACGCTACTTTCATTTCTATGTCATATTAATGGAATTAAAACTAAATGAGAGGTATGTATATTTTAATTCCAGAATTATATTCATCATTTAGATGTATCATTCATCATATATATCCGTTATATACATGTACATATAATAGAACATTACATTTGGGGATAAGAAATGAAATGCACCGTTCATGGAGACGGTAAGCCATACGTACGCATGAACGCTACTTTCATTTCTATTTCATATTTTTATGGAATGGAATAATAATGATATAGAGGTATATTATAATTCCAGTATAACATCATATATTATAACTTTAAATCCATCCTTTATACGTCCCACATATGGCATTAACGAATCACATCACTTTGAGGGGGCGGTAGTCCACACTTCCTTAAATGAAGATATCGCGTTTACCCATAATGGAAACCATAAAGGTATGCCCAAAATGAAAAATACAGAAGCTTAAGGAAAACATAAACATATTATATATCATATATAAATATAGTGTCATCTTAATGGGCACCTTTGAAGGTGTTAAAAGAATGTTGAACAATCATCATTTCGGGAGGCCGAAATTCGCCATCCGCGGAAACAGTATGTTCTTTAACCATTAGATGTAGGTGTGTAAAAGTGTAGCTCGAATACTTCTTATAACAAAATCCTAGTATATTGATTATACTGGAGTTGTTACAAAAGAAATGAATAAAAAGAGTTTAGGGGGTTGGAGAAGCAAAATAAAACAAAAGGACTCAAGTGAAGACATTACCTTAAAATCGGGGAACTTCCTTTGGTTTGAGCTCAAAGGCTTCCTTGGGAAGACTTCTGCCCAAAGTGAGGCTTCAAGGAGTAAGAGAGGGAAGTTTAGAGACAAAATGTGTAGAGGTTGGCCGAGCCAAAGGCTTTGGGAGTGTGGGTAAGGAGGTAGAGGTGGGGGCCTTTTATAAGAGGAGAGGAGGGGCACTCTTGGAAGGTAAAGAAAAGTCACTTTATTTTAAAATGGTATTCGGATTTAAGAGGTCCCACATTGATTTGTTTCAAGGATACGGTGATAAGGGTTCGAAATCCACTCATCCAATAGGTTTTGGACATGTTTAGGTCTTAGATATTACATTATATTTCCATTTTATTTAAATCGTTAAATAATGAGGTCATCACTGCATCATCATGATGTCATAAATAATTTAATTTATTTAATGTCTAAAAATTATAAAAAAAAACTACTATGATGTAGGAAATCCTTTTATCTTTCCAATGAAAATTTATAGTCAAAATATGATTTGTATAACCCCTTGTAAAATGTTTTTTAGTAAAATATTTCATGTTTGTCTCATTTTTACTTTAACTTTAAATAAAAAGATATTAATGTCATTTTCCAACCAAAGTGGCTTCATTGGGTCCCCAAGTTGACCCATGGGTTGTCTTGGTCGGCCATGACACATCCAATGAGGTTAGGACGTGTGTCAAGTTCATTTCATATTATTAAAACATTATTTTTACCTTAAACTACACTAATTACCTCTAATCGTGATTAAAAACATAATAAGTTACTATTCACCAAAAAAAATATTTTTATCCCATTGAACCACATTTTACTTCTTAATGGAAACCATGTGTATCGGATTTTTGAAATTCAAAACACAAATATGAAAAATTTTCATTTAAACGCAAAAATCAGTTTTTATAAGTACCACTTAGTGGTTTCACTATTCATCAAAAAAATTGAAGTTTTTCAGAAAAATCCCAAAAAATCACCCTAAGCTATATTTGATATTCCGAATTAAAAAATGAAGTATATTTTACAAAATTCAAATCATATAAGTCACATTAATTAATTTAATAATTAATTCCCGCAGTCAAAGCAAATAGCGTATTTTTATGAAACAATATGTATCAAAAGATTGACACTAGTTTAAGTCTGATTCCAAAGTGAAATTAATTCCAACGAACACTATTGGATTTAATGGTAAAAATATATTCTAATTTAACTTTAAAACCAATTCAAAAGATAATCTAATCATATAAATAAATTAGATTAAAAAGCGGTTTTTAATTAAAATACAACATTTTACACTATTCATTAAAAAATGAACTTTATCAGAAAGATACCAAAAATTTACACAAACTAAATTTTGATGTCCCAATTCTTAAGAAGATTTTTATTTGGTCCAAAAGGATGTATAAAAGTGAACAAAACTATATTTAATGACGGTTCTCCATCAAAAGGCGATAAGTGAACCTTTAGTGCAAACTAGGGCATATACGCCTAAAATTGAATTCTTTCCGTATTTTATGCCTTTATCATTTATTGGATAAATGTAAAAACTTTTAAAAACATATATAATCATATTTTAGTTAATTCTATACATTCCCGCCAATACAACGGCTACATGTTAACTACCATTTAAAATAATATTATTTTATTATTAGAGTGCAACGTAAGATTCCCAAGAAACCCGTTGTTGCGTGTTGGGCACGCCATCGAGCATAGTGTCCCCTTTAAATACATATTAATATTTTATTCACAAATATGGATAAATATGAAAATTTCATATTCTTTATTTACATGGTGTGTTACATCCTTCCCCCCTTTTGGGAATTGCGTCCTCGCAATTTTTAAAATTGAGCTTGGAAACATCCTTGAAAGTCCCACATCGGAACAAGAGTCGGTAAAACAATCACTTTAAAATAAAGGAAGATAAGTACAGAGGTCACCCTAATTAACCCATATGTAGAAAAACATGGACATGGAAGAAAAATAAAAGGGTCATGTTCTTGAGGGATAGTGATAGTAAACATGTCTAGGAGAAAGTTAACCATAAAAAATCACAAACTTGTGATGGGTTAAACGGTATTCGATTCCCCAGTAGGAAAAGTTAATAGACAATATTTTTGTTTTAAGTTACTGTTTATTGAGGAATTTATTCATAAGGAAGCATAATCACTTATCATGTTGACTTTCAACTTTTACTAGATTCCTTAATCAAACTCATATTTTTTTCTAAAAAGACAAGTATTTAGGGAGACTTGTTCGCATTAAGAGTACTATAATAAACTTCTAGAGAATAACCTAATCCACCAAAGATAACTATATACATCCCATGTCTTTAGGCTTTTACCAAAACCAAAACAAAAAAGGTTAGTACAAGCTCAGATAATCTAGAAAAGGATAACCCATTAAAAAGAAAATCTATGCTTAATCTCCAAAATTTGTCCAACAAAACCCAAAGTTCAACGAGAACCATCTGATAAACAATTTGTCCATAAAATTATTCAAAGTAAACCAAGCTAAAATTGAAACCCAAATATTTGAAGGATTTAGTCACATAGTCTTCCAAGTTAAATCATAACATTTATCTCTAAACAACATCAGTTACTCTTAAAGTCTCATATTGAAAAATAATTAACCTAATCACATATCCTCTATGATAGGTTACTAAATTTCCATAGATAACCCAAAATCAACTTACTCTTAATTCCTAAAATCATCTAACTAAAAAGAATCAGTCAAACTAACCAGGGACTTCACGTAGTCCAGTGGTAGGTGATAAATACCAGTCGCACTTTGGTTGTGGGTTTGATTCCCGCAGCTTTGTCTGACGTGACGGGTTGTCACACGGTCTGTGTGTTTTCCTTTTTCCAAAACTATATAATTTTAAAACATTCCCCAAAACGAGATAAAATCTTCAAAAATGATCATAACATATTTTAACCTCAAGTTTATCTCATGCCTTTCATTTTCCAACATATCATATAATAACCCATAATTACCTCAAAAGTAAGGATCATATAAACTCTAATGGTTACCTTTATAATTATTACCTGAACTTCCACATCGATTGGTCATCTCGTACATGATGCATTATAGAACATACCAAGTTTCAAGTGGTTGATCATGACTCCTTGATAGTTGGTTTAGAACAACCACAAGTTTCCTCATTGAATCCCCCATTTTATCTAGTATTATAAACAGAGAACCACCACAGTTTCCTTCAAACCTGTTGTCTCTTTGGTGCCTGCTAGATCCATCCATTCACTAAAAACAGAAATGTTAGTGTGAGTATATCAACAAAACCATCATGTACTAATGAGGAAGGTAAACACTGAGATATACTTACTCATTCACTTTATCTAAAACTAGGACTCCTTCTGAAATCCTAACCTTTATGGTAATGTCACTTATGCTTAAAGAATACCCTAACCTCTAAAGTTATCTAAACCGACCTCTTATACCAACTATAAGGCCCCAGCCTTAAACCTTACTTAATCTTGAGTTATTACTAGATTACACATTGAGGATCTTTTCAGGTTTAGAGTTTTAGAGAATTAGATCATGAAACTTGCATTACATTCCACATTTAAACAAAGTTGTTACATAAAAGACAATATTCATTCTTCCCATCAACAGAAACATATTTAAAATAAAACACGGATTCTTTCTTGACACATCCTTGACACTATCATCACATCATGTACCTTTCCCTTGACCTGTGAAAAACATTTCAAAAACATGGGATGAGCATAAAAAGCCCAGTAAGGATTATAAAAATATGGAAAGGAAACATGAGTTCATATATACATAAGAATGAAATCATACTTTACCCATAAAACATAGGCACTTTAACATACCTCATCAAACCATGATTAAATCATAGAAATCATAAGACATAAAGGTAATTTGAGGCATTCATAACATTATTACGTAGGGAGTAACCCTCTTGGTTACGTTTGGAATACCCATCACAGTATATTCCCTAAATCTCTTCGGAGAAACCTTAACGTTTCACTCCTTCGCGTTACCCAATGCATTGGAGAGCTATATCGGGCTCACCCGCCCTTAGTTTATCACGGAACCACCCGTTTTCATAACAATTCCCAAGAACCATAACATAAACGTATCACATAAAACATGCATAAAGGAAACATAACATTTCCACATTTCAATCACAATATAACATTTTAGTATATTAAAATAATGAATCCATTCAAAAAGAAACCATTTCAAACATTTAATAAAGATATTTTTGAATCAAAGTGTCCCATACCACCTTGAAGATTTAAAAAATGTTAAAACATTAATATCCATATAAATAAATCCTTAAAACCACTTTGAAAACATGGATATTAATAATAACAAATAATTAAAATATTTAAAGCGATAGTTTGGTTAAAGGGGTTCTACCAAAATTAGAGACACTTGAATACAATAATTGAGGAATAACATTTAGTCAGAACTTTATAATATCATGAGAATAAATGGATTCATGATATAATATTCCAAAGGACAGTATATACACCATATAAGAGTGAATTGGTGCATAACAACAAAGAAGTCTCAATAGAAATGTCAAATGTGATGAATTCCCTTATAAAGAAGGTATCCTTAAATTAAGGATAATTCAGTCTCAAAATTATGTGTGAAAAAAATAAATACACCCAATATAAGTGGATATTAAGTGTAAAACAATAAAATGTCATTCAAAACTATTCAAAATATGACATACTCAATAACTACATGTTGAACCCAAAGAAATCGAAATTGGGTTAAAAAGTTCCCTTGATAAAATTCGACAGCCTAACGACATCACTTCAAAATTCAGAAAATGAGTTGGTGAGAGATAAAAAGGGAATATCATCACTTGGACATACAATTTAAATCAATAAGGATATAAAATAACATATCCCAACATAATAGTATGTGATTTAAAAGACATAACAAAAGAAGTCTTTTAAAAAGAGGAGGGTGAAAGGTTCCCTTACCGACTTGGGTTACATTCGAAATGTACACCCTGTGAAATAAGGACAATACAACATTGATGTAAATACTCATAAATGAAATTATATTACACAATGAGTAAAATAATGGGCATTAAATACACCACTCGATGTAAATTATTTCAAATGTAGCATAAATCTCACGGGAATAAAAGTGAGATGAAAAATCCCTTACGAAAACTCAGCAGCCTAACGGTGCCACTTAAAACTTCAAAAAATGGATTGATGAGATCAAATAGGTTATCTAATCATATTAAAATAAAATGTAAAAAAATATGAATATAAAAGAACATCCCGCATCATAATAAAGAGTAGCTTAAAAGAAGTGACATAAAGGAGAGTACTTAAAATTAAAGAGAGAGGTTAGATCTCTTACGAAAATTCGGCAGCCTAACGACGCCACTCAAAACATCCAAAATGGATTGATGAGAGAGAATAAGGTCTCTCATCATGTGAACATAAAAATTATAGTAATAGTAATATAAAATAACATCCCAATAACAAGAAATATGAGCTTTAAAATGAATGACATAAAAGAGTGTACTTAAAAAGAAAGAGAGGAGTAGGATCCCTTACCTCGGGTCCGACTTGACTCGATCGTTCTTTAATGTCCTGAATAATAAACTTGAGTTAATTTCCACTTTATTAAGAACGTTTTTCTAGTTCATTATTCCTTTTATATCACTTATTTCCATGTTATAAACATTATGAAATCATTTAAGTTAATAATATTTGTTTTGTCGATATTTGGTTCTTAAGTCGAAAGTGGACTTCTTAGAATTACATGTTGTTTGTGTGGTCAAATGTTCATTATATCCAGAATTATATTCAGGATTTGGATATCATATATATCATATATATCCATAATATACATGTATTTATAATATTACATAATCATTTAGAGGTAAGAAATGAAATGCACCATTCATGGAGACGGTAAGCCGTACGTACATATGAACGCTACTTTCATTTCTATGTCATATTAATGGAATTAAAACTAAATGAGAGGTATGTATATTTTAATTCCAGAATTATATTAATCATCTAGATGTAGCATTCATCATATATATCCATTATATACATGTACTTATAATAGTACATTACATTTGGGGATAAGAAATGAAATGAACCGTTCATGGAGACGGTAAGCCGTACGTACACATGAATTCTACTTTCATTTCTATTTCATATTTTTATGGAATGGAATAATAATTATATAGAGGTATATTATAATTCCATTATAACATCATTTATAATAACTTTTAATCCATCCTTTATACGTCCCACATATGGCAATAACGAATCACATCACTTTGAGGGGGCAGTAGTCCGCACTTCCATAAATGAAGATATCACGTTTACCCATAATGGAAACCATAATGGTATGCCCAAAATGAAAAATACATAAGCTTAAGGAAAACATAAACATATTATATATCATATATAAATATAGTGTCATCTTAATGGCCACCATTGAAGGTGTTAAAAGAATGTTGAACAATCATCATTTCGGGAGGCCGAAATTCGCCATCCACAGAAACAATATGTTCTTTAACCATTAGATGTAGGTGTGTGAAAGTGTAGCTCGAATACTTATTATAACAACATCCTAGTATATTTATGATACTGTGGTTATTACAAAATAAATGAATAAAAAGATTTGAGGGGGTTGGAGAAGCAAAATAAAACAAAAGGACTCAAGTGAAGACATTACCTTAAAATCGGGTAACTCCCTTTGGTTTGAGATCAAAGGCTTCCTTGGGAAGACTTATGCCCAATGTGAGGCTTCAAGGAGTAATAGAGGGAAGTATAGAGACAAAATGGGTAGAGGTTTGCCGAGACAAAGGCTTTGGGAGTGTGGTTAAGGAGGTAGAGGTGTGGGCCTTTTATAAGAGGAGAGGAGGGGCACTCTTGGAAGGTAAAGAAAAGTCACTTTATTTTAAAATGGTATTCGGATTTAAGAGGCCCCAAATTGATTTTTTTCTAGGATAAGGTGATAAGGGTTATAAATACACTCATCCAATAGGTTTTGGACATGTGTAGGTCTTAGATATTACATTATCTTTCCATTTTATTTAAATTATTAAATAATGAGGTCATCGCTGCATCATCATGATGTCATAAATAATTTAATTTATTTAATGTCTAAAAATTATAAAAAAACTACTATGATGTTGGAAATCTTTTTATCTTTCCATTGAATATTTATTTTCAAAAATCGGATTTGTATAACCCCATGTAAAAATTGTTTTAGTAAAACATTTCTTGTTTGTCTCATTTTTACTTTAACTTTAAATAAAAAGATATTAATGTCATTTCCCAACCAAAGTGGCTTCATGGGGTCCCCGAGTTGACCCATGGGTTGTATTGGTCGGCCATGACACATATAATGAGGTTAGGACATGTGTCAAGTTCATTTCATATTATTAAAACATTATTTTTACCTTAAACTACACTAATTACCTCTAATCGCGATTAAAAACTTAATAACTTACTATTCACCAAAAAAAAATTATCCCATTGAACCACATTTTACTTCTTAATGACAAAAATGTATGTCGGATTTCTGAAATTCAAAACACAATGATGGCAAAATTTCATTTAAATGGAAAAATTAGTTTTTATAAGTACCACTTAGTGGTTTCACTATTCATCAAAAATTGAAGTTTTTCAGAAAAATCCCAAAAATTCACCCTAAGCTATATTTGATATTCCGAATTCAAAAATGAAGTCTATTTTACAAAATTCAAATCATATAAGTCACATTAATAAATTTAATAATTAATTCCCACTGTCAAAGCAAATAGCGTGTTTTTATGAAACAATATGTATCAAATGACTGACACTAGTTTAAGTCTGATTTCAATGTGAAATTAATTCCAACGACCACTATTGGATTTAATTATAAAAATATATTCTAATTTTAATTTAAAACCAATTCAAAATATAATCTAATAATATAAATAAATTAGATTAAAAAGCGGTTTTGAATTAAAATACAACATTTTACACTATTCATTAAAAAATGAACTTTATCAGAAAGATACCAAAAATTTACACAAAGTAAATTTTTATGTCCCAATTATTAAGAAGAGTTTTATTTGGTCCAAAAGGATGTATAAGATTGAACAAAACTATATTTAATGACGGTTCTCCATCAAAAGGCGATAAGTGAACCTTTAGTGAAAAATAGGGCATATACGCCTAAAATTGAATTCTTTCCGTATTTTATGCCTTTATCTTTTATTGGATAAATGTAAAAACATTTAAAAACATATATAATCATAATTTAGTTATTTCTATCCATTCCTGCCAATACAACGGCTACATGTTAACTACCATTTAAAATAATATTATTTTATTATTAGAGTGCAACGTAAGATTTCCACGAAACTCGTTGTTGCGTGTTGGGTACGCCATAGAGCATAGCGTCCCCTTGAAAGACATATTAATATTTTATTCACAAATATGGATAAATATGAAAATGTCATATTCTTTATTTACCTGGGGTGTTACACACACGCACACGAGCAATGCTTTCACTTCCCATTTGATGCGAACATGGGTAGATAATGGTTATATAATAACAATAATAACACTTAAGAATATTGACATTACTAAAGTTATTATTTTATTATAAATTACATAGATTTATAGGAGGTAAAGAAGAAATAAAAAAAATTCAGTTAAGCTGATTACTTATTCTTTGAAAGAACCCCTTTAGATCACCTCTAGGGGATCCTAAGGATGGACTTTCAGAAATATAAAAACCAATATAATTTGGATATTTATAGTGTGTATGGGTTATTTTGGTGGGGTGGTAGAGATAGATAGTCAAGAGGCATGAAGATGTGAGCAGAAGAGGTTCCTTTTTATAATTGTGGTGAGGGGAAATTTTTGAATCAAATTAAAGAATAAATTATATTGAATTCCTTATCCTTGGTCTATCATCCAAGACTCCCAAGAAGTGTGTCACTTACTTGGATGTCATACAAAAAGGATATACTTCAAATCTCCCTAGATGAACCAATGATATCTATATCCAAATATGGGAGATTTTTTTTCAAGGTAGATCATGATGCACTAAAGAGGAGGTTGGATTCTTGAAGATTCACACTTACTGTCCATATGATCATGGAAAAATGTTATAAACTCATGGATCAAGATGATATAAAATTTAAACTATCCAAATTTTATGTATTATACAACTATACAATCATTCCAATTAGTAAGGAATATTTTAATTTTGTTTTTCAATTAGTTTAGTGGTGTTCGACTGCTTGGTATTTTGGTTTCTATAACCTTAATTTCTGAATCTTTTGGATTTTTGTATGGGATAATAATTTTAAACCTCTCAATCCGAAGCACACGCGCACTAAGATATTGGTTATAATTAATGTCCTTATTTGGGTTTTTTTTCATCCCTTAATACTCAATGAAATTACTGCCTTCATTGGTGTGCCACTAAAATTATATGAAAATAACATTGATTTTATGTTGGGTTATTATTTAAAGGTGATGGTGGATAATTATTTTATGAAACCCCTACTAAATAATTCTATCCTTTTTATCAATGTAAAGAGTTTTATGGTTGATTTTGAGTATGAATCAATCCCTATTATTATTATTTTCTGCATGATGATTGGAAATATGGTGTTGGATAGAAGACATACATAAAATATTAAGGTGAATAAAATGGATCCCCACCAAGTAAGAGGAGGTAGGTAGGGATGTTCTGGGACCTCTAATGTATCATAAATCTATGAGGAGGAACCTGAGGTTCCTAGAACTAATGGGTGGAGAGGGCATGAAGGATGTGCCATTCAAGGTAGGGAAAGATGGACCTGTTAAGGGAAAGGAATATGAGGCTACTGAAAAAAGGTATAGTTTAGTGATGAACAATACTGTTGATACAGATGTCCTTATATAGGGGAAAAATGATATCTCTAAATCTGATGGTACTTGGGTAGCATTTGTCTCCTATGATGGAATTCATTCAGATTTAGAAGATTCCGAAAATGGTGTTGCTATGCAGGATGAAATTGATGTGCAACTGAGGTAATAAGGAAGATTGGATAATTCTTATGACAATAAGGGTAAAACAAATATGGTATTGATTATAGTATTCTACCTAAATAAAAAAGAACTTCCAATAACGGGGGACCCTTGGACAGATCTTGGGAAGAATCCCCTAATATCACTAAATTGCATCAGAGTAAAAGTGACGCATTAAAGACCTTAAAGGGGAGGAATTTTAATACATTTGAAGACACTTATAACATTTTCATCCAAATGAAAAATTCCACTATGTTTCTGTAGTATTATCTGGTTACTGTATCTAAGGATAAGACAATACAAACCATTAATATCTTACCCTTCTGTTCTAATACACCCAGTTCGTTTGAATAGTGAGGATAGATGAAAGACAAAAGCAGTATAAATGACATGCATGATGACTCTTAGTTAAGGTCAGTTAGCTTTTTTGATATCTTAAATAGGTCTAATAAAAAGGAGGAGTTTATTGAGAAATTCATAAATGCTTATTGAGTCAAAGGCACTGAGATAAATAAGTAAACATTAGGCTCCGGATTGGCGGACCCAATCCAACCGGACGATATTGATAATGAGAATTAGAAACAACCCAAAACCAAGAGGTGGATTCATTTTCCAAAAGTTTGGTGTGATGTATGATTCCAAAAAAATTTATTTATTTTGTGAAGTGTCTTTTTACTTCTTCATATTCCCCATTTTCCCATGTACACATTCTTTATTTTATCTTCAATACATTTTAGAACCATGGGCTTTCCCACGGTCTGTTCCATTCAGAGTAAATATTACAAATGACATCATCATGGGAAAATAAAATGAAAAATTACATATATTTTATAATTGGACGGTTTTAGCCAAAATGAAATCTTCAAATAGGAAATATTCAAGTTTTGTATTGATTTTTAGACATTATTATATTAGTTTTAACCCCAATTAACCCATTTTACGATTAATGTGAGAATAAAAATTTAATATATTACTTTTCATTATAAACAAAAGTAAAAGTGACATATTTACCAAATTTGGACCTCATAATTACAAATATGGAATCTATTTTTAAAAATTCAATTCATATTAGTGGAAAAGTTTATTTTATATAAAATTGAAAAATGAAAGGAAGAAATGTTTTTTCAATTTAAGTATAATTTTTTATATCCAATTCACGTATAAAAATCATTTAAACACCATAATTTTATTTTTTTTAAAACAAATATATACTAATTATAATTTGAAATAATTGAAAATATAATTTTACTTTTTAAATATTTAAAAATAAAATAAAAATTTCATTAAAAATAAGTATATTTTATTATTCACTGAAAAATAAAAACTTTTAGAAAATTATCAAAAATACATCATTAGATTATTTTGATATTATGAATTCAAAAATTATAACCTTTTTTTAATAAAATATATTAATGTTCTATAAATTAATTTTAATATTTTTTATAAAAAGAAATAAAAATTATTTTTCAAGAAAACATATTTTTGATGCATTAAAGGAAATTACTAAAAATTCAATGCTTATTTCCATATAATTTCTCAATATATTTTTTATTTTATCGGTATTATATTTATATATATATATATATATCTCATAATTTTGTTAATCCTTTTTATACATGTCAATTCAATGACTCGGTTAATAATGATAATATTTCAAGGTTTGTTTAATCTTGTTATTTTTTATCTTGTATGCTATCGAACATAGTGTTATTTTAAAATATCGGGGTGTTAAAAATTAATCAAGAATGACCCATGAGATACCATTACACTCTCTACGTTTTCATGGTAATAAAAAAGTCCTAGACATGATATTATACTAGTGGGTATCCCTAGGAGGTTGAGTTTTTTTCGTAGGACTCATTTTTTAACATTGATTAAATGTAAATTATATGTATTGAATATTAATAAAAATTCTAATTATATATTGATCATTTTTAGGAATGACTCTAATGTAATAATTTCTTAGTGTATACGTCACATTGATAGTGTCATACCAGTTCTTCACTATGATGGGAACCTTGATGTTCTATGATGATATTCTTAAATAATTTTATGCGGTTGGATAACATACTATAATGGGAAAAATAGTAAATAGAATGTTAGGAGTGAGAACTCATAAGAATATGAGGCTTATTCTCATGAAGTTTTATCTTGGTAATCTCAAATATGGGAGGTTATGAAAATAGACCTTCCTGTATGAATTCCGTATGCTTTGGTTTCATCGAATATTCATATCTGTGAGCACGTCTGATGGTCCTTAGACTTTAATACTGTTATTAATGCATGTTATAGTTCAAATATATATATATATATGTATTTTGGAAACCATGAAGATAATAGTTCATGGTGATGTTAGATATGTTGGGGGCATCACAAGCGACATGTAATTAATGGATATGTTGAGGATGGAATTTTCCCTTCATGCTTTATTGAAGCTGATATCTCAGCCCATTGATTTGAATAGAACCATCATCCTAAATTCCAGGGACATGGTGCAATGACATGTTTATTTTAGATAGTTAAAGAATGATATGTTGAGAAAATTGTTTGGTGACATGGATATCCATCCTTCTTGATGGGATATTGATACAAATCGATTTTGTTACATAGTGAGCATTCATTTGCGGTTGTCATCATTTCATCATTAATTTATATCTCTTAAGATCGTTAACCCATTTATAGAAAGTAGTAATTATCTTAATTGAAGTATTCCTAATGCCAATGATAAATATTCCAATAGGGTCACACACTAAGTGTTTCTATTGATCTTGATTAAATTCTACATGAATTTAATTATTGGAATACATATTATTCTCAAGACTGAAAAATAATATGATTCAAGTTTTATTGATCTCTAATACTCAAATGGTAATAAATAATTTTTTGTTTATTACAAAATAATTTATTTGATTACATGAATATACATATAATATTTATTCACTAGATTATGAATGAAATATTCATTTTATTTAATGAATTTTTTTAAAAAATAATATTTACTAGATTGTGAATAAAATATTTATTAGTTTGTTTAAAAATTGTAGAGGAGTTTGAATATACTAAGACCATGTCTGGTGAAAAATATTAATTAAATAGACCATTACATAATATTTGTTATTGTGTAATTTTACATGCACCACAAAATAATAATGATGATATTGTTATTATGTGGCATAGGGTTTATTAATGGTCTTAATGTTATTTAATGGTCAACATGAAAGTAAAAAATATTTTAACCTAAAATCTAAATCTATAAATATATGATTATGTATATTGTATATTGTATCAAAAAATTGGGAGTAAAGAATTATTGTGCACAATGAATTCTCTCTTGACTCATTCTCTCTCCCTCTCAAGAAAGAGAGATTTCTTCAAGATTGAAGAATTAGAAATCAATAAAGAACAACTTAAGAAATTTGATTCGTCACGCAAGCACCCTAGATCGAGTGGTGTTGGTCGGGGATCATTGTACCACGTGTGGATCACTGCTTGGGAGATTCTATCCTTGGATCCTCATAGTACAACAAAGGCAATATGAAAGGGTTTTTTCAGATGATCAAAAATCACCAACAAAGAAAGTTCATGATCCTAGGAATTTATTTCATCATATATTAAATAAATTAATTATAAATTTACATTCATGATCCTAGATCCTGGTTTTAGGAAATGATTATTAAAATAAAATTTAATATATCACCCACCATCGCACGCTTCTGCTGCACCCGAAACCATTACTAGGTACTATAGAATATAGTTCAAAATGAAACCATTATTTTGAATCAAATCAATATCGTTAACCCGTCACCCAAGGTATTGTTTTATCCATGGTTCATATGTTATTAGGACAATATTTAACCAAAACAATTACTATAATTATGTATCTCGCACATGAATATAAGATTTAGAAAATAGGGGATCATCCACACATGGTCAAACATACAAAATAATTTACCAAAATAGAGTCTCTTTATATTTACTTAAAAAACTCATCAAAATTAAATTTGGAATGTTATTAAAATGGAATCATATTTCCATTTAACCCCTATAGGGTCCTAGGATAAAAAAAATATGAAAACCCTCTTGGAAAAATAACTTAGTGTTCTGAAATCCCACTTTCAAATATTCATAAAAACATAAAATATTTACTATGAAATTAAAATTTTAAAATTCCATTTTGTGATGACCCAGACTCTCATGGTCCTTCCCTTTGCCAAAATCCGGGTCGCGTCTCGGTGAGACCAATCGGGGAGACCGATCGGTGAGACCGATCAGTGAGACGGATCGGTGAGACCGATCGGTGAGACCGATCGGTGGGACCGATCAGCGAGACCGATAGGTGGGACCGATCGGGGGGACCGATCGTGGGACCGATCGGCGAGACCGATCGGTGGGACCGATCGGTGAGACCAATCAGCGTCAGTAGCGCTCCTTTGCGCAAATAAGGTTTTGAACCATATTCTAACTCGTTTAAGCGTGTTTTTAAGACCTGTAACGCGCATAAGAGATTTAATTAAATACTTAATCAATTCATGATTCTGCTTAAACCATCCAACCCCCCTTTTTAATGACGAGTGGAGCCGCGTGGTCAACCCACGACACCCGCGCCTTACGCGATTTTGCGTTTTCACCTCAATCGTCCCCAACTCTTATAAACTAAGGGTTAGTTGTGGTTTCTCCTTTCCTCGATCGTGGCTTTTCACAAACATCTTCTGGTGCATCGGGCGCATCGTTATCCGTAAAGTTCCGCGCCCCGGCCTAAACGTCGATCATCTATCAATAGGTAGGGAATTTCTCCTTTTCCTCTCTCTTTTGTGTGTCATGCGGGGTGGGCATGATTTTGATTCTGAAGGATTGGGTAAACCAGACCTAATTAAAGATAATGAATGAATTCTATAAAGAAAGATGGGGGGGGGGGCTATAATCATTGATGGTGTTTTATATTTTGATGTTGTTTCTTCTATGACCATCTTGTTGAGTTGTGTTGGCTTATGCCTCCTGAAAATTGAGGCTGTTGGTGGTCGTTGTTTGTGCACTAATGAACCCTGCTGATGTTTTAAATGGCTTGTTTGTGGTTGTAAACTCCTTCTGTGAAAAGTGAATTGGTTAATCACGTATATCCGGCTGAATAATTTGAAAGCACCAGGATCAACCCTTCTGTGATAACTCCCGGTTAGAACACACGGAATTTGCATCATGGAGTGTGTTAAGTTGTTTAAATCTGAAAATACCTGCAAGGCCATGCTTGTGTTGGTGGTGGTAGTTGGTTGTTTTCCTTTCGGGCCGATTGCTGGAAATGTGGGAGGGGATGGGATCCCCTGTTCTTTTATACCCTCGGTGCTCGTGTGAAAGTTGGAATGAGATCTCCTGTTGGTATGGATTCGGTGGTTGTGAGTATTAAATCCGGGTGGTTACTTGTTTATATCACGAATTCGGGTGGAATCCTCTGTTTTTGAGAACCAGGTGTGGACGTTTTGGTTGTTGTTTGACTATTTACTTTCCTGGACTTATGCCTATGCCTTTTAGTTTCCCAGTAGTGCTTAAACGTAAACATTTTTACCAAACATGAAATAAGAAAGGGGACAAATGGGTTGTTAGCGTGAGTCATGACTCGGACTTGAGTGTTGTTGTGATCTGTAGGCTATCTGAAGAAAAACCTAGCTTTGGGTGAGTGCTTGTTACCTGTATATATATATCTGTAGCTTTGTGTTTCTTATTCGCGCCCCACACAAGTTGAGAACTTAGTTCTGAACACCCCCATTTCATGGGGGAGGGTGTTTTCCCAACACTATTCTTAGTGGATGGTTATTAGCTCCTTTTCTGCTCCCATTCCCGGATAGCCCAAGTATCTTTGGGCAGGCTGTGATGGCCTGAAGTCCATTCTTAGCCCAAGAACCTTTGGTCTGGGTGGTGTGGTGGTTGTCCAGGTTTGTGCGGTAGGTGGTTTCCCAAGTGTCTTCGGGATGAGGCCCAGGTGTCTTCGGGCATGTCAGTGTATTTTCTAGCCCAGGTGTCTTCAGGCGTCGTGGTGGTTGTTTTGGCCTAGGTGTTTGTAGGCGTGGTTACGTGTGACAGTTGTGGACCAGTTTTGTGCGGGCGGGATTTCGGCAGTGGGACTGCGTGTGGTTGTGGCCCAGGTGTGTGCGGGCGGGATTTCGGGAGTGGGACTGCGTGTGGTTGTGGCCCAGGTGTGTGCAGGCGGGTGTAGCAGTGGGACTGCGGTGAGAATGGCGGGATTGGTCCGATGCGTAGGATGTCTCAATATCCAGTGGTAAAGTGGCACGGGGTACCCAAACATCGATGTGATCTTATTATATATATATATTACTTGACTTGTGTTATTTGGGGAGTGAGCCTTGGTGATGCCTGGGGTGGAATGTTTTCCTTGTTAGGTGTTTGGTTTACACTTTTTCTCACGGGACATTAGTACGTTCCCCCACTTGTGCACGAGAGTCTTGGTTTTCCCTACTGAGTGTACTTTTTTTGTACCTCTCGAACCCCTCGTGGTTTAATTTTCATGATCACAATCACCCTCTTATTTATCTAATCTTGTTTTAAGTGTTTTTGGATGATAGGCATGATTTCAGGTGGCCAAGGAATTGGGCCAAGAAAGCAACAAGGGAAAGTGGACTGAAATTCAGTCCACCGGCCAACCGATGGAAGAGCACCGGCCAGCCGATGGAGGCCTGGACAGAAGGAATCCCTTTGTCCAGACCACCGGCCAACTGCTGTCACACCAGCGGCCAGCCGGTGGCACCCAGACAGAAGGCTGAGCCACTGCCTCAGCACCGGCCAACCGGTGGCTTCAGCACTGGCCAGCCGGTGGCACCAAGCCTGAATAGTGTTTGCTACTGCCTCACCACCGGCCAACCGGTGGCCTCTTCACCGGCCAGCCGGTGGCGCCTGGACAGAAACCCTCCTCCATTTTGCACACACCGGCCAACCGGTGGCTCTGCACCGGTCAGCCGGTGGAGGCAGTCAAACTAGCCGTTGGGCTTTTGACCAGCCTGTCCACTTGGCCTCCAACGGCTCCGAAAGCCTCTCCAACGGCTCCGAAGGCCTCCAACGACCATATGAGGGTTCCCCCTTTATAAATAAAGGACCTTGAACCCCCGGAAGCCTAAGGATCAATACCGGAACCATAACCAAGCCAACGGACACATTTCTCATCATTTGGCGAACCTCCGGCGGACTTCCTCCAAGGAACCTCAACTACTCCAATCCACTTCCACATCCAAGGAGCACCACCATAGAAGCTTGGGAGTGCACGTCTTCAACTCCAATCAACCTTTGGCGCCCAAGGCTTCTCAACAATACAGTTTTTATTGTTTTATTTATTTTGAGCATCAATTTGGGTTTGTGCCTACAAACCCCATCTCTTTCTCTCATCCCTCTCTTTGGGTTTTCACACCACCTTTAAGGTGTGAAGAGGTTAGTCAAGCCTTTCCTTTTAAAAGGCTTGAGTCACCGGTGAGCTAGCCTTCACCCGTTAAAAAGGCTAGTGGGTTCTTGCTCAACCATTGAAAGCAAGTGGGTTCTTGCATAACCATTAAAAGCAAGCTGTAATAGGTGAGCTAGCCTTCACCTGTAAAAAGGCTAGTGGGTTTCTTGCTACAACCATTGAAAAGCAAGCGGTAGAATCTCTCAATGGTTGAGTTGGGAGCGGAGACGTAGGCCAGGTTTTTGGCCGAACTCCGTTATCAATTTTTGTGTCTTGCCTCATTTATTTCCACTGCACTTTCACTTTGATTTTAATTTGTTAATCATTTTTTAAAAGGCAATTCACCCCCCCCCCTCTTGCCATCACTCCCTTTTTCTCCGCCAAACAATTGGTATCAGAGGAAAATTTGAGTAATACCCTAACCGGTTTCAAATTTAAGATCCATTGTGATGGCATCAACCTCTTTTGCCCCCGAAGGATTTTCTTTGGGTCGTGCTCCATTTTTTGATGGAACCGACTATTCTTTTTGGAAAACCCGCATGACCACATTTCTTAAAAGCATTGGTTATCCTATTTTTAAAATTGTCATGCATGGTTATTCACTTTCCTCTCCCTATGAATCCAAGTGGACCCCCGAAGACATTGCAAATTTTGAGCTTGATGGAAAAGCCATGAATGCTCTTCATTGTGGGCTAGACCGTAATGAATTTAATCGTATTTCTACTTGCTCATCTTCTCATGATATTTGGAATCTTTTAGAAGTAACCCATGAAGGTACTAAAGGCGATGACAAGCCTGATTTCCCATCCCACAAGACAAAGGCCAAGAAAAAGAAAAAGAAGAAGGCTTTCAAAGCGTCTACATGGAGTGATAGCTCATCCTCCTCCTCCTCCTCGAGCGACAACGGTAATAAATGCCTAATGGCATGTAATGAGGTAACATCTTCCGACTCCTCATCCTCTTGTTCTTCAAATTCTTTCAATCACATGTCTTATGAGGATCTCCAACACGCTAGAGATCAATTGGAGGAAGGTTTTCACGAACTTTCTTCCAAATTCGTTGCATTAAAAAAGAATTTCAAAAAACTCTCTTCCGAAAAAGAACAACTTCTCAAAGAGAAGGAAAAGATGTCCCTCAAAATCCAAAATCTTCCCGATGTTGATTCTATGGAATCAACCATCAAAGATCTAAGGGAATCACTAGCTAAGTTCACCCAAGGGGAACAAAATCTGACCAAACTCTTAGGTTCCCAACGTGTAACTAGAACCACTCAAGGGCTTGGCTATTCCAACCAAGCTTCCTCTTCCCATGCACCTACTATTTTTGTAAGGGGGAGTTCTCAATTTAAATTTTGCAATTATTGTAAAAAACCCGGACACTTAATCTATGAGTGCAATTGTAAAAATGCCCGGTATGGCCGCCCCAAAACCATTTTCTTTAATGATGAATTTTTTAGGAGAAGACCCGCCACAAGACAAGTATGGATTGAAAAATCCCTTCTAGCGAGTCTCACCGGGCCAAAATTTGTCTCGGTTCCAAAAAACTCTCCCTGGTGATTTGTTGTTTTTATTTAGGGGGAGTTAGGATCGTTTAAACCCTTTTAATTTCAATTTCAAAATTTTCGATTCAAACTTTCAATTTCAACACTTGGTTTCAAATTTTTTAAATTGATATTCAATTTTCTTTTCAAAACTTTCAATTCAAACTGTTATTCAATTTTTCATTCAAAATTTACTTTCAAATCTTTCAATTCAAATTTCTAAAATTTCAATTGGTTTCAATTCTCTATCTTGTTTTTCAACTGTTTCCCTCAATCAAGTTTTATGCCCCGTGCTATTTTGATAATCACAAAGGGGGAGAAATTCTTGATTGATTGGGGGAAAAATCTTTTAAAGCATGCCTTTCATTTCATTTTTACATTGATTGTTTTGGTGATTGTGATCATCAAAATAGGGGGAGATTGTTGTACCTCTCGAACCCCTCGTGGTTTAATTTTCATGATCACAATCACCCTCTTATTTATCTAATCTTGTTTTAAGTGTTTTTGGATGATAGGCTTGATTTCAGGGGGCCAAGGAATTGGGCCAAGAAAGCAACAAGGGAAAGTGGACTGAAATTCAGTCCACCAGCCAACCGATGGAAGAGCACCGGCCAGCCGATGGAGGCTTGGACAGAAGGAATCCCTCTGTCCAGACCACCGGCCAACCGGTGTCACACCAGCGGCCAGCCGGTGGAACCCAGACAGAAGGCTGAGCCACTTCCTCAGCACCGGCCAACCGGTGGCTTCAGCACCGGCCAGCCGGGGGCACCAAGCCTGAATAGTGTTTGCTACTGCCTCACCACCGGCCAACTGGTGGCCTCGTCACCGGCCAGCCGGTGGCGCCTGGACAGAAACCCTCCTCCATTTTTCACACACCGGCCAACCGGTGGCTCTGCACCGGTCAGCCGGTGGAGGCAGTCAAACTAGCCGTTGGGCTTTTGACCAGCCTGTCCACTTGGCCTCCAACGGCTCCGAAAGCCTCTCCAACGGCTTCGAAGGCCTCCAACGACCATATGAGGGTTCCCCCTCTATAAATAAAGGACCTTGAACCCCCGGAAGCCTAAGGATCAATACTGGAACCATAACCAAGCCAACGGACACATTTCTCATCATTTGGCGAACCTCCGGCGGACTTCCTCCAAGGAACCTCAACTGCTCCAATCCACTTCCACATCCAAGGAGCACCACCATAGAAGCTTGGGAGTGCACGTCTTCAACTCCAATCAACCTTTGGCGCCCAAGGCTTCTCAACAATACGATTTTTATTATTTTATTTATTTTGAGCATCAATTTGGGTTTGTGCCTACAAACCCCATCTCTTTCTCTCATCCCTCTCTTTGGGTTTTCACACCACCTTTAAGGTGTGAAGAGGTTAGTCAAGCCTTTCCTTTTAAAAGGATTCAGTCACCGGTGAGCTAGCCTTCACCCGTTAAAAAGGCTAGTGGGTTCTTGCTCAACCATTGAAAGCAAGTGGGTTCTTGCATAACCATTAAAAGCAAGCTGTAATAGGTGAGCTACCCTTCACCTGTAAAAAGGCTAGTGGGTTTCTTGCTACAACCATTGAAAAGCAAGCGGTAGAATCTCTCAACGGTTGAGTTGGGAGCGGAGATGTAGGCCGGGTTTTTGGCCGAACTCCGTTATCAATTTTTGTGTCTTGCCTCATTTATTTCCGCTGCACTTTCACTTTGATTTTAATTTGTTAATCATTTTTTAAAAGGCAATTCACCCCCCCCCCCCCCCTATTTCCATCACTCCCTTTTTCTCCGCCTAACACTTTTATGCTCACCCTACGTATATAAAGCTTCTTTCAGGTTTCCAGGAGGACTTCGGGGATCACGCAGGACCTTACTAGCTCAGTCCTTTGGAGCAGTCGCAGTTGATGTTTTTCTTTTCCCTTTGGTACATACCTTGTAGTCACCTTTTTCACTTTGTGGCTTTTACTTTTGAAACATGAATGTGGGAATGGTTTACTTTTGGCTTACTTTTCTTTCTACCATGGTGTTGTTGGGTTTTCTTCTCCTTATCTATCAATCCTATAAAATAAATAGGGTAATTCCTTCCATTTGTGAGAAATTTCTATACCCTTGGTGATAGTCACCACTCCGGGACCTATTGAAGGCGGGTTTCGGGGGTCATTATATCTCCTTCAACTTAAAGAAGGAAGGGCCTAACAATCTGCTGACCCTTCCCTCCTTTTTGTGAAGGCGAGTCGTGACAGAATGGTATCAAAGGTGATGGTTGAGAGATAGGATGGAGTCTGGAGTTAGGCACAGTGAGGATTGCATGGGATGGTAAGACAATAGTGTTGGGTGACCTTGGAGCGTGAATTAGGCCAGGGAAGACCGGCTAGGACATGGGATTTTAGGTCACCCCGTGATCCGATGCAAGGACTCTGGACCTACCGAATGACCATGTGAGGCCACACTGATTGCAGGGTAGAGACCCTAGGAAAGGTACATGCATCATAATGACTTGTGTTCTTGTGTTTCTGGGATGTCTTGGGAATTAAGAATAAATTAAATTTTAAGAAGTTTTAAGGATGATATTCTGCACTATTTGGGCTTAGGTATTCCTTGTTTACCTTGCAGCTATGGCACCTGGAAGGCGACCATGTGTGGTACAGGCGATAGAGGCCCCGTAAACTACTTTGGCCGATCAACAGAGAGGTGATCGAGAGGAAGAGGATGACCAGTGGCAGAAGACTCTTCGAGCCTTCCAACGATAGGCCCTCGAGAAGTATGAGGGAAGCACCTCCTATATGACGATGGAAGGCTGGCTAGAGGGGCTTGTTATAGCCTTCAGCCTGATTCGGGCCCCAAACGAGTACTGGGTTCCTCTGGCCGTTAGCCAGATGCGGGGAGTGGCACGTCAGTGGTGGATACTTTACCTAGGGGAGAGGAGAGAGTCTGAGGTGGCTTGGGTGGATTTCGAGAAGGAGTTCCGGGAGGAATTCCTCTCCTCGACGATGAAGGCAGGAACTACTCTCCCTCCAGCAGGGGAGTATGTCTGTGAGGGAGCTAGGTATCATGTTCAAGGACCTCCTACGTTTTTCTCCGGACCTCTTCCACGATGAGGAGTCTCGGGCAAGACATTTAGAGGAGGCAGTCCGACCCTCCCTCTAGTATGCTATTACCCCCTTTACCCTGCCGACGTACTTGGAGGTCCAGAAGAAGGCTGAAGTGGTGGAGCGGATGCATGCTCTACAGGGAGTGTCGTGAGAGGGGATCCAGCTGGGACCATCAAAGGGGAAAGCCGTCAGCACCAGTCCTCCAGCGTCAGGACCCTCTAGGTTCCGACCCGCAGGGAGCAGGCCGCAGCATTTTCAGTTTCGATCCCCCGGCCCTCGCCCTTTTCCTACGGGCCCAGGACCGCGGTGCTTCATCTGTGGGAGCCCTGGGCATCTCTGGAGTCAGTGCCCAGAACGGGTGCAGTACATTAGTGGCAGTCATCCCCATCACCCTCCCCAGCAGCAGCTTCCAGTCAGACCTTTCCAGCAGCAGCAGCACGGACAGCGAGCTCCCGCTCCTCTGAGGGTATACGTAGGAGGAGGCCGACCTCAGGGCGCTCCTCAGGGACCTCGACCAGGGCGTGGTTGGGGAGGTGGCCAACAGCCGAGGGGCAGGGGAGCTGGGCGTGGATAGCTTCACACTGTAGAGGCAGCAGTTCCAGCAGGGCCAGAGGTTGTTCGAGGTACGATAAGTCTGTTTAGCACTCTTGCTTATGCTTTGTTCGATACCAGAGCTTCGCACTCATTCGTTGCACCCAGTCTAGCCCGTGCCTTGGGTCTAGATTCTGAGAGACATCCAGTGCCCCTGGTGTTGAGCACGCCAGTTGGATTTTAGTCCGACTTGTTGTTCGTTTGTCGGGGATATAGACTGATGATAGGGCAACATCAGTCGGTTCGGGATCTTCTTCTACTACAGATTCAGCCATACGATGTCATCCTAGGAATCAATTGGCTATTTTCTGTGTGCGCCGTCATCAACTATTTTCAAAGAAGGGTGGTGTTCTCAGACTTGGACAGTCGGCGGGTTACCTTCACCGGCGAGCGGAGCAGTCTGAAGGGAAACATGAGAGAGGAACCTCTCCTCTCCTTGTTGACCGAGCTGACGGTAGAATCAGTAGATGCCGAAATGGTGGAAGTTCCAGAGATCTTCTGTGAGTTTATGGACATATTTCCTAAGGAGGTGACGACTCTACCCCCTCGACGTGATATCGAGTTTGGGATAGACCTGCAGCCCGGTGCTCGTCCAATCTCGATGGCTCCTTACTGGATGGCACCTTTGGAGATGCGAGAGTTACGGATACAGATTGACGATCTGATGAAGAGGGGTTATGTTCATCCCAGTGTGTCACCGTGGGGTGCTCTGGTCTTGTTTTCAAAGAAGGAAGATGGTGGTCTTAGGTTGTGCATAGACTACAGGAGGTTGAATTAGGTGACGATCAAGAATCTCTACCCTCTTCCAAGGATAGATGATCTTTTCGACCAGTTGAAAGGGGAAGGATGGTTCTCGAAGATCGACCTGCGGTCTGGGTACCACCATCTGAGGGTGAAATAGAGCGAAATCCCGAAGACAATGTTCAGGTGAAGGTATGGACACTTCGAGTTCGTAGTCATGCCCTTGGGTGTTACGAATGCCCCAGCTGTGTTCATGGGGATTATGAACTCCATCTTCCGGGAGTACCTGGATCGGTTCGTGGTTGTGTTCATCGACGACATCCTGGACTACTCTAGATCAGAGGAGGACCATGCAGAGCACCTGAGGACAGTTTTTGAGGTCCTCTGACAGCACCAGATCTATGGGAAGTTGTCCAAACGCAAGTTCTGGACACGAGAAGTGCACTTCCTCGGGCATGTGGTGTCTGAGCAGGGGGTAGCGGTCGACCCATCAAAGGTTGAGGTAGTTTTTTCTGGGGAAGCAACCAAGAATGTGGCAGAAGTCCGAAGTTTCCTCGGGCTGGTGGGTTACTAATAGAGATTCGTACCCAACATCTCCCGAGTAGCATCCCCTTTGACGGCTCTGACCAAGAAGGACCAGGCTTTCGTATGGAGTGAGCAGTGCCAGTCAGCCTTCAGCTATCTGAAGGAGAAGTTGGTCAGTGCCCTAGTGCTGAGATTACTAGAAGAAGGGGTGGATTATGAGGTGTTCTGTGATGCTTCGGGACAGGGACTGAGATGCGTGTTGATGCAGCGATAAGGGGTGATCTCTTATGGGTCCAGGAAGCTGTGTTCCAATGAGCGTAATTACGCCACCCATGACCTGGAGCATACAGTTGTCATTTTTGCGCTAAAGTTATGGCGGCACTACCTCATCCTTGTAACGCTTTGTGGTCTTCACAGATCACAAAAGCTTGAGGTATATCTTCTCCCAGAGGGACTTAAACTTGCGACAATGGAGATGGGTGGAGTTCTTCCAGGATTACGACTTCGAGATCTCTTATACTGATGGAAAGGGAAATGTGGTGGCCAATTCCTTGAGCAGGAGGACACAGAAGGATGCGGTCCGAGAGTCGGTGGATGCCTGGAAGGCAATGGAAGAGTTAGCTTCCTTACACCTGGATGCAAAGATGGATAGCAGTAGAGGCTGCATATATCAGATGACAGTGCAGTCATCCATGTTTCATCAAGTGGAGGAGTCTCAGTGGGGAGACCTAGAGTATGAAGTGATGCATGACCAATTTGACCAGGGCAATGCTCCAGAAGGATGGACATAGGATGGTCAGAACCGGATGCTTTTCCAGAAAAGGTTGTTTGTCCCGGAGGCGATGCGCGACAAGGTTCTCAGTGAGTTCCACAAATAACCCCTAGCGGTACACCCAGGAGTTTCCAAGATCTACCAGGGTTTGAAGAGGCAGTTTTGGTGGCCCGGAGTTAAGCGAGTGGTGGTAGAGTTTGTGGCCAAGTTCCTAGTGTGTCAGCAAGTGAAGGCTGAACACCGAGTTCCAGGCGGCCTACTATAACCCATAGATGTACCCAAGTGAAAGTGGGATGACATCTCAATGGATTTCGTCACGGGACTACCCAAGGCCCAAGGAGGGTATGACGCCATCTGGGTGGTAGTGGACAGGTTGACAAAATCGTCTCACTTTCTGGCAATCAGGGAGTCGAGTGCTGTGGATGCTTTGGCACGAAAGTACGTGGATGAGGTGGTGCGGTTGCATGGATTCCCAAGGTCTATAGTCTCGGATAGGGATGCACGGTTTACCTCACGAGTTCGGAGAGGATTGCAGCATGTGTTTGGCACCCAGTTATGCCTTAGCACTTCTTTCCATCCCCAGACGGATGGACTAACAGAGCGCACCATCCAGACCATGGAAGATATGCTGCGAGCATGTGTTCTGGACTCAGGAGGATTGTGGGTGGAATACTTGCCTCTCGTAGAGTTTTCCTACAACAATAGCTACCACTCTACTATTGGCATGACCCCATTTTATTCATTGTACGGGAGGCCATACCGTTCGCCTGTGTGTTGGAATGAAGTAAGAGAGGCAGGCATCCTTGGTCTGGAGGTGGTGCTGAACACAACAGAGAAGGTTCAGCTCATACGGGAAAGGATGAAGGCGGCCCAGGACCGACAGAAGTTGTATGCTGATACCAGGAGGAGGCCCTTGGAGTTTGGGGTTGGGGATCACGTGTTCTTAAAGGTCTCCCCTCGGCGTGGGCAGCGGAGGTTCGACAAAGGGAGTAAGCTTTCTGCCAGATTCATCGAACCCTTTCAAGTGTTGCGGCGGGTCGGCGAGGTGGCTTACCAGCTAGCGTTGCCACCGCCGCTACTAAGGAGACATGATGTCTTTCATGTGTCCCAGCTCCGTTGGTATCTCCATGACGATTCACACATCCTTGATTGGGGTGAGCTGGACATCGAGGACGACGTGACCTATGTGGAGAGAGGAGTGGTGATCGAGGATCGCAAGGAAAAGGTTCTTCGCGGGCGAACCATTCCCTTGGTTCGTGTGTTGTGGAGACATGGTGGGCTTGAGGAGAGTATGTGGGAGAGGGAAGCACAGATGTGTACCCAGTACCCAGAGTTGTTTTATGTTTTGTTCTTTGTTGTACCTGTTGTGATAGAACGTTTTGTCTTTTGTCTATGAAATGTACTGGTTTTCTTCCTCTGCTTGTGCGAGAAAAGCCCCGGCTATGGGGAAAGAGAGAACCCGACCCCTAATCAAGACGCATTAAGGTGGATGCGATTAATCCCATGTGGGCGAGTCAGTGCCGCCCAAAGCAGATAATATCTTGACATGGGGGGGGGGAGTCCCCAACCCACATGCCCGGGCAGTTTGGCATGTTATGTTTCTTGGTTCGTGACAGGAAGGTGTTCTTAGTAAATAAAGAGGTTCACTCTTGAGAGGTATTTTTTGGGGTGGTTGTTCGGACCCGCCCTTTCCTTCTAGGTTGTCTAAATTCTCGGGGACAAGAATAGTTTGAGAGGTATCTGATGTGATGACCCAGACTCTCATGGTCCTTCCCTTTGCCAAAATCCGAGTCGTGTCTCGGTGAGACCGATCGGCGAGACCGATCGGTGAGACCGATCGGCGGGACCCATCGGTGAGACTGATCGGCGAGACCGATCGGTGAGACCGATCGGCGGGACCCATCGGTGAGATCGATCGATGAGACCGATCAGTGAGACTGATCAGTGTGACCCATCGGTAAGACCGATTGGTGAGACCGATCGGCGTCAGTAGCGATCCTTTGCACAAATAGGGGTTTAAACCCTATTCTGACTCGTTTAAGCGTGTTTTTATGACTCGTAACGCGCATAAGAGCTTTAATTAAATACTTAATCAATTAATGAGTCAGCTTAGACCACCCGACCCCCCTTTTTAATGATGAGTGGAGCCGCGTGGTCAACCCACGACCCCCGCGCCTTACGCGGTTTCACGTTTTCACCTCAACCGTCCCTGGCTCATATAAACTAAGGGTTAGCCGTGGTTTCTCCTTTCCTCGATCGTGGCTTTTCACAAACAGCTTCTGGTGCATCGGGCGCATCATTATCATTAAAGTTCCGTGCCTCGGCCTAAAGTCGATCATCTATTAACAGGTAGGGTATTTCTCCTTTGCCACTCTCTTTTGTGTATCATGCGGTGTGGGAGTGCTTTTGATTCTAAAGGATTGGGTAAACCAGACCTAATTAAAGATAATGAACGAATTCTATAAAGAAATAGGGGGGGGGGGCTGTGATCGTTGATGGTGTTTTATATTTTGATGTTGTTTCTTCTATGACCATCTTGCTGAGTTGTGCTGGCATATGCCTCCTGAAAATTGAGGCCGTTGGTGGTCGTTGTTTGTGCACTAATGAACCCTGTTGATGTTTTAAATGGCTTGTTTGTGGTTGGAAACTCCTGCTGTGAAATGTGAATTGGTTAATCATGTATATCCGACTGAATAAATTGAAAGCACCAGGATCAACACTTTTGTAATAACTCCCGGTTAGAACACACGGAATTTGAATCATGGAGTGTGTTAAGTCGTTTAAATCTGAAAATACCTGCAAGGCCCTGCTTGTGTTGGTGGTGGTAGTTGGTTGTTTTCCTTTCGGGCCGATTTCTAGAAATGTGGGAGGGGATGGGATCCCCTGTTCTTATATACCCTCGGTGGTCGTGTGAATGTGGGGATGGGATCTCTAGTTGGTATGGATTCAGTGGTTGTGAGTTTTAAATCCGGGTGGTTACTTGTTTATATCACGAATTGGGGTGGAATCCTCTGTTGTTGAGAACCGGGTGTAGACGTTTTGGTTGTTGTTTGACTGTTTAATTTCCTGGACTTATGTCTATGCCTACTAGTTTCCAAGTAGTGCTTAAACGAAAACATTATTACTGAACGTAAAATAAGAAAGGGGAAAAATGGGTTGTTAGCGTGAGTCGTGACTCGGACTTGAGTGTTGTTGTGATCTGTAGGCTTCTGAAGAAAAACCTAGCTTTGGGTGAGTGCTTTTTACCTATATATATATATATATGTAGCTTTGTGTTTATTATTTTCACCCCACCCAAGTTGAGCACTTAGTGCCGAACACCCCCATTTCATGGGGGAGGGTGTTTTTCCCAACACTATTCTTAGTGGCTGGTTATTAGCTCCTTTTCTGCTCCCTTTCCCGGATAGCCCATGTATCTTCGGGCAGGCTGTGATGGCCTGATGTCCATTATTAGCCCAAGATCCTTCGGGCTGGGTGGTGTGGTGGTTGGCCAGGTGTGTGCAGCAGGTGGTTTCCCAAGTTTCTTCGGGATGAGGCCCAGGTGTCTTCGGGCGTGGCAGTGTATTTTCTAGCCCAGGTGTCTTCGGGTGTGGTGGTGGTTGTTCTGGCCTAGGTGTTTGAAGGTGTGGTTACGTGTGACAGTTATGGCCCAGGTGTGTGCGGGCGGGATTTCGGCAGTGGGACTGCGTGTGGTTGTGGCCCAGGTGTGTGCGGCCGGGATTTCGGCAGTGGGACTGCGTGTGGTCGTGGCCCAAGTGTGTGCGGGCGGGTGTGGCAGTGGGACTGCGGTGAGAATGGCGGGATTGGTCCAATGCGTAGGATGTCTCAATAACCAGTGGGAAAGTAGCGAGGGGTACCCAAACATCGATGTGATCTTATTATATATATATTACTTGACTAGCGTTATTTGGGGAGTGAGCCTTGGTGAGGCCTGGGGTGGATAGTTTGCCTTGTTAGGTGTTTGGTTTACTCTTTTTTATCACGGGACTTTAGTACGTTCCCCCACTTGTGCACGAGAGTCTTGGTTTTCCCAACTGAGTGTACTTGTATGCTCACCCTACATATATAAAACTGCATTCAGGTTTCCAGGAGGACTTCAGGGATCACGCAGGACCTTACTAGCTCGGACCTATGGAGCAGTTGCAGTTGTTGTTTTTCTTTTCCCTTTGGTACTTACCGTGTAGTCACCTTTTGCACTTTGTGGCTTTTAATTTTGAAACATGCATGTGGGAATGGTTTACTTTTGGGGCTATTCGCCACTCCGGGACCTATTGAAGGCCGGTTTCGGGGGTCATTATCTCTCCTTCAACTTAAAGAAGAAAGGGCCGGACAATCTGCTGACCCTTCCCTCCTTTTGGTGAAGGCGGGTCGTGAAACATTTAAAATGGTCATAAGATATTCCATATGAATGAAATCAAAAAGAATACTCAGAACCACAAGAAAAAAAATTAATTGGGCTACCTACAATCCTTCTACCAAAGTGAATCCAATAAATCATTTGAAATGATATACAATCTGTTTTCAATAATAAAATTTTCTGAGGTCAGCCCAATTTATAAAATGGTTTAACAAAATATCATAAGAAATTCCAATAATAATAATAATTTAAATAACCATAATTACTACAACGAAAGAAGAGTTTCACTACTGTTTAAACTGTGGCTAAATGGTTCATGGTGCTTTTTAAAAACATTGTGTATTTTCATGTTTGGAATATTTTCACAATGTGTTTTGTGATGGTTTTTTATTTTATGGTGGTTCTTTCAGTGGTGATTGAAACCCACAGTAGATATTCAGTTGCAGTTTTTTTATTTTTATTTATTTAGGTAATTAATTTATTATTATTTATTATATATTATTATTTAATATTATTATTATCCTACCATGCTTGTATATGTTAGGTCTTTCATGCATAAATATTTCATATATATTCATTGGGAGAGATTCGGACCTCTTACCTCTTGGTTATTATTCAATGAAGTTATCATTTCAACAAACTATTCATGTAGTGAGTAAATGATATTTAATATACATACATACATGTTAGGCGGAAATAAACGGGAAGGATGGCAAGAAGGGGGGGTGAATTGCCTTTTAAAAAATGATTAACAATTTAAAATCAAAGTTGAAATGCAGCGGAAAATAAAAGAGGCAAGACACAAAATTGATAACGGAGTTCGGCCAAAACCCGGCCTACGTCTCCGCTCCCAACTCAACCGTTGAGAGATTCCTACCGCTTGCTTTTCAATGGTTTTAGCAAGAAACCCACTAGGCTTTGAGGTAGCACTAGGACCTATTACAGCTTGCTTTTGGTGGTTGAGCAAGAACCCACTTGCTTTTAATGGTTTAGCAAGAACCCACTATCCTTCTTACAGGTGAAGGATAGCTCACCTATGTCTCAAGCTATTTAAAGGAAAGCTTGACAACCTCTTCACACCTTAGCGGTGATGTGAAACCCAAAAGAAATAGGGGATGAGAAAATTTTGGGGTTTGTAGGCACAAACCCAATTTTAAGCTCAAAATATATAAAGCAAGAAAAACCGTAATTGGGAGAAGCCTTGGGCGCCTTTGATTGATTGGAGATGTTGAAGGCCACTTCCAAGTTTCTTTGATGGAGCTCCTTGGATGTGGAAGTTGTTGGAGCAAAGAGGGTTCCTTTGAGGAAGTCCGCCGGAGGTACGCCAAAGATGGAAAATGTGTACGGTGGCTTTGTATGTGATCTGGTTGGTGTACGGGGCTTCCTTGGCCTTTATTTATAGGCATGGAACCCTTGGGGAGTCTTCGGAGCCGTTGGAGAGGTCTTCGGAGCCGTTGGAGGCCAAAAGAGGGTTGACTGGTCAAAGCCAACGGCTAGTTTGACTGGGCTACCGGCGGGCCGGTGCAGGGCCACCGGCTGGCCGGTGACTTGGATGTTGAGAAGCCCTTCTGCCCAGGCAGCACCGGCTGACCGGTGCCAGAGCCACCGGCTGGCCGGTGGGCAGACAGTAGCGACCACTGTTTGACTGGATGCCACCGGCTGGCCGGTGGTCAAGCCACCGGCTGACCGGTGGAGCCTGGCAGTGGGAAATGCCTCTGCCAGGTCCACCGGCTGGCCGGTGCTATCACACCGGTTGGCCGGTGGACTGAAATAAAGTCCACTTCTTGATTCTTTCATGGGCCATTTTCTTGGTAACCTTGTGCCTATCATACAAAAACACTTCAAAGAAAATTAGACAAATAATAAGGTGATTGTGATCATGAAAATCAAACAACGAGGGGAACGAGAGGTACAACAATCTCCCCCTATTTTGATGATCACAATCACCAAAACAATCAAAGTAAAATACTGAAATGAAAGACATTCTTAAAGGATAATTTGAAAATAAATCAAAGCATGATGAAAAAGCTTTCTCCCCCAATCAATCAAGAAATTTCTCCCCCTTTGTGATTATCAAAATAGAATGGGGCATAGAACTTGATTGAGGGAAAAGAGATTTGAAAAACAAGATTTGAGACTTGAAAAATCAATTGAAATTTTGGAAATTGAAAGATTGAATAACAGTTTGAATTGAAAGTATTGAATCAAAAACCAATTGAAATTTGAAATTTAAAACCAAATGAAATTTTTGAAATTGAGAGTTTTGAATCAAAAATGAATTGAAAATTTAAATTGAAAAATGAATCGAAAGAGATTTTTAAATTTAAGAAAATTTCTCCCCCTAAATAAAACAAAAGATCATTGGGGAAATGAAACTATTTTTGGCCCGGAGAGACTCTCCAAAAGGGATTTTTCAATCCAAATTTTTTTCATGGCGGGTCTTCTCCTATAAAACTCGTTCGAATAAAAAAAAGATTTGGGTTGACCGTACCGGGCATTTTTGCAATCACACTCATAAATGAGGTGCCCGGGTTTCTTACAATAATTGAAAAATTTGTATTGGGAGCTCCCCCTTACAAAAATAGTGGGTGCATGGGAGGAGGAAGCTTGGTTGGTATAGCCAAGTCCTTGAGTGGTCCTTGAATCCCTTTGAGAACCCAATAATTTGGTCAATTTTTGTTCACCTTGGGTGAACATGGCTAAAGATTCTCTTAGGTCTTTAATGGTTGATTCCAAAGAATCAACATCGGGAAAATTCTGGATTTTGAGGGACATCTCCTCCTTCTCTTTGAGAAGTTGTTCTTTTTCGGAGGAGAGTTTTTTGAAATTCTTTTTCAAAGCAACGAATTTTGACGATAATTCATGAAAACCTTTTTCTAGTTGGTCTCTAGCGTGTGAGAGTTCTTCATAAGATAGATGATTAAATGAATTAGAAGAACTATAGGAGGAAGAGGAGGAAGAGGAGGAAGATACCTCATGTTTTTCCATTAGGCAATTATTACCATTGTCGCTCGAGGAGAAAGAAGAGAAGGAGGAGCTATCACTCCAAGTTTTCTTTAAAGCCATCTTCTTCTTCTTCTTGGCCCTTTTCTTGTGAGGTGGGCAAACGGGCTTGTTCTTTTCGTCGGGTTCTTGCTTTTGATCGGATTCTTGCTTTGGAGCCTCGCTAGTACCTTCATAGGTTAGTTCTAAAAATTTCCAAAGATCGTAAGAAGTAGAGCGAGTAGAAATACAATTAAATACATTTCGGTCAAGGCCGCAATGAAGAGCGTTCATGGCTTTGCCATCAAGCTCGAAATTCTTAATATCTATGGTGGTCCACTTAGACTCATCGGAAGAAGTGAGGGTAAAACCATGCATTACAATTCTAAAAATAGGATAGCCAATACTTTTAAGAAATGTGGTCATGCGGGTTTTCGAAAAACTATAATCGGTTCCATGAAATAATGGAGCACGATCCAAAGAAAAGCCTTCGGGGGCGTAAGAGGTTGAAGCGGTAGAAGGCATCAAAAATGATCTTTAATTTGAAACCGGTTAGGGTATTACTCAAATTTCCCCTCTGATACCAATTGTTAGGCGGAAATAAACGGGAAGGATGGCAAGAAGGGGGGGTGAATTGCCTTTTAAAAAATGATTAACAATTTAAAATCAAAGTTGAAATGCAGCGGAAAATAAAAGAGGCAAGACACACAATTGATAACGGAGTTCGGCCAAAACCCGGCCTACGTCTCCACTCCCAACTCAACCGTTGAGAGATTCCTACCGCTTGCTTTTCAATGGTTTTAGCAAGAAACCCACTAGGCTTTGAGGTAGCACTAGGACCTATTACAGCTTGCTTTTGGTGGTTGAGCAAGAACCCACTTGCTTTTAATGGTTTAGCAAGAACCCACTATCCTTCTTACAGGTGAAGGATAGCTCACCTATGTCTCAAGCTATTTAAAGGAAAGCTTGACAACCTCTTCACACCTTAGTGGTGATGTGAAACCCAAAAGAAAGAGGGGATGAGAAAAGTTTGGGGTTTGTAGGCACAAACCCAATTTTAAGCTCAAAATATATAAAGCAAGAAAAACCGTAATTGGGAGAAGCCTTGGGTGCCTTTGATTGATTGGAGATGTTGAAGGCCGCTTCCAAGCTTCTTTGATGGAGCTCCTTGGATGTGGAAGTTGTTGGAGCAAAGAGGGTTCCTTTGAGGAAGTCCGCCGGAGGTACGCCAAAGATGGAAAATGTGTACGGTGGCTTTGTATGTGATCTGGTTGGTGTCAGGGGCTTCCTTGGCCTTTATTTATAGGCATGGAACCCTTGGGGAGTCTTCGGAGCCGTTGGAGAGGTCTTCGGAGCCGTTGGAGGCCAAAAGAGGGTTGACTGGTCAAAGCCAACGGCTAGTTTGACTGGGCTACCGGCTGGCCGGTGCAGGGCCACCGGCTGGCCGGTGCCTTGGATGTTGAGAAGCCCTTCTGCCCAGGCAGCACCGGCTGACCGGTGCCAGAGCCACTGGCTGGCCGATGGCCAGACAGTAGCGACCACTGTTTGACTGGATGCCACCGGCTGGCCGGTGGTCAAGCCACCGACTGACCGGTGGAGCCTGGCAGTGGGCAATGCCTCTGCCAGGTCCACCGGCTGGCCGGTGCTATCACACCGTTTGGCCGGTGGACTGAAATTCAGTCCACTTCTTGATTATTTCTTGGGCCATTTTCTTGGCAACCTTGTGCCTATCATACAAAAACACTTCAAACAAAATTAGACAAATAATAAGGTGATTGTGATCATGAAAATCAAACAACGAGGGGAACGAGAGGTACAACAATACATACATACATATATATATATACATATTAAAAATCAAATGATAACATTAAAAAATAAAAAATTATAAATTATAAATTTGTAATAAATAATGAATAATTAATAATAATTACGTAATAATGAAATAAATAAATATTAAATATTAAATAACTATTAAATAAATAAATGATAAATAATAAAAAAATAAATAATCAGTAATCAATAACTAATAAATAATAACTAATAAATAAATAATATTAAATGATATTAAATAATATATAATATATAATAAAAAATAGTTAAATATTAAATAATAAATACAAATAAATGATAAATGATAAATAATAAATAGCAGTAAATACTATATAAATCCAAAATTATGTTTAAAAGATAAATTAATAATAAATTAATAAATATAGAATAAATTATAAATATATAATAAATAAGTAATAGATAATACATAAATAATAAATTAATAAAAATTATATTAATAATTAATAAATAATAAATAAACGATGAAAAACAAAAAAATATTAATTAAAAATAAATCAAAATAAAATAAGTAATAAATGAATAATAAATAAATATATAAATAATTATAAATAAGTAGTAAATAAACTATAAATAAATAAGAAATATATAATTAGTAATAAAAAATAAAAATAAAATCGATAATAAATATATAAATAAGAAATAAGTAACAAATATATATATTTGGTTAATGGGGGAATAATTATATTCCAACACACACACAAACACACACCGAACACAAACAGGTTAAAAAGGTGGGTCATAGCCCCGATAAGGGATAACCCACCCAACCGGGAACATTATTACGATGTAAATTTTTAGCCCAAAGGACTAGTGGGAATGAATCCCATTAAATGGACCAAAGACCCTGCTTACATCATGTCTGCATCACCGCCTACCCACATCAGGCCTGCATCATCGCCTACCCACATCAGGCCTACATCACCGCCCCATGATGGCCCTAAGGCCCAGTGACCCGAAGGGCCAACCTGGATGAATATTACTTCTATTACAGTACCCCATTGTATAGTGCATCCAATGGAAATTGATTTCTCAAGACATGATCCATGGGATGGTGGGTCCTATAAACCTGATTCTTAGTAGGATAAATATTATCATTATGAGAGTTTCAAATAATTCTACTCCTTAGTAATTGTGAAGTGAGGTAATGTTTCAGATGATGAATGTGATAAACTGTGATACATAATGTTATAAGACATTGCTCATCTCAGGCCTTCTATCTATGGTGTTTCTTTTAAGGATTTTGTCAATAGTGGAAAGGATGACCCTCTATAAAGAATTACATGAATGTATTACACAATTATAACAAGGAATATGTCTACTAGATAATCATACAAGTCATCAAAGGTCAAGATTACCCCTAAGTAGGAACAATCCTCGTCGTGTATCCTTTAGATTACCAACCAAGTCAACTCATAGTTGGAGTGGGAAATCACATATGAGTCTGATTATGATTGTTAGAATGATCTCCTTTATTTTGGTTTCTAAACTAGATATATGGATCTGTGAATTTCCCTTTGTTTGATACCATGTATTTCCCTTGATTTCTTTTCTTTCTTTTAAAAAATGGCAATGAGATTTGCTTCTAGTTTGATCTTGTTAGAATATATAATAGATATTAGATCAATAAAAGAGGAAAACCCAACAATATCAACACCATAAAATCAATATGAATAAAAATATAAGGGAAAAAATCATTTATGGCCTAAAAACACATGAATACACTCTTCAATGAAGATGAAATATTATCCAATGTTTAAAAAACATGATATCCGAATAGATAACTCACTTTTTGAGGACTTTATGACAACTTTTTACCTTGAAAAATATGTGACTTTGGTCCTCATAAGTTAATATGATTAATATCACATAACAATACTTGATTTGATCTGTTTTAATGCTCAAATGGACATTCGTATCAAAAGATATGGTCGTTTTGTGTATAATTTTCATTTTCAAATTTCTTATAAACTATAATAAAATTTATTATGGTAATTTTTATCAAATATCTATCATGTTTCTAGCTCATTTTACAAGCTTAAATTTGACTTGTTGTTGAGTCAAAATGGATATCTGGAACACAAGTTATGATATGTTGATGGTGATCTATGATTTTCAACGTATAGGAGAATTAATATAAGTTTGAAATAACTATTAACAAATAATGATTTATAATTGATAAATAACACATTATAATTAATTAAAATTTTAAATAAAAAATTAATATAAATAAAAATAATAATTATTATTATTAAATTTCAATCAAATATTAAATATTCAATATTTTCTCCATTAAATATAAAATAATATTTTTGACCACTTGTTGTTTTAGATCATTTCATTCATGTGGCGCCAGAAATTATAGAACTCTTATTCATCTAAATCTATTTTCATTTTGTGTCATATGGATTTAATTATATTAATAGTTATTAATTTATTTAAATTTTTATTATCTATTATTAATAAATCATATTCTTATTAAAATTTTTATGCATTTCATTTGGATCATGAATACTTACATACCTTACTATGTTCTCAATCTTTAAAATTACATAAAATTGAGTATCTGAAGCCCACTAATGGCATCTAGATAGTTGGAAAAGGATGATATATCCTATCATACAAGAATGAATATTCTAAATCATAGGTAATGAGACTCCAGCTAACCCTTATCATCCAAATGAATGGGGACATGAATTAGAGTGATGAGGAAGGACAATCCATAAGAACCTCTTTAGAACCTTCCAGTAATGGGTGTAATCAAGCCCAAGGAGAGTGCCTCAAGCTCAGTTTCCACATGGTTCCTCAGGGAGAATCACCTTATAGTCAACCACTACAATCTCCAAGACACCATTGTAACTAGAATCTCACCACCATGGATGACATTAATGCCACGAACCGTCCCCTGGGGCATGTTTTGTGACTACCCCATGCCAGCCTCCCAAAGGCCAGGGTCTGGTGACTAATGTCGATGGCATCAACCAGGAAGTGGGAGTCATTTAATTGATTACATGTATGAATTCACATGCCCAACCACATTCCAAATTCTGAAAGTGGAATAAAAGTATACGAAAACAAGTGCTGATTACACGTACAACTAAAAACAAGTGGGATAGAATACAACCCCAACAAAAGAACTGAAAACAGGAATGTACAAAGGGGTTCAGTTAGAAATCCATTGAAAACCCCACCTGATTGTAAGAGTAGTGTAGCTACTAGAATTAGAATTAGTACGTCCTATCAGCTAGATCCTAATAGGCCCCGCCTAGTACAAGGCCACCAAGTCCTCCATCGATGCGTCAATCGTTTGCACTAGACACAACACATGCGGGCGAAGCCTGTGCTTGGGGGAGTAACAAAATACTTAGTAGGGGACAACAAAACACAAAGGAAATAACACAATGAATTATTCAAATCAATACAAAAATAATATGCAAAAAGCTCAAGTACGTAGCACAAGTCATATCACACCCGATATGTTCTAGAGTTGGAAAAGTTCATTGGTTACAGTGAAGAATGTTTTGTACTGTTTAAGGACTCATCCATGATGAGTTGTTGAGGTTTTCCAGGCCACTGAGGTCCACACAACTATTTCGTGTCTTCAAGGAAACCGAGGTCCACATATCTCTTCCAGGCCGCTGAGGTCTACAAAGATTCTGGTCTACAGGCCACTGAGGTCCATGCGATTACTCGTCTATCGGGCCATGGAGTTCCACACGGCTGCTGCTCGTCTACACTCTTGATCCCAGGTGAATGACTCTGCAAGCCATATATTGTAAATAAAATTCCATGGATGTCTCATTATATCATACCAAAATATTCTCATTGTTGAGAGTGTCCCAATGTAGTAAATGGATCGCCAATCAGACACTGGGTTTTCATGTTGTTACTATTTTAGTCAATAGGGGCCCGTTGTGTCTTGGCCCAGTCCGACCAAGTCGGACCCACCCGACCAACCTGGCCTCGAGGTCCCACATTCCCCACTTTAATTTGAATGACTTGACCAAGCCTGATTTGGGTCTGGGTTGGTCTGGTCTTTCCTGGTGAGTGGGTCATGGCCAATGGGGCTCACTGGACATAGCCTGATTTGGCTAAGGGTCCAGCCTACTGGGTCGCTCGACGAACTGGTCTCATTTGGCCCCGCCTGAATAGGGCGGGTCTGACCTGTTGGTGTGGGTCCGTCCTACTAGGCACAACCCACCAGATGTTTCTCGGCCGCATGTATAGCCGGTGGTGTGTGCCTAAGACACAATTGTCACCGCCACATCCCCTCCTCTGTTCAAATGTAGCCTGCAAGTAGCGGGGCTTCTCCTCGTACGCAGTGCCTTCCTGGCATTACGTTCAGCACTAGCCATGGACGAAGGGCCATGTCCTCCCTTTAGCCATGGTTGAGTGACCGCGGCTATCCAAGTCACCTAGTCGGCCCGAACGTTGGCCACCACCTCCACACATCGTTGCTCCTCCATCCCGCTGTGGTACGCCATGGTTCACTGACGGGCACGCTGCCTCCCTCCTCCTATGGCAGCCGCTGCGCCGGCGGTTCCTTATACGGGACACTAGAGTTTCTCTAGTGGTAAATTTCTCAATCCTCTAGTACATGTGGGCTATTTAAGTTGTAACCATCACCGTGATGGTCTCAGATGCACCTTGATGCCATCTTGGAAAATCTGTTCACAATGAACGTAGATGTGGAGGGGATCAGGCCTTGTTCGTGTCTGCCCACACCCTCCTCATTAGAAGTTTTAAAAATGGGGGTAGGTTTGGGGAATATGTTCAATCCATGATAATTCAGTCCCAATGTTGATCCCCAAAGCGTTCCGTACCTCAAGAAAGAGCGACCCATGGATCAACATGTTCGTGGGTTGATCTACTTTCACCTTTTAGAAAACAATTATGGGGAATAATTCAAAGTAAAACCACTTCCTCATTGAAGTTTTTTTCTGTAGCTCTCTGTCCCCGATGATCCACGAAGTTAATGACATTTTTCGTTCTTTAAGTTATGTCGAAGTCGATGAAATCTCTCAAGAATTCATTGTTTTTTGTTGGGGAGGAAATCCGTCGAAGGTTCTTCATATAATCATCATGGTTTATTCGTCGTTCCACCAACACGTCAAACTATTAATAATAAAACACGTCACATAGTTTCTATTACGCTGCAACGTCGCGTTGTTAGGTTATTTCATTTATGAAATAGTGTCGCTGTTATGTTTCATGAAAGAATCATTACGATGTGGGTTTTCAAGCCATTGATGAGTTCCATTAATGTGCCTCATTGTCACCTTGTCACTGCATTTCTGCGTCACCGTGTCACCACTTGTCGGATGAGGGAAAGAAATAAAATATCTTTTTAATGTTATTTCATTCTGCGAATGGCCTGAAAATTAACTTTTCCACTCGGCCCTTTCCGGATAATGTTACGTCATTTCTAGGAGAATCCTACCATTCTGAGTTAAATGGTGCCCTTATATTTTCAATTCGAGCACTAGTTCAATGGTTAGAAAAACCTACTTGGATGTTTACTGAATGTTCCTTTTAATAGGTCAAAATTTTGTTTCAGGCTCACTGGCCCTTAAAATAACGTGTCATCATCGCCAATAGTTTTGAAATAATTCCATATAATTAAAAAAATACATGGAAATTCTATGATATTACCATCGATCCAACACCCACATTAGGACACCACAAGAAAATAGGGTCACCACCGTCAGGAAGACAACATGGATGAGAACCCATAAATTTTCCTTGTACTACCATAATAAAAAAAGAATTTACTTAAATAGGGATACAATGAAACTTTTTCCCAATGTTATCTGAATATTTAGCGGAAGGAAGAACATCATCACATTGGGAAATAGTTTCCCCAAGCATAGGGATACTTTGTTATATTGGGAAATAGTTTCCCAAGTTTCATATTTTTGGAATTTTATTTTTTACTATCATTATTTTAGAAAAAAATACAGAGCATTTGATTCTATAAAATTTTCTATAATATTGTAAAATAAAAAAAATCTAGTTACTCCATTGGGGGAATTTTTTCCCAATGTACCATTCACTATGGGGGGGGGGGATGTTGTACAGAAGGAAGAGCGCCTTTTTATGAGATTCCCTACACAACTCTCTATACTGATATTCTAGACATGAAGAACCCCAAATATACCACCCAAAATTCTCAAAATATCCTAGAAAAGGTAGGTATTTAGATGAGCATATGACATAGAGTGATCAAGAAATAAGGTACCCCTAAGAAATCATAGAATGTATGCTCGTGAATATCTATACAATGTCACATCATCTTGATCTAGATCAACACGGACGAAATCAGTGTCTATACAAGACATTCGTCACCAAAATCCTCTAATATCTCCTCGTGTGTCAGGTAAATATTTGTATAAATATATATATAAAATTTAATCACAACTATATATCATCGGACCAACAACATCATCTCCATCCATAAGAAGACCCAATAATATAGATACACCCTGTAATGTAATCATCTTCTCTCCACGAGGCATATGAAATGTATGTGTCTATCATCCCCATCTCTTAACCAAATCAAAAATGAAAAAACTGTAAATTGGTATATACCCACACTTGCTCAACCCATATAACCCTTAATGTCATTAAAATGGAATGATAGGCTCTAGTGTGGAAAGTGATGAGCCCTACAGATATTCCACATCAGATCTTCACCACTATCCCATAACTTCTGTGATATTTGCTCAGTCTCTATAGTAAGAAGTGATAGATCCTCAGGTCCTAGATGTAGCTCTATGGATTCTATATAAATAAATTTAAAAGTAAAGGTGTTGGGCTCATAATTTTTTAATCTTGTTTTTATCATGTTTTAATTATCACAAATCCTACAAATCTCGTAAATCTTGTAAATCATGTGAATCATATTTAATTTTTCTCAAATCAAATGTAGAGATGTTGGTTTCATTATGATTTAAATAATCTTTCACTAAATCATGTTAATACTAATCCATGTTTGATTGTTGTAACCTATGTTTAACTTTGTTCTATAATGATTTCTTATTTCAATTATTTAGTCTAATTCATTCTATGAATATTATTTCTTAATTCTATATATAGATATTTGGCTAAGTCTATGAAACTGTGAGTTGTCCACCGGTTCTTGTTTTCTGGAAAAGGACCCAAACACCGTAACCCATACACCGTGACCTTGACACCATGACGCAAACATTGTAACCCAGACACCTTGACCCAGACACCGTGACCCAGACACCATGACCCAGACACAGTGACCGAAACACCATCACCCAAACACCATGACCCAAACACCGTGACCCAGATACTGTGACCCATACACCGTGACCCAGACACCATGACCCAGACAGAGTGACTGATTTTAGATCTCATGAAGTCTCTGACACTGGTTCCTTGCTACCATCACTAAGACAACATTCAATGGTTGGAAAAGGACTACAAACAGTGATCATAACACCACATCTATGCTACAGGTTACTGATCTAAATAAAACTATGCCATCATGTTTGTCTCAATGCTCAAAGGAAAAGAATAAGCCACCTTTTCTTTATGAAACCATTTCAAAGAAGACACCATTTATAGACAGAATGTGACACCATTATTTAATTAGATTTTTCCTATACAATTTAATTTCATATGGTCATATATGAGTCATTTTAAGGCACTTCCATATTTAATGATTATTTGTAGACATGTCACTGGATCCTATGAGGTATGCGGTGATGAATACATGCATTATGTCGGCTCCAACGAGTGCACTCGCAAATAAAAAGGAAGATAAGATGAGTTTGAAAAAGAATACATACACAGAATAAGAGCAATCATGGGAGCATTTTTGAAGAGTGAACCTGTAGAGACCCGTAGCCTGACTTACATGGACTTTACATTACTTTTGCGGAATACTTAGTACATAACAAAAACACACACACAAGGATCGTAATAGTTTAGTGTCTTTGGAAACTCGGAATAAAATCTTCTAATCGTGGTGAAAGATCTTCAACATCTCCCATAAAGATCTTCTTTTTTTTTTACCTAAAACCTTTCTTTATATCCTGGGGAAAAGAAAACATAAAAGGGTGAGCTCAAATGCTCAGCAAGGGCAAATAAAGGAAATAAAATTCATATCATATCTTTTTGAAAATCAAAACCTGCAAAAGAGATCATAATATCTTAACATGGAATAAATCATAGAAGTGAAAATGAAATCATAACTTAAAACATTACTCATTTTGGCATACGCACATAATCATAGAGAATCATTTCTTGTTAGTCAAGACTCATTGCCAAGACTATCTTAGTGGACAAAGTCCCTTTCTGAATCGAGTAATCCTCGTTTCAGTCCTGTTTCACTGAACCGGTATAACCTACCATTCCAGCCATGTCTATCTCATGAGATATGAAATCTTTACCCAATGCATTGGAGGGAGATATAGGTCCCACCCATCTCTTAATGAATCCTTTCTTATGTGTGCCACAAAATCATAAATCATACATCATTGCATCACCCATGTAATAAAAATGGGATTCTTAAACAACATGACATCATAAAACCATTCATATAAGATAAAGGAATTCATAAACATAATTCCATCACAACATAGTCAAATCAATGTAAAAATATGGATAGAAACAGAACCCTTTATTATCTTAGATGGAAAATAATTTTGATAAAACACTTGAAATGAATTCTTGAGGAAAATATCCTTTCTTCTTCAAAATCAATTTCTTTTCACAAAACATCATACAATTTTAAAAGAAAGAGATTTTATTAAAAATAGTCATGAAATATTTTGGAGGAAGGTTCATGAAAATAAGGCTTTATAAAACCGTAAAAATCCGTTCGTTCCATATAAGTTAAAAAAAACATTCTTTGTACTTTTGTCGAAAAAGTCAAAATGTACCTCGTACGATAAACGACAAAAGATTCCTTTCATATCTTTTAATAAAAACTAACCAAAGGGTAAAATTGGATTTAAACCATTGTAGTTGGATGGAAATAATATTACATATTGTGGAAACATGGATGTGGATGATAAAATAAACCCCAGTAAATACTTACGAATAAACAATCTCGGATAAAAATGAGATTGTGATATTTCCCTTACCTTAGGTCCAATTTTCTTCGTATGTGTCCGAACCTCCTGTATAATGATTTAAATAATGTCATTGACTTATTACAGAATCATATTCATTGTTATGATATCATATATGGTTCACTTATGACATTATATTACCCGTTCTTTTGTAAATTCCATGTTAAAGAAGCGTTTTGGGTAAAATGGTTTCATTTATCGTAGGTGTTTTGACTTGTTGTTCTTGACATCATTATTACTTATATCATGATTTACTTACTTCCAGAATATAAAATATGATTTATATATCATATATATTCAGTATATATATATATATATATAATAGATAGATAAATAAAATGAAAAACACCGTTCATGGAGACGGTAGTCCGTACGTACGCATGAACGCTGTTTTTCTTTCCTTATTGTCTTGAAATGGAAGTAAGTAGATGACATACATATGTATATATATACATAAATCCAGTAGCTTTATAATTTCATATATTTCATTATTATTTCTTATATATACATTATAATCATTCTTAAATGGTTAACATGGAGAATGAATCTCATCGCGTCGTGGAGACGGTATTCCGTACGTACGCACGAGCGATGATATCATTTCTATAAATATTGAATTGAATTGGAGTGGATTATACAATATATCAGAATCAATATGATGTTATAATAACTATGTATAGTTATTCTTTACACCATTATACCCATCCGTGTAAGGTGGTGGTGGAAAATAGATTACACCACGGCGTGGAGACGGTATTCCGTACGTACGCACGCGCGGTGATTTCTTTTTCCGTAGGATGGATAGATGGTGAAATAGGGTTGTTTAATACTTATAATAACATATCAGTATATGAGTGATACTGATGTTATTACTTCATAATGAAACAACCTAAGAAGAAGAAGTGGAAGAAGAAATAAAGATGAAAGAATTGGTAACGGTAATTACCTCTTCTTTGAAGTGCCTCTTTGAGACCTCTTCTTAGGGCACTAGAATTGGTCTTTGAGGAAGACCAGAACCTCTAGGATGTTGCTAGGGAAGTGGAGAAGAGATTTTGGCAGGGGTTGGCCGAGCTTGAGTGCTCCAATTGGTGTGAGGAGGAGGGGGAGGAGGTGTCCTTTTATAGGGGAGGAGAGGGGCATCTTAGGAATACCTCAAAATATTATTTTATATTAAAGTCAAAATCGGTTTATAATGGTTCCAAAGGGTATTATTTCGAAGCTAAAGTGGGGATGGGTCGAAATCCTATCAACCAATAGAATTTAGACAAGTTTAGGATATTATTTTAACCTTATCAATTAGATTTAACTCTAAGTTAAATAATTTAACATTTACCGTGTCTTTTTGTTTTCTTTCACTATATGGTTAATACACTTACTATAACATGCCAAACGAACCCCAAATTGTTTATTATTAATATATATATCCTTATCTAAGTCATTTGGCCGAACCTTAGATTTTTAGGAATAAAATAACAATTAATAATATAATATTTGATTTAAAAACTATTTTGTGTCAATTTTGACACTATTTGATATATGATTTTTTGTGAAAGTCATAACAGAATTAAATGTTAGAACCAAGTTGATTAAATCAACATTAATATATCCTGGTAACCTATAAAATTATTGGAATTCATAAAAATTTTCAAATTATATTTATTTTGGTGTTTATAACATCAATTATGTCAATATTTCATTAATAAGATAATTACAGCATCATCGTTGTGTCATAAATAAATTAAATTATTTGATGTCTAAAAATTACAAATAAAATACCATCATGTAGGAAATCTTTTTAGCTTTCTAATGAATATTTACAATCGAATTGATCTTATGTATAACCCCATATTAAAAATTATTTACTTATTAAACTTTGATTTTTGCTATTTTAACCCTTCTTTAAATAAATTAATAATAAATGTCCTAATCTAATCCAAGTGGGCCTAAATGGTCATATTTTATTCCTAAGTTTGTTTTTGGTCGAATTACACTTGTCCAATAGAATTAGGACATGTGTTAGGGTAATAGTGATATCATATTTACCCTTAGTTACCCTATTTACTATTAACCGCGGTAAAAAAAGTAAAAAGTTACTATTCACCAAAAAATTATTTTCATCTCATTGAACCACATTTTAGTCCTTGATATTAACCATGTCTCTCGGATTTTTGAAATTCCATTCACAGAAGCGGTAAAATTAAGTTTTATGCAAAATTCAGTTTTTAACCTACCACTTAGTAGTTTCACTATTCATCAAAAATTGATGTTTTTCAGAATAATGCCAAAATTTCATCCCAAGCTATATTTCATATTCCGAATTCAAAAATGAAGTCTATTTTACCAAATTCATAACATAAAAGTTGCATTAATTAATTTTATAATTAAATCCCACTGTTAAAACAAATAGCGTGTTTTTAAGAAACAATATCTATCAAAAGATTGACACTTGTTTATGTCTGGTTTAAATGTGCAATTACATCCAATGACCAACATTGTATTAAATTGTAAAAATATATTCTAAATACACTTTAAAACCACTCAAATTAATGATTTATCACTATTAATTATTTCGATTAAAAAAGTTGTTTTTAATTATAATTTAGTAATTTTCACTATTCATCAGAATATGAAAGTTATCCGAAAAGTACCAAAATTTCACCTTAGGCTAAATTCGATACTCCGAATCCAAAAATGAAGTTCATTTTGAAAAAATAAGATTTATAGAATTTTAAAAAGTGGTTATTACTATTCATAATGGCTAGTTTTAATAATATTTTAATAGCATATCGTTGTTTAATGAAACTCAGTATTGCGTATTACACACGCTATCGAGGAAGGTCGCGATTGCGTGTAATGCAAGGCAAGTCAAGGATGTGTGTTGTGCAAGCTCCTTTTGGTGTAGCGTACAACACAAGACATTAATAAAATTAAAAAGAATATATATTTTTTTATAAAATCTTGGGCTGTTACATTCTACCCCCCTTAAAATGAATTTCGCCCTCGAAATTCGTCGGGGTTATAAATGGTTTACTATTTGAAAGTTTCTTTAATATAAACCCACATCGTAAAAGGGAATACCAAAACTTGTCTTTAAAAACTAAAGTATGAAATGTAACGATTACCCAAATAAACTAATCACTGGGTTTCCACATAGGTGAAAATATGGATAGGGAAGAGAAATCTAACCATCATGTTCTGATGGAGAGTGGTAGAGAACATGGCTATGGAAAAGCCAGTAATCACAAATCCATAGATTTGTGATGATATAAGGTACCATCTGATTCATCAGGTATAAGATCACTAGGACAACATTTTTTTTTTGGTTTTCAAGATCATTTCCCTAAAGTTAAAAATTTGCTTAGAATAAATACTTACTTTATTTTGGTACAATCTCACTTTTGTTCGTGCCTTGAACAATTTCTAATTCATCTCTTAAATAAATGAAGTTGAATTTGTTATTCGTGAAGTGTTAGCAGATCATGCGATAGAATGACGGGTCATTCCATCTGTCTCAAACAAAATGTTAGCAAAAGTTATTAAATATACATAAGTCATTCTATAGTGAGATTAATCATATATAGTTCCTAAAATGGACTTATACTTCATATATCATACTTCTTAATATAATAAAACTAGTTTTTACTAAACAGGGACTTCCTGTAGGCCAGTGGTAGGCGATAAAGGCCAGTCGCACTTTGGTTGTGGGTTCGATTCCTACAGCCTTGTCCGAAGCGATGGGCTGTCGTCCGTCCTGCAGGTTGTCCCTTTTTCTAAAACTACGTTACTATAACATCCCATCAATAATATCGAAAAAACTTCTATCCTTAAACAATACTAACTTATGTCCAACATAATCCATTCCAATCTTTAGGCTTATCCATAATACTACAGTCCATTCTCATAACATAGTAAAAACGATTACCAGATATTTAATACTGTCGTTGATCCCCACATATCATAAGATATGTCTTGTTGGTCACATTCCAAACATTCAAAGTCCTTAATCGTGTATTCTCTTGAATACCTTAGTGAAAACATGAGTGCAGTTAAAAGTTAACACTTTCCACATACCAAAATCCTCAAAATTCTATATACTCAAACCATGATATCACTTAGTCCTTATATCAATCATGAGCTCATGAATATAATCAAACATATCATTATCTTCTTATCCTTTAATTATGCACTTATAATCTACTTTCCAAAATAACATTTCATGGTTACTGGTACCATTCATCATACACTTTCAAAACTTAAGAAAATACAACAGTGTAACAATCCTTATATGTCTCTTTATTCCATAGTACCATGAGATTTCTTATACAACATTACACATGATAAACATGTAATCATTCCACTACATTCTTAAACCATTGACCGAGCTTCAACAATTCTTTCATCTCACATATCATTTGTAGTCTCTTCATCATCATCAACATAAATACTTCCCATACGACCATACTGATTATCTTCATGAGACTTTCCCTTAGGGCATTGGTTTGCATAATGCCCATACATTCCACATTTAAAACACTTATCCATTTTTGATGTCATAGCAATACCATTATCCTCATCCATGGTGTTAACTGAACCTTTTCCTTTGCACTTACTTGCTTTGTGTCCTTCTTTTCCACACCCAAAGCATCTTCCAGTTCCCTTGAAACATTCTCCTTGATGCCTCTTCCCACATGATTTACATAGGGGAAATTGAACTTTCTTTCCTCTATGATCATCATGAAACTCCATCTTTCTCTTATTAGCCGAGTCAGGAAACTTACCAAATTTTACTTTATTGATCATATTATGAGATTGCTGATTCGGCATAATAATGATGTTTGGACTTCCAAATCCCATTTCATTTGGTTGCTCATAAAGAATATCATTCCATTGTCCATCATTTCCTCCATTATCGTGAATCACCTTGTTTCCAGCCATTTTCTAAAACCCAAAAAGAATAGCGTGAGAGGCAAAAATCATGCTAGGGAAAACAACATAATAAAGGGGGAGTACCTTGAACATCTAACATCTTAGGTTTAATTCAATGATCGTTAGCGTAGTTCTAGTACTATAACCTATACGTATACTTAACCTTAGGGACATCCCTAGACATACCTTAGAAATACCTCTAGGGATCTCACTAACGTTTTCGCATCCTAGTTTCCAAAGGTTGACTAAACCTTTCCTCTGATACCAACTGTAGAGACCCGTAGCCTGACTTACATGGACTTTACATTACTTTTGCGGAATACTTAGTACATAACAAAAACACACACACAAGGATCGTAATAGTTTAGTGTCTTTGGAAACTCGGAATAAAATCTTCTAATCGTGGTGAAAGATCTTCAACATCTCCCATAAAGATCTTCTTTTTTTTTACCTAAAACCTTTCTTTATATCCTGGGGAAAAGAAAACATAAAAGGGTGAGCTCAAATGCTCAGCAAGGGCAAATAAAGGAAATAAAATTCATATCATATCTTTTTGAAAATCAAAACCTGCAAAAGAGATCATAATATCTTAACATGGAATAAATCATAGAAGTGAAAATGAAATCATAACTTAAAACATTACTCATTGTGGCATACGCACATAATCATAGAGAATCATTTCTTGTTAGTCAAGACCTATTGCCAAGACTATCTTAGTGGACAAAGTCCCTTTCTGAATCGAGTAATCCTCGTTTCAGTCCTGTTTCACTGAACCGGTATAACCTACCATTCCAGCCATGTCTATCTCATGAGATATAGGTCCCACCCATCTCTTAATGAATCCTTTCTTATGTGTGCCACAAAATCATAAATCATACATCATTGCATCACCCATGTAATAAAAATGGGATTCTTAAACAACATGACATCATAAAACCATTCATATAAGATAAAGGAATTCATAAACATAATTCCATCACAACATAGTCAAATCAATGTAAAAATATGGATAGAAACAGAACCCTTTATTATCTTAGATGGAAAATAATTTTGATAAAACACTTGAAATGAATTCTTGAGGAAAATATCCTTTCTTTTTCAAAATCAATTTCTTTTCACAAAACATCATACAATTTTAAAAGAAAGAGATTTTATTAAAAATAGTCATGAAATATTTTGGAGGAAGGTTAATGAAAATAAGGCTTTATAAAACCGTAAAAATCTGTTCGTTCCGTATAAGTTAAAAAAACATTCTTTGTACTTTTGTCGAAAAAGTCAAAATGTACCTCGTACGATAAACGACAAAAGATTCCTTTCATATCTTTTACTAAAAACTAACCAAAGGGTAAAATTGGATTTAAACCATTGTAGTTGGATGGAAATAATATTACATATTGAGGAAACATGGATGTGGATGATAAAATAAACCCCAGTAAATACTTACGAATAAACAATCTCGGATAAAAATGAGATTGTGATATTTCCCTTACCGTAGGTCCAATTTGCTTCGTATGTGTCCGAACCTCCTGTATAATGATTTAAATAATGTCATTGACTTATTACAGAATCATATTCATTGTTATGATATCATATATGGTTCACTTATGACATTATATTACCCGTTCTTTTGTAAATTCCATGTTAAAGAAGCGTTTTGGGTAAAATCGTTTCATTTATCGTAGGTGTTTTGACTTGTTGTTCTTGACATCATTATTACTTATATCATGATTTACTTACTTCCAGAATATAAAATATGATTTATATATCATATATATTCAGTATATATATATATATAATAGATAGATAAATAAAATGAAAAACACCGTTCATGGAGACGGTAGTCCGTACGTACGCATGAACGCTGTTTTTCTTTCCTTATTGTCTTGAAATGGAAGTAAGTAGATGACATACATATGTATATATATACATAAATCCAGTAGCTTTATAATTTCATATATTTCATTATTATTTCTTATATATACATTATAATCATTCTTAAATGGTTAACATGGAGAATGAATCTCATCGCGTCGTGGAGACGGTATTCCGTACGTACGCACGAGCGATGATATCATTTCTATAAATATTGAATTGAATTGGAGTGGATTATACAATATATCAGAATCAATATGATGTTATAATAACTATGTATAGTTATTCTTTACACCATTATACCCATCCGTGTAAGGTGGTGGTGGAAAATAGATTACACCACGGCGTGGAGACGGTATTCCGTACGTACGCACGCGCGGTGATTTCTTTTTCCGTAGGATGGATAGATGGTGAAATAGGGTTGTTTAATACTTATAATAACATATCAGTATATGAGTGATACTGATGTTATTACTTCATAATGAAACAACCTAAGAAGAAGAAGTGGAAGAAGAAATAAAGATGAAAGAATTGGTAACGGTAATTACCTCTTCTTTGAAGTGCCTCTTTGAGACCTCTTCTTAGGGCACTAGAATTGGTCTTTGAGGAAGACCAGAACCTCTAGGATGTTGCTAGGGAAGTGGAGAAGAGATTTTGGCAGGGGTTGGCCGAGCTTGAGTGCTCCAATTGGTGTGAGGAGGAGGGGGAGGAGGTGTCCTTTTATAGGGGAGGAGAGGGGCATCTTAGGAATACCTCAAAATATTATTTTATATTAAAGTCAAAATCGGTTTATAATGGTTCCAAAGGGTATTATTTCGAAGCTAAAGTGGGGATGGGTCGAAATCCTATCAACCAATAGAATTTAGACAAGTTTAGGATATTATTTTAACCTTATCAATTAGATTTAACTCTAAGTTAAATAATTTAACATTTACCGTGTCTTTTTGTTTTCTTTCACTATATGGTTAATACACTTACTATAACATGCCAAACGAACCCCAAATTGTTTATTATTAATATATATATCCTTATCTAAGTCATTTGGCCGAACCTTAGATTTTTAGGAATAAAATAACAATTAATAATATAATATTTGATTTAAAAACTATTTTGTGTCAATTTTGACACTATTTGATATATGATTTTTTGTGAAAGTCATAACAGAATTAAATGTTCGAACCAAGTTGATTAAATCAACATTAATATATCCTGGTAACCTAGAAAATTATTGGAATTCATAAAAAATTTCAAATTATATTTATTTTGGTGTTTATAACATCAATTATGTCAATATTTCATTAATAAGATAATTACAGCATCATCGTTGTGTCATAAATAAATTAAATTATTTGATGTCTAAAAATTACAAATAAAATACCATCATGTAGGCAATCTTTTTAGATTTCTAATGAATATTTACAATCGAATTTATCTTATGTATAACCCCATATTAAAAATTATTTACTTATTAAACTTTGATTTTTGCTATTTTAACCCTTCTTTAAATAAATTAATAATAAATGTCCTAATCTAATCCAAGTGGGCCTAAATGGTCATATTTTATTCCTAAGTTTGTTTTTGGTCGAATTACACTTGTCCAATAGAATTAGGACATGTGTTAGGATAATAGTGATATCATATTTACCCTTAGTTACCCTATTTACTATTAACCGCGGTAAAAAAAGTAAAAAGTTACTATTCACCAAAAAATTATTTTCATCTCATTGAACCACATTTTAGTCCTTGATATTAACCGTGTCTCTCGGATTTTTGAAATTCCATTCACAGAAGCGGTAAAATTAAGTTTTATGCAAAATTCAGTTTTTAACCTACCACTTAGTAGTTTCACTATTCATCAAAAATTGATGTTTTTCAGAATAATGCCAAAATTTCATCCCAAGCTATATTTCATATTCCGAATTCAAAAATGAAGTCTATTTTACCAAATTCATAACATAAAAGTTGCATTAATTAATTTTATAATTAAATCCCGCTGTTAAAACAAATAGCGTGTTTTTAAGAAACAATATCTATCAAAAGATTGACACTTGTTTATGTCTGGTTTAAATGTGCAATTACATCCAATGACCAACATTGTATTAAATTGTAAAAATATATTATAAATACACTTTAAAACCACTCAAATTAATGATTTATCACTATTAATTATTTCGATTAAAAAAGTTGTTTTTAATTATAATTTAGTAATTTTCACTATTCATCAGAATATGAAAGTTATCCGAAAAGTACCAAAATTTCACCTTAGGCTAAATTCGATACTCCGAATCCAAAAATGAAGTTCATTTTGAAAAAATAAGATTTATAGAATTTTAAAAAGTGGTTATTACTATTCATAACGGCTAGTTTTAATAATATTTTAATAGCATATCGTTGTTTAATGAAACTCAGTATTGCGTATTACACACGCTATCGAGGAAGGTCGCGATTGCGTGTAATGCAAGGCAAGTCAAGGATGTGTGTTGTGCAAGCTCCTTTTGGTGTAGCGTACAACACAAGACATTAATAAAATTAAAAAGAATATATATTTTTTTATAAAATCTTGGGCTGTTACAGAACCGATACATGTAACAAGATACAACTAAAGAAGACACAAAGAACTCTTGATTCAAAGGCTGGACTACTATATATTAGAATCAAAATCATCTTCACAGTACCAACTTCTTGAAGAACACAAGCAAGATCTAACATGAAACCAGAGCACTAGACATACAATGCACTCTTTTTCAAATGAGGACTTGATACATGAATATATTTCATCCTACAAGTCTAGAGCTACATAGAATAACACTCAGAGCACTTGTAACCTTATCTCATTATCTTTTCTCTATTGTGTACTGTTTTTAGCTTTCGAGCGGTGTGTGTGTGTCTTTATTGAAACACACACTGTCTCCTACACAAAACTAAAGAATAAAAGATTTCCTTCCTCTAATATCTTATTACACTTGTTTACTCCAAATGATATGTGTGGAGGAGGTCACTGTGTGTCCTGGTCATTTATACCCATGAAAAACTGTGGAAGAAGTCGTGTGACGTGGAAAGTTCTATGTACTGTTTTTTACCACAATCTAGGTTGTGGAACATGTTTATTAATATAAACTGCTTGGTGACAGGTGATCCCCAAGTAGAGTGGATTAGGTCTTATCCTGAGAATAAAATAATTTTTTTATCTATTGTGTATCTTAATTTATTTTTTCTGTACATTATTCTATAATTCAGAAAACACTAGATTTTAATTTGATATTTAATCTTGGATAGAAGTTATAATTCTTTTTTCTTATTAGAATAACTTCAAAAGTAGTATCAATAACTCATATTGATATTAATGAGAATTAATCAATCGTCTGAGTGGTTATTTGAACTTTTAATCCTTTATAACCATATTACATTGATTAACTGGGTTGTATTGATTTTTTTATTCGGGAACCATTTGTAGAAATATTTTTAAAATAAAATTTAATAGATACTCAATTCACCCCCACTTGAGTACTCTAATCCGACCAAAAAAATGATAAACACGCAAATATATTAAATATTGTGTATGTTGAGTAGAAAAAAATAATTATAATGGAAACACTTCTTCTAATAATCCTTTATACATGTAAAGTAAAAAAAATCAATAATCAACCCATAGTAAAAAAATCAAGTAGGGTGTAATAATGAACCATCCATGATATCATTTTGATGAAACTGTCTATGATTATGCCCCTATTACCTACATATGAATCATCATTGAATAATCCCTTTCTCTTGAGGAAAATCCATTTAGTTTATTATACGTGTAGATTTTAGATGACTTCTTCCATGAAACAATGATTGATTTAGACCAACAATTGGAAGAAGAGAATGAGAATTTAATATTGATACATATCTAATTGGGATCCATTCTACACCATAGAAGTTCCAAAAAAATTTGATTCAATACACCTAATAGAAAAAACTCTCCCTTAAAGGGTGATGATGATAAAATTCTAAAAGTATGCGTGAGAAAGGAATATTGTACGCTTGGAAGTAACCACATTAACTGGTTTGATTATCAATCAAAACTGTCATCGCCTAAACATCCTGAACCTCTTCAACATGAACCCAAATTCCCATAATATGAAAATTGTGCACCTAATATGATGTGGCATGAGGTTTATTGACCTCAAGGTCATTTAAAAGACTTTTCATTCATCGGCAACCCTTGTGTAGTTCATTCATGACATATTATGATCTACGAACAAAGTATTTGATGCATCTATAAAGTGTATAAGAAACAATACCCATGATTGGTAATTTTATAACCCCATGAAGACACTGTTAATAAATTAAACAATATTTTTACTCATATTCCCATATCTCTTCCCTTCCCCAAATTCAAACGACCATTTTGGATTTGGGATATATATCATGTATATGTAGACATATTCATTTATTCCTCTTTTTTCCATTTTTAAGGAATTAATTTTCTTGGTGCATATGATATAAAAGAATGTGGGAAATATTATAAAAAGTAATCATTGATATAAAATATGAATACACACTGAATTTGAACAAATGTGATCCAATACCAATGTTGATTATTTCTTCTTTCACATTGTCATGTATTCCATACATTACGAGAAATATTTTTGACAAAATAACAATAGTAGGAATATGGGGGATAACCAAATTGAATCCTCAATATTCACTTATTCATTGATATCATAATGACGATATGAAATATGACATATCCCATTCTTATCGGTGACCTGAACTTATAAAAAAGATAGAAACCCGCTCCAGTAGTATTGTTTCTCTTTTTCTTCAATTGTTTATGCCAATAAGAAGGTAATTATATTTCCATATAGAGTGGTAGAAATAAAGATAAATCCATTATCATTTCTATATATAAAATTTCAATCCACTTTTATGAATTGCTTGTAGTGTGGGAATGATTCGATGCATTGAAGGAATGCTTAGAATATCTCATGAAATGATACTTTTTCTAAAGACACATGTTTGTTAACCAAATGATCCACTATTTCAAATAGATAAACATCATACAATTTTTCAACCAATCACATGATCCATTATGAAAACAACTGAAATGATGTTTCCCAATTTCCATAAACCTTATAAGTAGATTTATACTTTGCAATCCATGCCTTCTTGTATGAGACTTTATATCCATAGTAACTCTCCATGTTTTCCTCTATTAAATCAACACAAACATCCTAATTATCTCTGATGATACCAATAATAAAATAAAATAATATTTTTATATCAAAGTTTCTATGATCTTGATTTATCCTTGGATTCAAAAAATATCGTGGTCCTAGATGTTTTTAATTTTCCAAAAAATTGAATTTTTAAAAATAGTAGATTGCAACCACATATTTCATTTGTCACCAAAATATTGACATTTTATAAAAAATATCAACATTGTAGTCTCATACATGATATAACTATAATTACTCTTCACATGGAAATGATTTCTAATTTTTTTATTCCCTCATTTCTATGAAATTGTCATCCAATAGAAAATTCATCATTATTCCTTCCCAACATTTCTTTGATGGAAAATAAATGGGAACTCAGTTATTGGTGTCACTACATCCCAATGAAACATATGCACCACTTGTTTAATATACAATTGTTATTTCAATGGCCACACATGTTGTATTTCTGGATTATTGGATAGGATCATCTCATATTCTCTATCAGATACTTCCGCATCCTCTAAATAACAGTCATAGGCATAATTGATCACACCAATATGTGGATCAGCTACAAAAACAAATGTTGTAGGAAAAACTACATGCATTATGATTTTAAATATTTGATCTAATATACATCTATTTTTTCACCTAATCCACCTTGAAAAACCATCTCAAATATAAAAATATACCCACAACAAATCCAACATCATCTGATATGTTTTGTTCAATTTGAGTGGTCTCATCAATTTTATTAACAAACAAATACGATTCTATCGAACTAATCCATCTAGGCTCTTGATATATAGGATAATAAAGCCTCAAATCTTCATCATCAACCAAATGATAATGCATGTAATATAGATTATCCAGAGTTTGAGGAAATATATTAATAACAGATAATATATAATGATTATGAGAAAGTTTCAATCGATTGAGAATTTTAATGTTAACTACGTTCATCGTATCACATCTAGTAAGATTAAATAATATTATAGGACCACAAAAATAGGATATCCCATGTTCATTTTATTTTATTTCACCTTCATGATATACAAACGCATGCAGCTGTTTGGACATATTTCTGAAGTTATTATTTGAAATTAAATTTTAGGTTAAATATATACACTTCCAATTCTTTAGATAAACTAAAACCATCAATCATTAAATATTATTATTTCTATTATAATTACTTTAATCTATAGAGAATATATGAAATTGAAAACAACAATGGAAAGTCATGATGCAATAGAGAACATATTATTAATATACTAAATACTAAGAATTTTTTTGTATTAATAATGTAATATTATATTAAGATATTATATATTTAAATACTATACCATTAATATGTACAAAATTGTTAATCCCACTAACTTATAATATTAACATACTATTAACATACTAATAAATATGATTTTTTTACAATGTAATACTATAATAATTATAAAATTAATAATTATTTAAGAAATAATATATTTATACAATGAAATAATATATATATTAATTATGATATAATTATGTAATAATAATATATTAATTGATTATTATAATAATATAGTAATGTATACTTCAATAATAATTAAAATGAAATATTATGTTAATATATTTATATATATCTCATACTCTATAATAGAATATTTATTTCTAAATCAATAATATATTTACTAATATATTTTAAAAAATTAAAAAATATATATATAAACATGAATAATATTAGAAAATTATTCATAATAAAATATTCATGTAATATATTTATACACATAATATAAAACAGAAAAAATGAACAAATGAATCTAAATTAAAAACAAAATATATACCAATTAATATTTAAATTAAATAACCATTTTTGTTTTCTTTTCAAACAAATTTCATTTATCATTAAATCTAAAATAGAATTTTTTGATTTAATGCTTACATCAATTAAAATTAAAAACAAAATAGATAATTTCGCTAACTTAAATTATAAAATTATATTTATAATAAAAATTAATATATATTTTTACAATGCAATAATATATAAATTATCAAATAACTAATTAACTGACACATACAATTTTTATACAGTTCCATAACATATGTTTAAATTATAATAATAAATTAAAATATATAGTATAAAATTAAATTAACATGTTGACTAAAAAATCAAAAATAAATTTAGTAATTTATTTTATACAATTATACAATATATATAGCCAATAAAATGAAATAATTCTTATGCAATAAAAATGTAACAATATTATACAATTTTAAAATAAATAAAAAAAATTATTATATTAATAAAATACAACAAATATTAAATTAAAATTTTAAATATACATGATGGATCTAAAGTCCTGAGTAAAGGACTAAACTTGGTACCGTGAATGGAGATTTACAGTATCATGAATAGAATCTGAGTGTGTGTGGCTGACTTTGGGATATACAGTCTTCCTGTAGGGGATGTTCATAGCGGGCGATGTCACCGAACAGGTTATGTAAAATGGTTTCGAGGAACTGTATCTATGCAACACTAGGAACTATGATATCGATTCGAGTATTCGAATTCGAAACATCAACGATCCACATTCGTGGGTTGTGTAAAATGGTTTTGAAAAACTCGATTTACACTTCGTTAAGAGTGGGATCTCGATTTGAGATGACTGAAACATTGAATTCATGATGATGGAAGGTGTATTTCATGGGGATGAATATGGAATGATCAAGAACATTAGGGGTGTCGGCAACTGTAATTAATGAGATCTAAGGTCAAACGAGATTTAGTATGAGGTGATTTCTCACAAAACTCCTTCTTCTTCATGTCTTCTAAGAAGGCACTAATTAGGGATTTCCCATCGATGGAATGTCTATGTAGAATGTGATTTACTGTAATGTGTCTTCATCGAAATAAATAAATAAAATTTGTTTTTTAAAATATCACTTTCCTATAACATATTTTCAGGAATGTGCATTTTGGGAAATCCCCTTCCTAAAAAGAGTTTCATGGAAGGAAATTTCTATTAAAAACAATTATTACCCATTGACCAAAAAATAACAGTCTTATACTGAGAAATGGATTCATTCTATATCAATCAGGTAATATTTTTGAATATTATTTATATATATAGAAAAAAATATCAGATCCCTGAATTAGACCTATAAAAAATGGAAACCTACAAAGGAACCAACAACAATATTGAATCAGGAAGAGTAAGATAGAAATCATCAACAACCATTTGATGATGCAGAAGAGTCAATGAAAATTTTGGGTTTCTGCTAGAATTTTCTTTTCATCGAAATATCGAATGATTAAAAGAGTATGTGTTGATGCTAATATAACCTAATTTACACCCTTCTATTACATTATTTTAACTCCACACAACATTCCAATGATATTCTTTTTCTTGTATCGTTGGAAATGATAAAATTTTATCCCTTCTTTCAATATAAAAAGTTTATATATTTTTCATTTTCATTTATGAAATGAAAATATAGTTTATAAATTGGTTATAAATTGTAATAAAATACATCTATAAAATTTATTTATATAATAATAGTTTATAAATCAATTATAAAATTATGAATTATTTATATTTATTTTTTAAATATTTATAAAATTTTTAATAAATAAATGATTATAATTAAATTTTAATAATTATTTATAAAATTTAAAATGATTTAAATTTATATTTTTAATGTAAAATGATAATATTAAAATTATAAAGAAATTAATAGCGTGTTTACTAGTCATTAGAAAAGGAAAATATATAGTACTTATATTTGATTTATGAAATGTTCACAATTAATAATATGAAAATTTTATATTAATTACTTGTTTTCAGAAGTTATTTAAACCATGCCAAAATTGTTTTTGTCCACTTGATCAAAGTATCAAATAAGAATAAATTTTATAATAATTAAATCATGTATGTTATGTTAGAGTTGATGCATTTGAAACAACTTTCACGCACTTTATGATTTCCCGTATTCGTAGTTTTGAATATTAATAAACACCTTATCACATAATTATTGTTCTCCAGCAAAACATAGAAAGTGATAATGTGCTAAGAGTAGTTGTCGCACTAAAATGTCATAGCAGTTCCCCACATTGATGAGAACCCAGAAGTTCCATGAAAATATTCTTAAATATATATGTTGTATTGTTAGATGATATTATTTTAGGGAGAAAATTATACAAGGTATCATATTCGAATAATCATAGGACATTGAAGCACCTTCTCACGTTGTGTGCCCTTGGTAATATCCGATGTCGAAAATTATGAGAATAAGACTCACTAGTAGAAAATCCCCGATTATTTGTGTCATTCAATGATTATATCTACAGATTTGTATATTTATACTTATACACTAGGATTATTTTTTAATGAGTTTTATGAGTTGTGGACTTTTATGTATGAATGAAAACCGTGATGACACACATTTATGGAAAGGTAGGATATGATTGGTGTGTCATGAGTAATATTTCAATAATGAATAATGAGAGAAATGATTTATCCCTGATGTTTTAATGGAAGTTGATATCTCAGGCCTTTTGAATGAAATGATATGGACTAAAACAATCCATGACCATGGTTTTCCATTAGCATGTTCAATTTCTAAATATTCGAAGAATGAGACATTGAGCACATAGGTTGAGAAAACCTTCATACAACCTAGTTGATTAGAGATATCATGATAAAACAATTATAGTGCACAATAACTGTCCTTATGAGGAATTATGTATTTACAAAATAAACTTCTTTATATATGGGTGCCTTGGTGTGTTGGTAGATGCTAACCATGGAATTTTGGATTCCTATCCTAAGTCTACTAAGAAAGTTTCCTAGAGGGTCACACCCTTAGGTTATCCAAAATCTCAGTTAAATAATATATTATTATTTATTATTTAACAAGTTAAATAAAAATTATTCCCACACATGGTTTGATAATTATTCATGTTTTCATTATCGTATATATTCCTTCACCAGCTATTCAAGAGAATATATTATGAGTGAAATATTTAATAAATATTTATTTTCTATTTAGTGAATATATTATTAATTTATTTGTTGGTGAATAATGCAGTGATATTTATTTTCTAAATAAATATTTATTATTTAAGGTATGATAAATATTGTGGAGGAATGGAGGACTATGTTTTTTTGTCTAGTGATAAATAATATATAATAAATATTATTTTGTTAAATAATTTTTAATTTTATTTTCAAGTTTGAGCACATATTAAGGAAATAATAATAATATTATTTTTTAGACATGGTTTTCCGCATGGGATAAAATAAATATTGAAGGGATCTTTTGAAAATATTTATTTCTAAACCCTTAAGGTATTTAAAAAAAATTGTATTATTTTTTCATTGAGATACAATTTATTTTTTGTGTAAAATAAAAGCTGGATAGAATCCTCACAAGCCCTAGATTACTTCCTCTCTAAGAATTCACTCAAGAATAGAGATTGATATTACTCCACATCCCACTCTCATATTTTGAGAGATTAAGTAGAACACTTTGGAAGTGATTCTCATGGGGATCAAAAGAGAAGGACACAATCACTATGATCTACCACACTCGATCTCAATAATTCTGATGGTGACATTCAGAGATTTTTGGAAGAAATAAGGGTTACCACTAGAGGTAATCTTCTCTTGAATCCTATATCACAATGGTAGTACAACATGGATCTATTTTAAAATCCATGAAAAAATAATTCACACAAGGTTATTGTTTAATTGATTAAATAAATTTATAAGTAATATCTGATGATCTTGCATTTGGTTATGGAATTATATCCATAGTCTATTTTATTTGATTAAATTCCATTTATTAAGAAATTTAACAGCATGTAAATCTTGGATTGATCATCAATCATGAAAAAAATTAAAGTTGGGTATGACCCATCACATTCTTCCATTGTGCCCAAAACCTAACAGTGGTATTTGAGTAGTAACATAATTGTTTATAAATATTTAACAATAATTGATTGATTTATACATTTTTCATTTAGTTTACAATTCGAGTTTAATTGTTATTTAAACCAAATGTTGAGATCTTATTTTTCCTCTTCCTTCTATTTTAGAGATAATAAAACGGATTAATTTTATGATCAAAATAAAATCGAAGAAATCATTTGGAGGTGCGTAGGATTTGGGCTGGATAAACCAAGGGTACATTCCATGTACTAGGAGGTACACACCTTGTACTATTGTTTAATTAACTATGAATTGAATTGGAATTAATTCAAATAGTGTACATTGAATACACGTAGTGTATTTAATTATGTATCACTTGTCGACCAGGATATCTTGGTGAAAATTCAGCTAGAGTACACTCCGTGTATCCTATGTACACAATGTGTTATCTTTTAGTCATATATGATATATGTATATTATAACATGGCCTACCTAATTGGTGATCATGTAACTGGTAGAACACATGGCATATAGCCGTTGTACAAGGTGTGTACTCCAATGATTTTTTGGAATGATTTACACATCGAGTTCCTAGTTGCATTCCTTGGATAGATGTTGAGAAGGGTACACACCATGTAGATGTTCTGTATGTGAATTGTACTTATACCTAATTATGAATAGTTATAATTAAGTTATTATACCATGTAAAGATTATAGACATGTTCTTATGTGTGGACATTATGTTGATAGGACACACAATGTGAAGAGTTTTAATATATATATATATATATATATATAGTTTTTGGATACTTTTTAGATCTGCATATCATGTGTGAGTAGTATTATAGATATTACTCAACTTGATTGGAATAATAACATGTGAGAGAAAATTCACATTATTCGTGTAATCATTCTCTTGATTGTACACATCATGAAAGTATGTCATATTTCATGTACTCCATATGTCACAAGAGTAAATTTTATATGAGTATAATACATATTGGGTGGATTCAGACAGGTATTTTCCATGTTTACCAAATGCTACATTTATATACACAATTAACTTTAAATAAAAAAATTATTTAAAAAAAATTATTCTGGAAGAGAATATCAAGGAAAATTAGATGACAATTAAGAGACAATAATTGATTAATTAAATAAGATAATTAATTGATTCGAGTGTGATTTAACTAAAATAAGAATGATTTAGAATTTTATTCTAGTTTTGTTAAATACAAAATTTGATAGATGCATGTGGATGTTCATAATCATAGAATAGACCTTTGTATGTGATTGGTTTTATTAAATTTATTATTGAATTTAGTTTTTTGCATGTGTTCCCTCTTTCCCTTATTATATAAAACCATGTGTTCCCATGGTTTCTTTTATGCAAGCCCCTTAGCGTCACATGAGTGTTTGTAAAATCATATATAATAGATGGAGCAACTAATCATGTGGAGTTAGTTCATGTATGGAGCTGAGGAGAAACAATCCAAGATACATGGGTGGATATGTGGGAATCATTAATACATCCTTAATTGGTTTAAGATGTTTTTCCGATTAAAAAATGCAGTTTATCAACTAATAGATAAACTAAACAATAGTATATAAACATGATCAGTTCACTTTATTATTTTATTTTTGTCAAGTATCTTGGTTATTTCATTATGGATGTTTTTTTGCGATCACATGAATTAATGAATTAACAAACATGTAAGATGGAACTAAAATAAACTGTCTCATGCATAATTATGTTTTATATATGGTTAATCACTTAAATAAATCCACTTAAGATTAAAAATAATATAATATAGATAATAATTTAAAATTTATGGATAAAATAGAACATACATCAATAATAGATATTAATTTAGTAAATCCTTCCACTTCTTTAGTTAAAATTGAACTATAGTTTAGAGTTCTTTTCCAACCAAAGAAATAATGATTTAAATTATAGGTAAATAATAACTTGATGTTTTAGGATGAAATAACTTAGTTCACATCAAGGGCGGAGTGCTAAAGCAGGACATGATGGAACTGAGTTGAAAGGGTTTCAAGAAATCCAATTTAATGATTTCATGACTTATAATTCCACTCAAAAGATCAAGAAACTGTTATTTCATGCAGTTTGAATTTTGAATGAAAATATAAAACAATTTAATATTCTTGACCAAATAAATATGGGGTAATGGGATGTGGAATATAGATCCTTAACAATAGAATTTACGAGTATAATAAAATGATTTTGCTAATAGTTAGGGATATTTATATTTGATAAAATAGTGAGAGATTAATAAATATAATATTTATTTATTTTTATAAATTTCATTAGATATTGTACTAAATATATTATTATCTTAATTTTAGGAACAATAAGAAAAATGATTTATAATATATTAGTTTGATCCATATTTGATAAGTATAAAATTCTTAGAGAAATAAATTTCCAATAGTGGAAAAGGCTCTAAAAGGTTATCTTTTTCAGTGAAAGTAGTCTGTATGTGCTGGAAGAACTGATTCTTAACGTGTCTGGAAAAGGGGCTTGTTATAAAGAGATGTATCTCTATGAGAAACATTTTTCTGGTTCAATATATGTTCAGTTTTTCATTATATCATTCATTTCCAATGATATTTTTAAGCATCATAAGGAAATGAATGTGTATAACATGATATCTCACCTTTAATATATCTATCAATAGTAGGAGTGAAAAGATAGAAACGAGATGTAGAATTCATTGTTTACAACTATGCTTGGAGATTCTAATCCAACTAGTCCTTAAGTAGTAAATATTATTGTCTACATTAAATTATTAGACATTCTAAGGAATAAATACCCAAATGAGTTTCACACATATATCATTATTTATTCATTAACTAAGAACTTCCCAATTTTTACTATAAATTATAATATGAGCAATAATGAGAAGTGTCTTTAAAAAATTGGTACATTAATTCACCACATGGATAAGGACATGGGGTGTGACAAACCTGTGGTCCATATGGTGAATAAGAAAAATAAGAACAAGGAAAAGGTTCCTAAGACTCACAAGAAGTCTAAACCTCCTGACAACCCTCCTTCTAAGAATAATAAGATCTAGAGTTAGTTCATGGACAAAAAAGGAACCATGTTTTCTATGGGGCAGGAAATGCGACTAGATGAAGAAATACACCCGGAAGCAATGGGAATTTAAAGGTGAGTAATTTATCGAGTGTAATATTTCAATATGTACACATTTCATGTTATATACAACATTTGGTCCTCAAATATATTTCCAAATATTGGAACCAAATAGATTCTAAAATATTTATATAGGATGGGTCGATTGGGTGAGGATGGTTTCTATATCCAATGGCGACTACCATAATTCATTTCCAACAAGATTTATTTTTGTTTTAAAACATATTTATTATGTAGAAAATATTACTAATAACATAATCTCTATATCATGCCTAGATGATGATTGGTTTTTTAAATTTTTTGAAATAAACATTTTTTCTTTTATAAATACAATATATGTTATGGTATGACATATTTAAATGTCATTATGTATTAAAATAAGAAAAAAAATTATCAGTAATTGATAATAAATTAAGTCCATATGACTCATATAACACCCAACTATGTAATCACCATCTTGGTCATGTAAACAAGAGGAGGTTGAAAAAGCTTTATCAACATGGTTATTTGGACTCTAATGAGCTAAAAACACTTGAATGATGTCATTCTTGTTTACAATAAAAAATGAACAAACTTCCATTCAGTGGATAGGGTTAAAGATCCATAGAGATTCTAGTATTGGTAGACATTGACTGTGTGAACCATTTTTAGTAGAATCTAGAGCTGGGTATTGTTAATTCAAAATCGTAATTGATGAATTGAGTAGATATTATTATTTCTAATTGATGAGGTATATGCATGATTCTTTTTATAAATTCAGGGAAATAAATATTGGAGTATAGAATCAACTTGGAATGAAGAAAAATAATATTTGATTGGATCAAGGTGGTGAATATATTAACAAATAGTTTATCAAATTTTTATGGGTGTTTTGGATTCTATCTAAACTCACCCACCTTATACAAAATAGAGGAATGGTGTTTGTGAAAGGAGGAATTGATTCTTGATAGACATGGTAAGATATATGAAAATTCATTCATAACTTCAATTATCCTTGTGAGGATATGAATTAAAAACTACGACATATACATGAAACCAAATTACTATTAAAGTGGGAAATAGAATTAACTTCAATTTATCGAATAGAATTAAACCCATTTTGACACATTTGTGTATATGGGGTTGTGAGAAATTTATTAATGATCTATTAGGAAAAAAACTAGAACACCAGGGAGAAAATATAGTCTTTATATGGTATCCTAAGGAAACAAAGGGATACTACCTATACAACCACTCAGATAAGAATGTGTCTATCATAAAAAAACCTATATTTCATGAGTGGGAGAACATCCTCAAAAGGGATTGTGTGACAAAGATTTACTCTAATGAATTTGTTTCCCAGGAGAAACAGGAGTTTATAAAAGAACATATTCCATTTATACCCGTGGAATAAGTAGTTCAAGAAACACAAGTATTGTAAAGTGGCATAAGGGAGGTAAGATAACTAGAGAGATGCGATTTTCTAGTAATCAAATATGACGAGTAATTATTTGTTGACAGTGATGTGCCTCTAATATAAATAGGTATTAAAGTTACACAAAAAATATAGATCTCAAGAATCTATGGATTCTAAAATTGATTCCATGTATCAAAACCATGTTTGGATCCTAATTGATACGTCAGTTAATGTACATCCCTTAGGGTGAAAATTGGCATTCAAGTTAAAACATAACATGAAATGTATATTGAATAACTATTAATCATTGCTAGTTGATAATGGGTTTAAAATTTTCAAGTAATTGATTATGATGTAACCTTTTCACCGGTTTCCATTTTTAAATCCATTAGAATTATACTTTCTATAACAACTTACCTTGACTATAAAATTTGGAAGATAGATGTAAAAACAGTTTTATATGATGGTAAACTTTAAGAAGATTTATAATGGAAAAAATAGAAGGATTTGTGACTATAGGTGATACCAAAAGGATTTGAATGTTTTAGAGATCTATTTATGGATTGAAGTAAGCATCCTAGTCCTAGAACATTCAATTCAATGAAGCTGTAAAATATTTTTTATCATTAAGAATGAATGTGATACATGTGTTTACAATAGTTTTTTGGGAATGTTATTTTTTATATTAGTGGTATATGTTGATGACGTAGTACTTATTTGAAATGGAATACTAGTCTTACAATATATTAAGGACTAGTTGAACAAGTGTTTCCTTATGAAGGATGTAAGGAAGAAACCTTTATTCTAGCGATCAATATCATTCATGAAATATCCAAGAGGGTTATTGGACTAAGTAAAAGTACATAAATTGAATGGACACTAAATATATTTATTATGGAACCATCCAAGAAGGGATTAGTTTCATTTTCACTTGTTATACATCTTTCTACGAAAATGTGTTCTCAAACTCAATAGGTGAAATAGATAATGAGTAATATACCATATGCTAAAATGATAAGATCATTCATGTATGTAATTTTATACACTATAATAAATGTTGCCTATGCATTGAACATGGTAGGTAGATATAATGATGATCCAAGAGAATAGAATTAGTCTGTTATTATGGATATCCTCAAGTATTTGAGAAGAACTAAGGATATGTTCCTATTATAATGATGATATGTGGATTTTATCATCAGGGGTTATACTTGTGATAGTATTCAAATAGATTAGAATGATATGAATTTGCACTATGGATATGTTTTATATATCAATAGAGAAGCAATGATCATGAAGAGTTCAAAGGAACAAGTTATCATTTATTCTACATTAGAGTCTAAGTAAATATGAGATCTTGATTCAACCAAGTAATCAATTAGGATAAAAAACGTTTTCAAGGTTATTAATGTGTTACATATATGTAAATTCCCATTCACATTGTATTATAATACTGCTACAACAATGGAACTTGAAAAAGAGATAAGGTGAAACCAACGTAAAATGAAAATACTATGGAAGTATCACATATGGAGGGATTTTTTATTAGAGGGGTGAAGTTCTAGTTAGAAGAGTCACCATAGAAGAAAACATGGTGTTCACATTGACTAAAGGCATATATCAGCAGATGTATGAATATCATGTGTTGGATAGTGAACTGATAGTTTTTAGCAGCCAGCTCTAGTGTAAGTGGGAGTCTATTGGAGTTGGTTTACTAGAAACAAATTATTTTTACATAATGATTTATTTTATTCATAGTTTTGAATATTAATAAATAGCTTATCACATAATGAATTTTCATATATGTAACATAGTATTTGATAATGTCTTAAGAGTAGCTATCACACTAAAATGTCATAACAATTCCCTGCTATGATTAAAACCCTAATGTCCAATGGTAGTATTATTAAATATATATTTTCTATAGAAATATGATATCATTTTAGGGAAAAAAATGGTACTAGATATCAGGGGTGGAGACTCACAGGACATTGGGGCACTTTCTCATGATGTACTCCATTGGTAATATCTTGTGTAGGATATTATGAGAATGAGACCCACCTTTAGAAAAACCACATTTATTTTTCTCATTTGATGTTCCTATATAAATATGTGTGTATTGATTATTATACTTTAATGTTATTATTAATGAGTACTATGATTCATATACTTTGATGTATTGATGAAAAATGGGATGACATATGTTTGTGGCATGGTTGGACATGTTGGGTGAATCATGAGTAGAATTTCATTAATGAATAATGTGAGAAAGGATTTTCCCCTATATTCTTTGACATAATTTGACATCATAGTCATTTTGATGGAAATTACTATCTAAATAAATCCATTACCAAGGTGTTCTATAGGAATGTTCGATTTTCAAAAAGTCAAAGAAAGAGTCATTGAACACAAATGTTGATGGCACTGACATGAAACTTTCATGATTATAGATATCATGATAAAATGATTATATTACACATTAAGCATCTGTATGAGGTATTATGTAACTGGTATATTTAATTCTTTCTCTATGGGTGGCTTGACATGTTACTAGATGCTAACTACATTCTTTAGGAAAATTTTCCTAATTCCATTGAGAGAGAATCCTAGATGCTTCCACACAATGTGTATCCAAAATATCAGTTGAATAGTATATTATTATTTAATATTTAATAAGTTAAATAAATATCATTCTTGCACATGGTTTAATAATTATTAATGTGTTATTGATCACATATATTCAATCACATGCAATTCAAGAGAATTTTTGTGGAATAATTAATAAATATTTATTTACTATTTATTGAATACAATATTTTTTTATTTATTTGTGAATAATGTATCGTTATTTATTTATTAAATAAATTATTTCATGAGATTATATAATGTTGTATAGGAATAGAAGACCAAGTTTTTAGGTCTGGTGAGAAATAATATATGTTAAATATTATTTTATTAAATAATATTTAATTTAGTTTTCATGTTCAGTGCTTGTCGAGGAAAAAATAATAATATTATTATTTTAGATATGGGGTACCAAAATGGATTAAATAAATATTAAAGTGAACTTTTTTAAATATTTATTTCTAACCCCAGAGGCATTTAAACCTAATTATATTATTTTTTCAAGAGAGACAATTCATTTGGGTTGTGCACAATGAAAACCTGAGGGAATCCACCCAATCCCTAGAGAGTTCCCTCTCCAAGAATGCTCTTAATAATAGAGATAGATATTCCTCCACCTCCCACTCTAGAGTCTAGAGAGATCAAGGATAATTAATTAGAATTATTTCTCACAGAGATCAAAATAAAATGATGCTAGCATTAGAATACGTTGTGCTAGAACCTGGAGATTACTATGACAAAATTCAAAGATTTGTGAATCACACGTGGATCACTTCTAGAGGGAAAATTCTATTGATTTCTATAAGGAAAAGATGGTAAAATGTTTATGTTTTCTCACATCCATATATAAATAAAGAATCCATGAAATTTATTTTTTTATTTATAAAAATAATTTATATAAAATATGTGATGATCTAGAACATTGTTACTTCATTATGTCCCTTATATGTTTTCTTGGATTTAATTATGTGGATTTTGATATTAATCATCTTGTAAATATTGGACTAATCATCGATCATGAAAAAAATAAAAGTTGGGAATGACCCATCACACTCTTATACTATGCCTAGAACCTACAAATTATTTATATTATCAATATGAAGTGTTGATAAGGATTTTAAAAAATGACAAATTTAATATTTTATAAATAATATATTATAATTTTACAGAGTTTGTATATATAAAAACCATGTAAATTTTAAAAATCAATGTGTTCATATTTGGGATATAAATATAAATATTTTTGAAAGTGTTCATATCATATGATAAGTTCATTATATCTCTTATATATATATTTTAATTTATTATTTATTTATTTATTTTATTTTTTTTGGCACTAGAAAATTTGTCTGCCAAATATTCCAAATTATTCCATACAAGTTCCAACATCATAGAATGTTTGGAAAGCATTGATTTGATAGGTTGTTGGGCATGAACAGAGTTTGGGATTAGGAGTTATTGAAATTTGAAGTTGGGATGGAAGAAAGTGGATTGTATAGCCCAATTGCTAATCTCCCTCTACAATCGTGGAGCAGAGGAACTTGACCAAAGCCTCCATGAGCTCCACGATGGTCGATGATAGTCGACTCTGTGGTTACAAAAAACTTTTGGGAATTTGACTGGAACCTACTCGAGCATCGCGGTGTTCGATGAAGGTCGAATCCGTGATTATGAGAAACTTTAGGGAACTTCCTCTGGTTGCGGTTCATGATTTCTTTCATGACATTCATTTGTGATCCGTGGCGTGCTCCACCGACCTCCACCTGTTATAAATACCAATCTCACCCCACATCATAAGCATGGTCACACCTCCCCTTGGGTGGCCAATCTCCCATTTCACGGAGCTCCTCAACATCGTGAATTTATTCCCTTCGCAAAGGGATCCACCCTTTGCGAAAAAGGTTGATCCTTTGGATTTATTGAGGCTCTACAAGCCGATTTTCTCTATGAACTTCTTTTCTCCACGAGCTTCTTGGCATTGCAAGTCAGTTTTCTCTATGAGATGCTTTGCTCCACGATCCCCCACGCTCCATGAGAACCTATATAACACCCCAATATTTTATGAGATATATTATTTTTAATTTATTTAATCTTCTATTATACACTACACCAAGATTATATTGTACTATACGCAACACCGCATTAGCTTGTAGTATACGTAACACTATTCTTGGATCGTGTTACCCACAATTTCAAGTTTGCAACATTGAGTGAATATATATATGTATATATATATATATATATTCAATTTTTAAATGAAATATGGTTTTATTCTGTTATACAAAACAACAAATAAGTCTTGCACTACATGCAACCCTAACTTGGCTTGCGTTACACGCAATCGCGACCTTCCTCGATAGCGTGTGTTGTACGTAGTACCAGGTTTCATTAAACAACAATATATGGTTATAATATTATCACGAACTAGCCGTTATGAATATTATTAACTACATTTTTAATTTTATAATGTTATTATTCATCTTATAAATTTTCTAAAACATTTTATGTGAACAAAAAAAATATTTCGTGTAAAATAAGTATTTTTCAAAAAATGTAGTTTTGCCGCCTTTTGATGGAGCACCCACATTAAATCTAGTTTTTGACATGTTTATAAGTTAAATTTTAAAAATTAAACGTCTTATTTTGAATCAAGATATAAAAATTTACATTGGAATTTTTTTTGATATTTTTCTGATAACATTCATATTTTAATGAATAGTAAAAACACGCTATATTTTAATTAAAAACAACTTTTTCCATCATAATAATTTATGTTGTAAAATTATAATATTAAATGGGTTTAATGTATAAATAGAATATATTTTTACCATTTAATATAATGTATGTCATTAACATTGATTTTATCTTGAATTCATAGGATAAATCAATTCAATCTTTTGCAATGTTTTAACCAAAAACCCGTTTTTTTCGACAACGAGATTAATTTTAATTTAATTTTTACAACTTTTGTGTATTGAATTTTGAAAAATGGATTCCATATTTGGAATAATTGGGTCCAAATTTTTTTAATAAGCTACTTTTTATTTTTGGGCATTATGAATAGTAACTACAGTAAATTTTATTAAATATAGTTAAAGGTAAATTGGTTAATTATGGGTAAATATAAGATTATAGAATTACCCAAACACCTGAAAAAATAATATTGGATGACTAAAAGTCAACCCATATCACCTAAGGGTCGGATTATATTAATTTAATGGACTTTTGTTCATGAAAATAATTTATTTATTATTAAAACCAAAGAAAGTGACAACATGTCACTTTCTTAAATCTTATAAGTATAATTATTTTAATTTAGTGATAAACATAATGAAACTTAGAAAATAAATAGTCTACAGAAATATAATATAATTATCTACATCATATTAATTAATTTATAATTTTTAGAGATTAAATAATTATCATTAAAGGTGACATAATAGTGATGTTGAAATTATTTTATTAAGAGAAATATCAAATAAATGGTTATAAAAATATTAAAATAAATATAATATGAACTATTTAATGTGCTCAAATAATTTTATAGATGAATATGACATGTTATGAATCTATTAAAGCTTTTATTTTGAACATATCTTCTGTATATTGTTTATTTAAATTCAAATAAATGAATAGTGTCAAAATTGACACTATTGTTATTTTATACAAATAACATATTATAAAATTGTTTAAAAATCACAAAAATATTTAAAAATTATAAATTTAAATATATATGGTCTAACATGTCATACATTATCCAATTATGGACAATTACCAAAGAATAAGTAATTATTTATAATAATTTATAATTTATAATGTAATTACCACAAATAAAATTAAATTGATTAAATAAGGATAAATCAAGTTGATAATGTTTAAAATAAATTCCTAACTTGTCTAAATTTTATTGGTTGATGATATTACAACCCTATATCATCTAATATTCGTATTTGATTCATTTTGGATTTTTTTAAGTTGGGTTGGGATTTAATATAAATTAATATTTTCATATATTTCTAAAGGTGCCCCTCTCCTCCCTTATAAAAGGGCATCTCCTCCCTCTTATCCTCACACAATTTTGAGCCTTGAAGCTTGGAAAAACATGACCATTTTACTTCCACACTTCCTTAGAAACCTACTAGAGGTACTGGTCTTCTCAAAAGACCAACTGTAGTGCCCTACGAGAAAGTTTAAAGGAGGCACTTCGAGAAAGAGGTAATACCTTATGCAATTTTCTTCATGTTACATTCTTCTTCTACTCCATTTTCATTAGTTGTTTCATTATTAAGTAATAAAATCAGTATCCCTCATATACTGATATGTTATTATAAATATTAAACAACCCTATTTCACCTTCTATCCATCCTACTGAAAATAAAATCACCACGCGTGCGTACGCACGGAATACCGTCTCCACGCCATGGTGTAATATGTTTTTTCACCAACACCTTACATGGATGGGTATAATGGTGTAAGGAATAACTATATATGGTTATTATAACATCATACTGATTCTGATATATTATACCATCTACTCCAATTCTATTCAATAATTATGGGAACGATATCATTACTCATGCGTACGTACGGACTACCGTCTCCATGATGCGATGAGATTCATTCTCCATGTTAACCATTCATTAATGATTATAAAGTATATATAATAAGTAATCATGAAATATATGACATAATAATGATACTGGATTTATGTATATATATGTATGTATGTCATCTACTAAATTCCATTCAATTCAATAAGGAAACGAAAACAACGTTCATGTGTACGTACGGCCTACCGTCTCCATGAACGGTGTGTTTCATTCATTTCATCGATCTATAATATATATGAATATGATGGATATATATTATATATAAATCATTTTTTACATTATGGAATTATTTAAATCAGGATATAAGTAATAATATCAAGAACGACAAGACGAAACACATACGATAAATGAAATGATTTTACCCAAAACGCTGCTTTAACATGGAATTTACAAAAGAACGGGTAATATAATGTCATAAGGGAAACATCTATGATATAATAACAATTAATATGATTATGTAATAAGTCAATGACATTATTTAAATCCTTATACAGGAGGTTCGGATCCATACGAAGCATATCAGACCAAAGGTAAGGGAAAATCTCACAATCTCATTTTTATCCGAGATTGTTTATACATCAGAATTTACTGGGGAATATTTATCATCCACATACATGTTTCCTCAATATGTAATATTATTTCCATCAACCTACAATTTTTTAAATCCAATTTTACCCTTCGGATTGTTTTTAGTAAAAGATATGAAAGGAATCTTTTGTCGTTTTTTGTACGAGGTACTTTTTGACTTTTCTGACATAAGTACGAGAAGAATGTTTTTTAACTTATACGGCATGAATGGATTTTTAAAACATTATTTAAAAGAATATTAATTTACAAGTTTTCATGTTTATTTTTAATCAACTTCTTTTATTTTAAAATTTAATGACATGTTAATAAATGAAAAATGTTTTTGAAGTAGAAAGGATATTTTCCTCAATAATGGAGTTCAAGTGTTTTATCAAAATTATTTTCCATCTAAGATAATATATTATATCCCAATTACTACATTGATTTTATTATGGTGTGATGGAATTATTTTTATGAAGTCTTTTATCTTATATGAATTTTTTATGATGTCATGATGTTTAAGATTCTCATTTTTATTAGATGGGTTATGCTATTATGTATGGTTTATGATTTTGTGGCTCACATAAGAATGGTATCATTATGATATGGGTGGGACCTATATCTACCTCTAATGGATTGGGTAAAGATTTATATCTCATTATATAGACATGGCCGGAACGGTAAGTTAATCCGGTTCAGGGTTACAGGACTGAAACGAGGAGTGAACTCGATTCAGAAAGGGACTTTGTCCACTAAGATGGTCTTGGCAGCAATGCCTTGCCTACTATGGAAATCATAGAATGTGCTGAATGGTTTCCACAATTACATGTTTTATTCCCATTATATTTTATCATTTTTGATGTTACATTATGATATATTCCTTACGTACTTCCACGATTTATGTCTTTGCTCAAGATTTTGATGTTTAAATTTCATGTTCAAGTTTTTTCTTTGAAATGTTTATGGATTGTTTTATGTTCTCTATGTTTTCCCTTACTGAGCATTTGAGCTCACCCTTTTTATGTTTTATTTTCCCCAGGAAATAAAGAAAGGTTTCAGGTAAGGAAACAAAAAGGGGAAGATCGTTATGGGAGTTGTTGAAGATATTTCAACATGATTAGAAGTTTATATTCCAAGTTTCCAAAGACACTAAACTATTACGATCCTTGTGTGTCTATTTTTGTTGAGTGTTAAGTATTCCAAAAAACTAATGTAATATCCATGTACATCATGCTTTGGGTCTCTACAGTGGGTATTAGTGGAAAAGTTTATTCAACCTTTGGAAACTAGGATGCGAAAACGTTAGTGAGATCCCTAGAGATATTTCTAACGTATGTCTAGGGATGTCCTTAAGGATTAGTATACATATAGGATATAGTCCTAGAACTATGGTAACGATCTTATAATTAAACCTATGATGTTAGATGTTGAAGGTACTCCCCCTTTTTTATGTTGTTTTCCCTAGCATGATTTTTTCCTCTCACGCTATTCTTTTTGGGTTATAGAAAATAGCTGGAAACATGAAGATTCACGATAATGGAGGATATGACGGAAAATGGAATGATATTCTCCATGAGCAACCAAATGAAACGGGATTTGGAAGTCCAAACATCGTTATTATGACTAATCAGAAATCTCATAAAATGATCAATAATATCATCTTTGGTATGATTCCTAACTCAGATAATAAGAGAAAGATGGAGTTTCATGATGATCATAGAGGAATGAAAGTTCAATTTCCCTCATGTAAATCATGTGGGAAGAGGCATCGGGGAGATTGATTCAAAGGAACTGGAAGATGATTTGGTTGTGGAAAAGAAGGACACAAATCCAGTATGTTCAAAGGAAAAGGTTCAGTTAACACCATGGACAAGGATAATGGTATTGCAATGACATCAACAATTATTAGATGTTTCAAATGTGGAATGTATGGGCATTATGCAAACCAATTCCCTAAGGGAAAATCTCATTAAGAGAATCAGCATGGCCATTTGAGTAGTATTTAGGTGGATGATGATGAAGAGACTACAAATGAAATATGAGATGAAAGAAATGATGAAGCTTAGTTAGTGGTTTAAGAAGTTAGTGTAATGATTGTATGTTTATAAAGAATAATGTATGGAACTATGGAATAAAGAATCATCTAAAGATTGTTACACTATTGTTTTTCCTAAAGTATTTGAATGTACATGTTGAATGGTACTGGTAACCATGGAAGGTTATTCAGATATTTATGGAAAGTATATGATATGCGCATAATGAAGGGATAAGAAGATAATGAGATGTTTGATTGTATTCATGAGCTCATGACTGATATAAGGACTAAGTGATATTATGGTTTGATTATATAGTTTTTTTTTGGGATTTTGGTATGTGGAAAGAGTTACCTTTTGACAGTATTCATGTTTTCACTAAGTTTCTAAGGTGATTTATGTTTCAATAGGATATACGACAAAGGTATTCATGTTTTTGGAATGCAACCAACAAAATATATCTTATGATATATGTGGAATAAATGCTTGTATTCAAATTCTTGGTAGATAAACGTTCTAGTAATTGTTTCCTTTATACTATGAGCTTGGACCGAAGTATTTTAGATAAGCCTAAAGATTGGAATGGATTATGTTGGACATAAGTTAGTATTGTTTAAGGATAGAACTTTTTTCGATATTATTGATGGGATGTTATAGTAATGTAGTTTTAGAAAAAGGACAACCTGCATGACGGGTGACAACCCATCGCGTCGGACAAGGCTGTGGGAATCAAACCCACAACCGAAGTGCGCCAATCCTTTATCGCCTACCACTGGCCTACAAGAAGTCCCTGGTTAGTAGAAAATAGTTTTTTATTAAGAGGTATGATAGATGAAGTATAATTTCATGTTTGGAATCATATCTGATTAACCTCACCATATATAGACTTATGTATTCGATAACGTTTTCTAACATTTTCTTTCAGATATATGGAATGACCCATCATTCTATCACATGATCTTTTAGCACTTCATGAATAACAAATTCAACTTCATTTATTTAAGAGATGAAGTGGAAATTTTTCAAACCACGAACAATAGTGATATTGTAACAAAATCAAGCAAGTATATCATCTAATTCTAAATTTTCAACTATAAGGAAATGATATTGAAAACCAAAAATGTTGTCCTAGTGCTCTTTTATCTGACGAATTAGATGGTACCTTAGATCATTGCCAATCTATGGCTTTGTGATCAATGGCTTTTTCATAACCAAGTTTTTTACCACTCTCCATCAAAACTTGATGGTTATATTTTTCTTCCATATCTATATTTTCACCTATGTTATCCTATATGGAAACCCATTGATGAGTTACATTGGGTAATCATTACATTTCTTACTTTTGTTTTTAAAATTAAGTTTTAGTATTCTTTTTTACGATGTGGGTTTCTATGAATAGGAAACGATTTATAACCCCGACGAATTTCGAGGACAAAATTCCTTTTAAGGGGGTAGAATTTAACACCCTAAGATTTTATGAGATATATTATTTTTCATTTCTTTAATCTTCTATTATACACTACACCAATATTAGCTTGTACTATACGCAACACCGCATTAGCTTGTAGTATACGTAACACTATTCTTGGATCGTGTTACACACAATTTCAAGTTCACAACATTGAGTGAATATATATATATATGTATATATATATATATATTCAATGTATAAATGAAATATGGTTGGATTCTGTTATACAAAACAACAAAGAAGTCTTGCACTACATGCAACCCTGACTTGTCTTGCGTTACATGCAATCGCGACCTTCCTCGATAGCGTGTGTTGTATGCAATACTGGGTTTTACTAAACAACGATATATGGTTATAATTTTATCAGGAACTAGCCATTATGAATAGTATTAACTGCATTTTGAATTTTATAGCGTTATTATTCATCTTATAAATTTTCAAAAACATTTTATGTGAACAAAATAAATTTTTCGGGTAAAATAAGTATTTTTCAAAAAATACAGTTTTGCCGCCTTTTGATGGCACACCCACATTAAATCTAGTTTTTGAAATTTTTATAAGTTCAATATTACAAAATAAACTTCTTCTTTTGAATCAGGATATAAAAATTTACATTGGATAACGTTTTGATATTTTTCTGATAACTTTCATATTTTAATGAATAGTAAAACACGCTATATTTTAATTAAAAACAACTTTTTTCATCGTAATAATTTATATGCTTAAATTATAATATTTAATTGTTCTAATGTATAAATAGAATATATTTTTACTATTTAATATAATTTTTGTCATTTGCATATATTTTACCTTGAAGTCGTAGGTTAAATCAATTCAATATTTTGCATTGTTTTAACCAAAAACCCGTTTTCTTTCGACAACAGGATTAATTTTTATTTAATTTCTAAAACTATTGTATATTGAATTTCAGAAAATGGATTCTATATTTGGAATCAGTGGGTCCAAATTTTGTTAATAAGCTACTTTTTATTTTTGGGCATTATGAATAGTAACTACGGTAAATTTTATTTACCATAGTTAAAGGTAAATCAGGTAATTAAGGGTAAATATATGATTATAAATTACCCTAACACCTTCCAAAATCCTATTTAATGACTAAAGGTCGACCCAAATAACCTAAGTGTTGGATTAGATTCATTAAATGGACTTTGGTTCATGAAAATAAATTAATTATTATTAAAACCAACGAAAGTGACAACATGTCACTTTCTTAAATCTTATAAGTATAATAATATTAATTTAGTGATAACATTAATGAAAATTTGAACATGAATAGTCTACAGAAAATAAAGAAATTATCTACATTATATGAATTTATTTAAAATTTTTAGGGATTAAATAATTATCATTAATGGTGACATAATAGTTATGTTGAAATTATTTTATTAAGAGAAATATCAAATAAATGGTAATAACAATATTAAAAAAAATATTATATGAACTATTTAATGTTCTCCAATAATTTTATAGATAAATATGACATGTTATGAATCTATAAAATCTTTTATTTCGAACATATCTTCTGTATATGTTTTATTTAAATTCAAATAAATGAATAGTGTTAAAATTGACACTATTGTTATTTTATAAAAATAACATATTATAAAATTGTTTAAAAATCACTCAAATATTAAAAAATTATAAATTTAAATTTATATGGTCGATACGGTTATAAATTATCCAACTATGGACAATTCACAACAAATAAGTAATTATTTATAATAATGTAAAATTTGTAATGTTATTACCACAAATAAAATTAAATTGATTAAATAAGGATAAATCAAGTTGATAATGTTTAAAATAAATTTCTAACATGTCTAAATTTTATTGGTTGATGAGATTACGACCCTATATAATCTAATATTCTAATTTGAGTCATTTTGGAAGTTTTTATGTGGGGTTGGGATTTAATATAAATTAATATTTTCTTATATTTCCAAAGGTGCCCCTCTCCTCCCTTATAAAAGGGCATCTCCCCCCTCTTCTCCTCACACAATTTGGAGCCTTTATGCTCTGCCAAACCCTGACCATTTTACTTCCACACTTTCATAGAAACCTACTAGAGGTTCTGGTCTTCTCAAAAGACCAACTCTAGTTCCCTAAGAGAATGTTTAAAGGAGGCACTTTGAGAAAGAGGTAATACCTTCTACTATTTTCTTCAAGTTCCATTCTTCTTCTACTCCCTCTTCTTTAGTTTTTTCACTATGAAATAATAACATAAGTATCCCTAATATACGGATATGTTATTATAAATATGAAACAACCCTGTTTCACCTTCTATCCATCCTACGGAAAACAAAATCACCACGCGTGCGTTCGTACGGAATACCGTCTCCACACCGTGGTGTAATCTGTTTTTCCACCAACACCTTACATGGATGGGTATAATGGTGTAAAGAATAACTATATACGGTTATTATAATATCATACTGATTCTGATATATTATACCATCCACTACAATTCTATTCAATAATTATGGGAACGATATCATCGCTCGTGTGTACGTACGGACCACCATCTCCACGACGCGATGAGATTCATTCTACATGTTAACCATTCATTAATGATTATAAAGTATAAATAATTAGTAATCATGAAATATATGAAATAATAATGATAGTATATTTATGTATATATATATATGTATGTCATCTACTAAATTCCATTCAATTCAATAAGGAAACGAAAACAACGTTCATGCATACGTACGACCTACCGTCTCCATGAACTGTGTATTTCATTCCTTTTATCGATCTATAATATATATGTATATGATGAATATATATTATATATAAATCATTTTTTACATTCTGGAATTATGTAAATCAGGATATAAGTAAAAATATAAAGAATGACAAGTCGAAACACATACGATAAATGAAACGATTTTACCCAAAATGATGCTTTAACATGGAATTTACAAAAGAACGGGTAATATAAAGTCATAAGTGAAACATATATGATATCATAAAAATGAATATGATTATTTACTAAGTCAATGACATTATTTAAATCATTATACAGGATGTTCGGATCCATACGAAGCATATCGGACCTAAGGTAAGGGAAAATCTCACAATCTCATTTTTATCCAAGATTGTTTATACATCAAGAATTTTCTAGGGAATATTTATCATCCACATCCATTTTTCTTCACTATGTAATATTATTTCCATCAACATACAATTTTTTAAATCCAACTTTACCCTTCGGTGAGTTTTTAGTAAATTATATGGAAGGAATATTTTGTCGTTTTTCGTACGAGGTGCTTTTTGACTTTTCTGACCTAAGTACGAGAAGAATGTTTTTTTAACTTATACGGCATGCATGGATTTTTGAAACATTATTTCCAAGAATATTCCTTTAAAAGTTTTCATGTTTATTTTTAATCAAATTCTTTTAGTTTAAAATTTTATGACATGTTAAGAAAGGGAAAATGATTTTTAAGTAGAAAGGATATTTTCCTCAAGAATGGAGTTCAAGTGTTTTATCAAAATTATTTTCCATCTAAGATAATATAGGGTTTTGTTTATATCCCAATTATTAAATTGATTTTATTATGTTGTGATGGAATTATTTTTATGAAGACCTTTATCTTATATGAATTGTTTTATGATGTCATTATGTTTAAGAATCCCATTTTTATTACATGGGTTATGTTATGATGTATGGTTTATGATTTTGTGGCACACATAAGAATGGTATCATTATTATATGGGTGGGACCTATAGCTCCCTCAAATTCATTGGGTAAAGATTTATATCTCATGAGATATACATGGATGGAATGGTAAGTTAATCTGGTTCAGTGTTACAGGACTGAAACGAGGAGTGAACTTGATTCAGAAAGGGACTTTGTCCACTAAGATGTTCTTGGCATCAATGCCTTGGATACTATGGAAATCATAACATGTGCTGAATGGTTTCCACAATTACATGTTTTATTCCCATTATATTTTATCATGCTTGATGTTCCATTATGATATATGCCTTACGTACTTCCACGATTTATGTCTTTGCTCATTATTTTGATGTTTAAATTTCATGTTCAATTTTTTGCTTTCAAATGTTTATGGATTGATTTATGTTCACTATGTTTTCCCTTACTGAGAATTTGAGCTCACCCTTTTTATGTTTTACTTTCCCCATGAAATAAAGAAAGGTTTTAGGTAAGGAAAAAAAAGGCGAAGATCGTTATGGGAGTTGTTGAAGATCATTCAACTTGATTAGAAGTTTATATTCCATGTTTCCAAAGACACTAAACTATTACGATCCTTGTGTGTCTATTTTTGTTATGTATTAAGTTTTCCGAAAGAGTAATGTAATTTCCATGTACGTCAAGCTTTGAGTCTCTACAACCCATGCTCCACAAGACCCCATGTTCCACGAGAACCCTTCCTTCACGAAGCTGTTCACGAGACACTATGCTCCACGAGAAACTTTTCTTTGCAAAGTTGCTTCACAAGACCCCATGTGTAACCCCCCGTGATTTCATAGTATTTTATCTCTTCAATGTAATTCAATAACTCGCGCAACACACAACACCGAGTTTGAGCACACCAGAACTTACCAAACCAGCCGTTCAAAAAGTGGTTATGAATAGTGTTAAAAGTATTTTGAATTTTATATACTATATAATATTTTTAAATCCATATTATTTGTTTCTAAGACATAATATAATAACAAATTCATTTTTTTCAAATAAAAAAATTATTTTTCAAAAAATGAAATTTCACCGCCTTTTAATGGTGATCCTTTTTTAAATCTAATATTTGAAACTTTTATATATTAAATTTGATAAAATAAACTTCTTCTTTAGAATCAGGACATAAAAATTTAGTTTCGATAAATTTTTGGCATTTTTAGGATAACATTCATATTTTGATGAATAATGAAAAATACTACGTTTTAATTGAAAACCACTTTTTTAATTGAAATAATTTATAGTGATAAATTATGAATTTGAATGGTTTTGAAGAATAATTAGATTATATTTTTATCATTTAATATAATTCAGGTCATTATATGTAATTTTACATTTAAATTTGACTTAAGCACATGTCAATCATTTGATAGTTTTTACGTTTTAAAAACCCACTTTTTTGTTTTGACAATAGGAATTAATTTTAAACTAACAAATGAAAATTATATGTTTTTAATTTAGTAAAATAGACTTTATTTTTGAATTCATAATATCAAAATTAGCTTAGGGTGAATTTTTGGTATTTTTCCTGAAAAATTTCAATTCTTGATGAATAGTGTAAAACACTACGTTATTATTTAAAACCTAATTTTTATTGAAATAATTATTTATTTTATTTAAATTTATTTTAAGTAAAAATAGATATATAATACCTATATGAGTTCAATTTAATTCATTGGATTCATTTTGAAATAAGATTAGATAAATAAAATTTATATTGAACTTTTTAGCCTCTTTTACCCACCTTCTAGGAAATTTGTAAATTTGCATAAAACTTAATTTTACCTATTCAGTTAGTTCAATTTAAAAAATCTGAGAGATATGTTTGATATCTATAAGAATTTTTTTTTCAATAAGTTGAAAATAGTTTTTGTGAATAGTAACTATTGACTTTTATTTACCACAATTAAATGTAAATAGGGGAATCAAAGATAAAAATAATATTATAATAACCAAAACAAATAGAATAATTCTATTGGATAAGTCTATTTTTACCAGAAAAAATATTAGGAATAAAATATGATCCTTTAGGTCCACATGGATTAGATTAGGATATTTATTATTATTTTATTTAAAGAAGAGTTAAAAGTGTTAAATTCAATGTTTAATGACTAAACAATTTTTAATATAAGGTTAAACACAATATAAATTATACAATAAATATTCATTAGAAATATAAAAATATATCCTATGTAATGGTTTTTTATTTATAATTTTTAGACATTAAATAATTTAATTTAATTATGACATAATGATGATGCAATAATTACCTTATTAATGAAAGAATTAAATAAATGGGATTATGGATATAAAAATAAATATAACATCAATGTTTTTATTAAATACACGAATTTTCTAAGTGAATATGACATTTTAGGTTTGATTAAATGTATCTTGTTCTATGTAATCAAGTTGTGATGACTTTCCCAAAAACAAAATACCAAATAATGTCAAAATTGACATAAATTAACTTTGAAAACAAATACTATATTATTGATTGATATAATATTCCAAAATATATAAGGATCATCCAAAGGGCTTTATAATATTATATATTTCATTAATTAACCACATGAGGTTATCTTGGAAGTTTATAGTAGGTTTATTAACCATATAGTGTAAGCATACAAGACGACACGGTTAAAGTTAAACTATTTAACTAAGAGTTAAATCTAAAAGATAAGGTTAAACTGGTAACCTAAACTTGTCTAAAACCTATTGGTAGAGCGGATTTCGACCCAAAACCACCTTATACACGAAATAAATATTTTTGGAGTCATTATACACCGAAAATTAATTTATTATAAAATAATATTTCAATCTTTTCCTAAAGTGACCCTCACCTCTCTTATAAAATGGAACTTCCTTTTATTTTAATTTCACACCTCCAAAGCCTTTTGGATCGGCCAACCCCTACCCAAATATCCTCCCAAATTTTATCCCTTTATCCAAAAGGCCTTACTTTGATCAGAATTCCAACATAAGGATCCCTTTTGATCAAATCAAAAGGAAGAACAGGAAGAAGAGGTAAATAGTTTATCACATCTTTCAAGTTCTTTTCTTCTTCCACTTCCTCCTTTTTTGTTTTTTCCATTCTAAAATAATATCTCCAATATCTTCTATATAGTATGATGTTATTATAAATATTTTACAACCATATTAGTTATTCTATCCATCCTATAATTGACAAAGTCACCATACATGCATACGTATGACTTACCATCTCCACATCATGGTGTCGTTTGTTATTCAACCACTTCATTATTTGGATGGGTATAATAATTAGTATAACTGATGTAAATAATAGATATAACATGTTAAAGATTATTTATATATGATATACCATCCAATTACATGTGATTTCACCATCAATATAATGATATTGTAGCTCGTGCGTACATACGGATTACCGTCTCCATGACGCGATGAGATTCATTTCTACGTTCACCATTCAAAGATGATTATAAAAATATATATCATCAATAAGTATGTAATATATGGGATAATAATTCTACTAGATATATATATATATATATATTAACATACATATATCTTATTCACTTAGTTTCATTCAATATGATATGAAAATCGAAACTTTGTTTATGTGTACGTACGACCAACCGTCTCCATAAATGTTGTTCTCCATTTCATATATATGTCTATTATACATATTTATATTCTAAATATATATGATATATAAATCTATTTTTATATTATGGAAGTATCTAAATCATGTTCTAAGTGATACAATCAATAATAACATGTTAAAACACGTAAAACAATGAAAGTGATTATTACCCAAAATGATAATTTAACATGGAAATTATTATTAAATGGGTAGTATAATGTCATTAATGAATCATGTATGATATCATAAATATTAATATGGTTCTGGAATAATTTAATAACATACTACGATATTTATACAGGAGGTTGAACATACCCTGGACAAAAGGAAATTACAAGGTAAGGGTTGATTTCACAATCTCCTTATTATCTAAAGTTGTTATTTCATAAGTATATAATGGGAGATATATATTATCAATGTTGTTGTTTAATAAAATAGTTTTCAAAGGGATTCTTTTTAAGGTATTTGTTTACTAATACATCATTTTAAATGTTTTAAATATTTATTCTTCTAAATCATTCACTTTAATGTCCATGTTTTCAAAATCGTTATTAAGGATGTATTTATATGGAAATGAATTTTTTTAAAATGTTAATTCCTTTCAAAAGTTTCAAAGTGGTATGGGACACATTGATTCAAAATTGTCTTTAAATGTCTTCATTTCTATACTTTTTGACTTTTACATGAAATAGTGATATTTCTCTCAAAGAGTTTTGCAAATAATTTTAATCTATATCAAAATCTTTTGATGGATTTTAAACTTGATTGAAGTTTATTTATTATGATACAATTATTCCATATTGTATTTATGGTTTTATGATATGTTTGACTATGGATGTGTTATTTTTATACCATTCTTGTTTTAAGGATATTGTATTCACATTTCGTATGCTAGTTTTAATATGAATGTTTATGTTATGTTTAAACCTTTTCATATGAGGAATTAATTGGACATAATAATTGACTGGTGGAGCCCTCTATAGATCCTCAATGCATCAGTAGGTCTCATGAGACAAACTAGTGTCTTGGTACAAGGCCTTGAAAAAATATTATTTGTAGTCTTGGCACAAGGCCTTGGCTATGTGGTTATGAAGTCTGGCATTATGCAATCAATCATTTTGAAATTTTCTATGGATATTACATGTGATTAATCCACTAGTAGAATATCCATGTGAATAAGTAAATGGAATTATTTGATTTATATTTTCCATATTATGCTGAATTTTATGTTTAAAAGTGAAGTGCACTGTGTTTCATTTGTTGTCAATGAGGCACGAAGTTGTCTTGGAATGAATGGAAGTCAAGGAATGTCACGATGTGAATGAAAAAGGTTGTGATGGTGTTGGTGATGAATGGAGAATGGCCATGGTACTAAGATGCGTGTCACTTAGGAGATTCACTAAGTGGCATAGGAGATGTGGTTGAAACATTCTCTATTAATATCTGACGATTGTCGAGCTTCTCTTTAAGTTCAAAGAACTTGTATCAACTAGATACAATGTCACAACATGATTAGAAGACCATGCATTGTAGTGACAATGCATGAGGAGTTGAAGAAGATCCATCCACAAGTCCTAAGTGGATGAAGTGAGCTGAAGAAGTCCATGAACTATCACTTAGTGAATGAGAATTAGAAGAAGTTCCAATTTGATCTCTGATTAGATCAAAAAGAGAATTGAAGAAGTTATTTGATTCAGGAGTTCGGTTGATGAAGATCCTTGAGAATTCTCTCCTAAGTAGAAAATGAGATGATGAAGAAGAATTATAAATTTAGGAGTTGTTTCTAATCAAGAAGATTAATGTTTGAATTCTCAAGAAGAATGGAGAAGAGGAAGAATGGCTTGAAGCGGCATTTGGAATTTCACATTACGTATGTGGTTACTTTGTTTTTATACAAAGTACTCTCTATCCTTTGCCAAAAAATATGGCCAGACAAGGCACCTTGAGGGTTCAACCCAAGGCACATGTGGGACTAGGTCACCACGCCCAAGGGGATCCCATGGCGCCAGCCCGAGAGGCCGCGGCTGTGTGTAAGCCGGGCCACGCAGGGGATCAGGTCCTGCGCAGCATGGGCGCCAGAGCGCGTGCCCGAAGGAGCATAGTGGGCGCCAGTGGCGCGCCCGCAGGGAGCAGAGTGGGCGCAGAGCGCGCCCGCAGGGAGAACACGGTGCGGGGCGCAACCGTGGAGGGGGAAGTGCAACTGAGCATTGAGAGGCAGCGGCTGGGTGATAAACCGCGGAAAAACCACTCGCCGTTTCGATGTGGGACACAGAAAAATCCCTGGGAGCAAATATCATCCGTCCGAGCGATCTCGCGCTTGATCTACGCCACACGATTCATCTGCCACATGCCGCGATCTAATCCAGCCGTCCGATGTATTTCAAACATCTGATCCGACGGCTAAGAGTCTGTCTCCTTCCTCAAGCTCAGCCGAGGCACCCCCGACATCCCCGCGTGCCTCCGTCGAACCAGGAGCAACCCGAGCACGGTTTTTGAGTTCCCGGCCACCTCCGAGCAAACAGAGACCTCCATGGAGATCGTCTGGATCTACTGAACCCATCCATGCATAAAAGTATACATGCATATGTGAAATGGGAGATTTCAAAGAATGTCGAGGCAAACGAAGTTGCTCAGGCTTCATGGGTTCGTGTTTTTCAGGGATTGGAAGAAAAGAGGCCGTGCATGCGTTCTAAGTCGCATGCACGTGAAGAAGAATGAAGAAAAATAAAAATGGAACCCGCGTGAAACAGAGAGTAAAATCAAGATTTTGAAGATTTTAAAAGATCCGAAATCTTCTGGATTTTGATGTTAGATCACGCGGATGATCAAAGGCATTCCTCTGCCTATAAAAGGAGCTCTCGAGCATCATAGCTGCTTGCTGATCCTCTGAAGAGAGAAGTCCCGTGAGAAGCAATTTGTTCCTCGCGAAGTAGAAGCCCCGCGCACATTTGCGCGGCTGAAGTCCCGGTGCCATCCTTGGCCCGAAGGAGTCCCTTGCGCGTAACACCTTTGCGCGACAAGAAGAAGGGTCCCCTGCGAGCCTTCCATTTGCGCGGCAGGAAGAGCACGGGGTCAAGCACATACTTGCACGCCCCGCGGCTGAGGTGCTTGTGCACTTGCGTGGCCGAGGTGCTTGACACCCTGCGCGCCCGAGGTGTTGCACCTTGCACACCCGAGGCCTTGCAAGGCCCTTGTGCCCTTGCACCTGCGCGCCCCTGATTGCACCTTGTGTTCCTTCATATTGGAAGGAGCTCAAGTGAAGAGGATTCCACACCTCTTGTGTGTGTGAAGTGACGAAGTGAAGGCCGAGACTTGCATGCCTTGTGTGCAAAGTGAAGACCCTATGGTATTGTGTGTGCAAGGAGAACCCGAGGCCATATCTTCTGTGTGTGCCAAGTGAAGACACCCTACGGGTGGTTTATGTGCAAAGCAACAAAAGCCAGTAGCCTTGTTTGTGCACACTTTGAAGAACAAACTAAAAGAACACTAAAGTGTGTGTGTGCAACAAGAATAGGAGGATTCCAACTCATGTGTGTGCAAAAGTGAAACAAGTGTGTGCAATGATACATGAAGGCCGAACATAGTGTGTGCACTAAAAGTGTATACACTTAGAAGAAGAAGGAAGAGGACATCCACACTAAAGTACAACACACTTTTAAGTGTGTGAACAAAAAGAAAAAAGTGTGTGAAGGAAGTAAGAAGGTGTGTGCTGAAAAGAATTACACCCTTTGAGGGTTTATTGCACCAAGAAGTGAAAGAGGGATGTGCTTTCATGCATGCATGCACGTGCACACGTGAACAGAGTCAAATCAGTGGTGTGCAATTGAGTTGTCCAAGACAGAAGATCTTGAAGTATTGTGAAGGTCATGCAGTCTGTGCATGAGGAAGCAGAGTTGCCATGCACTCAGTGGATGAAGATGATTTGAAGTGAGACTGAGCCAGACTGAAGTGAAAGATATTGTTTGTCTGAGTTTTCAGTATTTGAGAAGAGCCTGATCAACAGAAGTGATCAGAAGTTTTGAGCAAGACCAACAGACCTTATCAGAGGCTGTTGAAGGTTCTTGAAGAGAGAAGCCGGGTCATCCTTAGAAGAAGGTGATAAATCCTGAGCAAGGCGAGAAGACCTGATCATCACAAGTGATCAGAGGTACAGAGCAAGGCCAGTAGTCTTTATCCCAGACTGCTGAAGATACTTGAAGAAGCTTAATGTGAAGAAGAGCTACTCGTGCGACTCGAGGAGCCAAGAGAAGACCCTGTGGGACTCAGGGAGAAGAAGTCTTCAGTGGGATTCTGGAGCAGGCCAGTGGGACTCTGGTAACACTGTGTGAAGCAGTATAAAGACCCTCCTGTGGGACTCAGGAGAGATATGGTGGGAAGTTGTATCGACCATTGTAATACTAACAGATTATAATGGGAGAATCCATGCTGGGAGAGCATGGCAAGGATGTAGGCCTTTGGTGCCGAACCATGTAAATCCTTGTGTCCTGTTCCTTTTCACTACTACATTATCCGGGAAAGGTTGAGAGACATAAGAAGAGTGGATAGAGGCCTTAACAAGCCATAGAGGTTTAATTGATAAGAATCAATTAGTAAAATGTTTTAAGGGATCACTGATTCACCCCCTCCCCCTCTCAGTGATTCACACTGATCTGGGCACTTCAATTGGTATCAGAGGGAAGGTTACCTCTAAAAGATCCAAGGGAGTCTTTATGAAGTGCAGATTTGAGGAGATGAGTAACCGGCCTCAAATGGAGATATCTGCCAAGACTCAGAAAATTAGAAAGAAGAAACAGGCCAAGAAGATGAAGAAAGCATGTCCTAGTTGTGATGAAGTTGGAATAATGAATGATCTTCAAAATGAAATCGAATATCTTCAGAAGACAGTCCCCAAGGAAGTGGCAATGTGTATAGTACAGGCATCCTTGATCTTCAAGAAGAAAAATCACAGTTAGAAGAAGAAGCCAATGCAATGGAAGATCAATTGGCAAAAAGGGTTGGCATAACCAACACTCTCAGAAAGCTGGTGAAGGATAAAGATGAAACCGTTTCTCTTTGCAATGAAAGATATGAATACACTGCTGAATAATTTCAAAGAAGCCTTTCTAAGAAAGAATTCTTTAAAGTAATAATCAAAGAAGTTTTCCATGCACTGAAAAAATTGCACCGAGTGTCAATGAATGTCAGAGATGCTCAAATTGAAGACAATGTCAAAATGGTGAAGGAGCTTGACAACTCATTGCATGAAATAAAGAAGGTGCATGATGACCAGATGGAACAGCTAAAACAGAATTGGGAAGGTAGGCTAAGAACTATTGAGTATGAGAAGAACTCCCTCAATATGAAATGCATAGAACTGGAGGTGATATTGAAAAATTAGCAATCACCCAAAGCCAAAGCCTCCCAGTCAGCTGAAAGAAGAAATTCTTCTACTCAAGTGAGCTTTGAGAAGGATGATTCTAAAAGAAAGACATCCTCTAATAGAAGGGCAACAACTTCTAAAAAGAAGGTACCATCCATACCATCTTGTACTCATGCTTCTAAAAGTGTTTATACTAAAAGTGCAGGATGGAAGAATGAATCCAAACAAGTATGGATGAAGACAGTGAAGAAAGAATGCTCTCCTGAAACAACACAGCAAGTCAAGAAAAGTACCCAACAATCAGAAGGACTGAAGAGGTCAAGATTTGTGGGTCAGTGTTGGTGTTGTAATAAGTATGGGCATTGTGCAAAGGATTGTTGGTACAATCCACTGAATGTCAAAGCAAAAAGGAAGCCCATGCCAAGGGGGAGCAAGCCAGAAGAAAAGAAGCAGCATCCACAGGTCCAGAGACATCTGTTTACTGCAAATAGATTTGGATTACTTGACAACATCTGGGATGATTGCAAAAGTGGTCAAAAAGATACATGTCAATCTCCAACTGTATCCAGAGCTAAAAAGAGGAGAAGATCACTGAACTTGGCTAAAATGGAATCCTTGGGAAGCAAGAAGAAAGTTGAAGATGCTCCCAAGAAGGTTTTGAAAAAGGAAAAGAATTCCTTGGAGTCTAAATCCAAGAAGGGTGATGCATCCAGAAGGACCACCAAGAAAACATGCTTCTACCGTGGAAAGAAAGGACATATCATGGATCTTTGTAAAGAAGCCATGAAATTCAATAGAGGCAGACTGGACTCAAACAGACAATCAATCCAGATGAAGCAGAAGGGATTGGTTGAAAACAAGTTACCTAAGAAAGGTAGCTTGAAAGCATAAAAGGAACCATGTGGAATATCCATAACTGAGGCCACACTTCCAAGTGACTTACTAGTCATATGGCCAAATCAGTTGCAACTTGCCAAAGATCTGCAAAGAGCTGAAGATGAAGTTCTGGCAATTGCTAAGGCAAAAAGGAAACAAAATATTTCACATGAAGATGTATTGAGATCCACACCAGCACCAACATCATTGAAGATCAAATGTGAAAGAGTGAAGAATGGTGAAAATGGGACATCTCGGTTGAGAGAATTTTCTCAACCTTGTTGTTCACATTGATGAACCAAGGAGGTTCCATCTTATTCCCTTATACTTCTGGTATTTACATGTGCTAACATTGCAGGGAATTGAAGATGATGATCATTCTCATCTGGAGAGTGGTTTGGAAGGAATGGAGTGCACCCCTTGAGGGGGAGCCAATCTGAAGAAGATGGGATTCTGAGATTATTACCATCTTGAGAAAAGTGAAGTTATTCCAATCATACTTTCATCCCTTGTTTCTTAATTGAGTTTATATTGTCAATTAAGGGGGAGTATGGATTGAAGACAAATGGATTAAAGGGGGAGCTTTATCTTTGCACTTGAACTTTCTAATGTGTTTGGTGAAGTATGTGCAGGATTTAGCAATTCATTGATATATCTGAAAAATTTCAAACCCCTAAAGCATGATCTCACATGTGTAGAGAATTATGGACAGCTTTGAATTCCTTGGTTACATCACTCTTGTTTTCTACACCGGGTTAGCCCAAGTAGACTTAGAGTTGATTTACTAAAGGTTCTTTGCTAAAGAAGAACATGTGGAATCATCCCTCTCTTAGTGATTTTCAAGAAGATGCTATTCAAAGGGAGGAAGATATTTTTGAAAGTAAACCACACCACACCTTTTCATTTGATTGCCAATAAGGGGGAGAAAATATTGGCACACATATTGACCCATTCATATGTGCTGAAGTGGTGTATTGACAACAAATACAAAGGGGGAGATTGAAGTGCACTGTGTTTCATTTGTTGTCAATGAGGCATGAAGTTGTCTTGGAATGAATGGAAGTCAAGGAATGTCACGATGTGAATGACAAAGGTTGTGATGGTGTTGGTGATGAATGGAGAATGGCCATGGTACTAAGATGCATGTCACTTAGGAGATTCACTAAGTGGCATAGGAGATGTGGTTGAAACATTCTCTAGTAATATCTGACGATTGTTGAGCTGCTCTTTAAGTTCAAAGAACTTGTATCAACTAGATACAATGTCACAACATGATTAGAAGACCATGCATTTTAGTGACAATGCATGAGGAGTTGAAGAAGATCCATCCACAAGTCCTAAGTGGATGAAGTGAGCTGAAGAAGTCCATGCACTATCACTTAGTGAATGAGAATTAGAAGAAGTTCCAATTTGATCTCTGATTAGATCAACAAAGAGAATTGAAGAAGTTATTTGATTCAGGAGTTCGGTTGATGAAGATCCTTGAGAATTCTCTCCTAAGTAGAAAATGAGATGATGAAGAAGAATTATAAATTGAGGAGTTGTTTCTAATCAAGAAGATTAATGTTTGAATTCTCAAGAAGAATGGAGAATAGGAAGAATGGCTCGAAGCGGCATTTGGCATTTCACATTATGTATGTGGTTACTTTGTTTTTATACAAAGTACTCTCTATCCTTTGCCAAAAAATATGGCCAGCCAAGGCACCTTGAGGGTTCAACCCAAGGCACATGTGGGACTAGGTCACCACGCCCAAGGGGATCCCATGGGGCCAGGCCGAGAGGCCGCGGCCGTGTGTAAGCCGGGCCACGCAGGGGATCAGGTCCTGCGCAGCATGGGCGCCAGAGCGCGCGCCCGAAGGAGCATAGTGGGCGCCAATGGCGCGCCCGCAGGGAGCAGAGTGGGAGCAGAGCGCGCCCGCAGGGAGAACACGGTGCGGGGCGGCACCGTGGAGGGGGAAGTGCAACTGAGCGTTGAGAGGCAGCGGCTGGGTGATAAACCGCGGCAAAACCGCTCACCGTTTAGATGTGGGACGCGGAAAAATCCCCAGGAGCAAATCTCAGCCGTCCGAGCGATCTCGCGCTTGATCTGCGCCGCCCGATTCATCTGCCGCGCGCCGCGATCTAATCCAGTCGTCCGATGTATTTCAAACATCTGATCCGACGGCTAAGAGTCCGTCTCCTTCCTCAAGCTCAGCCGAGGCACCCCCGACATCCCCGCGTGCCTCCGTCGAACCAGGAGCAACCCGAGCACGGTTTTTGAGTTCCCGGCCACCTCCGAGCAAACCGAGACCTCCATGGAGATCGTCTGGCTCTACTGAACCCATCCATGCATAAAAGTATACATGCATACGTGAAATGGGAGATTTCGAAGAATGTCGAGGCAAACGAAGTTGCCGAGGCTTCATGGGTTCGTGTTTTTCATGGATTGGAAGAAAAGAGGCCGTGAATGCGTTCTAAGTCGCATGCACGTGAAGAAGACCGAAGAAAAATAAAAATGGAACCCGCGTGAAACAGAGAGTAAAATCAAGATTTTGAAGATTTTAAAAGATCCGAAATCTTCGGGATTTTGAAGTTAGATCACGCGGATGATCAAAGGCATTCCTCTGCCTATAAAAGGAGCTCTCGAGCATCATAGCTGCTTGCTGATCCTCTGAAGAGAGAAGTCCCGTGAGAAGCACTTTGTGCCTCGCGATGTAGAAGCCCCGCGCACATTTGCGCGGCTGAAGTCCCGGTGCCATCCTTGGCCCGAAGGAGTCCCTTGCGCACAACACCTTTGCGCGACAAGAAGAAGGGTCCCCTGCGCGCCTTCCATTTGCGCGGCAGGAAGAGCACGGGGTCAAGCACATACTTGCACGCCCCGCGGCTGAGGTGCTTGCGCACTTGCGTGGCTGAGGTGCTTGACACCCTGCGCGCCCGAGGTGTTGCACCTTGCACACCCGAGGCCTTGCGCGGCCCATGTGCCCTTGCACCTGCGCGCCCCTGATTGCACCTTGTGTGCCTTCATATTGGAAGGAGCTCAAGTGAAGAGGATTCCACACCTCTTGTGTATGTGAAGTGAAGAAGTGAAGGCCGAGACTTGCATGCCTTGTGTGCAAAGTGAAGACCCTACGGTATTGTGCGTGCAAGGAGAACCCGAGGCCATATCTTGTGTGTGTGCCAAGTGAAGACACCCTACGGGTGGTTTATGTGAAAAGCAACAAAAGGCAGTAGCCTTGTTTGTGCACACTTTGAAGAACAAACTAAAAGAACACTAAAGTGTGTGTGTGCAACAAGAAGAGGAGGAGGCCAACTCATGTGTGTGCAAAAGTGAAACAAGTGTGTGCAAAGAGACATGAAGGCCGAACATAGTGTGTGCACTAAAATTGTATACACTTAGAAGAAGAAGGAAGAGGACATCCACACTAAAGTACAACAAACTTTTAAGTGTGTGAACAAAAAGAAAAAAGTGTGTGAAGGAAGTAAGGAGGTGTGTGCTGAAAAGAATTACACCCTTTGAGGGTTTATTGCACCAAGAAGAGAAAGAGGGAAGTGCTTGCATGCATGCATGCACGTGCACACGTGAACAGAGTCAAATCAGTGGTGTGCAATTGAGTTGTCCAAGACAGAAGATCTTGAAGTATTGAGAAGGTCATGCAGTCAGTGCATGAGGAAGCAGAGTTGCCATGCACTCAGTGCATGAAGATGATTTGAAGTGAGACTGAGCCAGACTGAAGTGAAAGATATTGTTTGTCTGAGTTTTCAGTATTTGAGAAGAGCCTGATCAACAGAAGTGATCAGAAGTTTTGAGCAAGGCCAACAGACCTTATCAGAGGCTGTTGAAGGTTCTTGAAGAGAGAAGCTGGGTCATCCTTAGAAGAAGGTGATAAATCCTGAGCAAGACGAGAAGACCTGATCATCACAAGTGATCAGAGGTACAGAGCAAGGCCAGCAGTCTTTATCCCAGACTGCTGAAGATACTTGAAGAAGCTTAAAGTGAAGAAGAGCTACTCGTGCGACTCGAGGAGCCAAGAGAAGACCCTGTGGGACTCAGGGAGAAGAAGTCTTCAGTGGGATTCTGGAGCAGGCCAGTGGGACTCTGGTTACACTTTGTGAAGCAGTATAAAGACCCTCATGTGGGACTCAGGAGAGATACGGTGGGAAGCTGTATCGACCATTGTAATACTAACAGATTATAATGGGAGAATCCATGCTAGGAGAGCATGGCAAGGATGTAGGCCTTTGGTGCCGAACCATGTAAATCCTTGTGTCCTGTGCCTTTTCATTACTGCATTATCCGGGAAAGGTTGAGAGACATAAGAAGAGTGGATCGAGGCCTTAACAAGCCATAGAGGTTTAATTGATAAGAATCAATTAGTAAAAAGTTTTAAGGGATCACTGATTCACCCCCTCCCCCTCTCAGTGATTCACACTGATCTGGGCACTTCAAAAAGGTTTTTTTTTGTTTTATACATTCACTACGGGAAAAATGAACAATTGCGACGGGTTATTTGCGACGGGAATAAATCCCGTCGCAAATAGTCCTGTTAAAAACTTATTTGCGACGGGGGTATTTTCCCGTCGCAAATAATAGGGCTTTTGCGACGGGATTGCTTTCCCCGTCGCAAAAGAACTGGTGCGCGTTGCGCGCCAAATCGCGGGAAAACTATTTGCGACGGGGGAATATTCCCGTCGCAAATAACCGGCGGCGGTAAAAGGTATTTGCGATGAGAATATTCCCCCGTCGCAAATAGTATGTTGGCAGGTGGTTATTTGCGATGGGTCCCGTCACAAATAACTATTTACCCGTTGACCGTAATAAATGTTGGCTAAGGTATTTGCGACGGGTCCCGTCGCAAATAATACTAGTTGCGACGGGAATCCCGTCGCAAATGGACCCGTCGCAAATAATCTAACCTATAAATACCCCATCCGTTTTTTTCATTTCATTCTCATTCTCTATCTTCTCCTTCTCTCAAAATTATATTTCTACAGTTCAGTTTTTCTCCAGTTTAATTTTTTTCTCCGGAGCTGATATTAAAGTTTTGAAGAACGATCAGAGCAGATCAATTTTCAAGGTATTTATGTTCATTTTAATTTAATATTTATTTTTAATTTTTTATTAGTTTCAATTATTTTTCATTAGTTGTAATTTAATTATGTTTACATTGTTTTATTACTTAATAAATTTAAATTATTAGTATTGTTCATAGTTAATGGTAATTAGGAATAATTAGTAATAATTTTTAATAATTAAGAATAAATATTAATAATTAGTAATAAATACCAATAATTAGGAATAATAACATTATTACATTATTAGTCTATTTTATTATTAATATTAAAATAATATAATTTTTTATATATATACAATTATCTTTTCATCTGTGTGTTTGCTGTCTTCACATGTATTATTTGTATGTGGAGAGAGAAAAAGCACAGATGAAAGAAGAATTGTATATAAATTAGAAAATTATATTATTTTAATATTAATAATAAAATATATTAATAATGTTATTATTTGTAATTATTGGTAATTATTCCTAATTATTGATAATTATTCATTTAATTACTAATAATTAGGAACAATTATCAATAATTATCAATAAATAAGAATAATTAGTAATAATTAGTAATAATTACCAATAATTAGTAATAATTAGTAATAATTATCAATAATTAGTAATAATTACCATTAATTAGTAATAATTAACAATAAATAGTAATAATTACCAATAATTACTAATACTTACCAATAATTTGGAATAATTACCAATAATTAGTAATAATTACCAATAATTACCAATAATTAGTAGTAATTAGTATTAATTACCAATAATTCGTATTAATTACCAATAATTAGTAATAATTACTAATAATTAGTAATAATTACCAATAATTAGTAATAATTACCAATAATTAGTAATAATTACCAATAATTAGTAATAATTACCAATAATTAGTAATAATTACCAATAATTAGGAATAATTACCGGTAAATAGTAATAAATAGTAATAATTAGTAATAATTAGGAATAATTACCAATAATTAGCAATAATTACCAGTAATTAGTAATAATTAGTAATAATTACCAATAATTAGTAATAATTAACAATAATTAGTAATAATTACCAGTAATTAGTAGTAATTACCAGTAATTAGTAGTAATTACCAGTAATTAGTAATAATTACCAGTAATTACCAATAATTAGTAATAATTAGTATTAACGACCAATAATTAGTATATATGACCAATAATTAGTATTCATTACCAATAATTAGTATTAATTACCAATAATTAGTATTAATTACCAATAATTAGTATTAATTACCAATAATTAGTAAAAATTACCAGTAATTAGTAATAATTACCAGTAATTACCAATAATTAGTATTAATTAGTATTAATTACCAATAATTAGTATTAATTACCAATAATTAGTATTAATTACCAATAATTAGTAATAATTACGAGTAATTAGTAATAATTACCAGTAATTAGTAATAATTACCAGTAATTACCAATAATTAGTAATAATTAGTAATAATTACCAATAATTACCAATAATTAGTAATAATTAGTATTAATTACCAATAATTAGTATTAATTACCAATAATTAGTAATAATTACCAATAATTAGTAATAATTACCAATAATTAGTAATAATTACCAATAATTAGTAATAATTACCAATAATTAGTAATAATTACCAATAATTAGTAATAATTACCAATAATTAGGAATAATTACCGGTAAATAGTAATAAATAGTAATAATTAGTAATAATTAGTAATAATTACCAATAATTAGTAATAATTACCAGTAATTAGTAATAATTAGTAATAATTACCAATAATTAGTAATAATTACCAATAATTAGTAATAATTAGCAGTAATTAGTAATAATTACCAGTAATTAGTAATAATTACCAGTAATTAGTAATAATTACCAGTAATTACCCATAATTGGTAATAATTAGTATTAATGACCAATAATTAGTATTAATTACCAATAATTAGTATTAATTACCAATAATTAGTATTAATTACCAATAATTAGTATTAATTACCAATAATTAGTATTAATTACCAATAATTAGTAAAAATTACCAGTAATTAGTAATAATTACCAGTAATTACCAATAATTAGTAATAATTAGTATTAATTACCAATAATTAGTATTAATTACCAATAATTAGTATTAATTACCAACAATTAGTAATAATTACCAGTAATTAGTAATAATTACCAGTAATTACCAATAATTAGTAATAATTAGTATTAATTTCCAATAATTAGTATTAATTACCAATAATTAGTATTAATTACCAATAATTAGTATTAATTACCAATAATTAGTATTAATTACCAATAATTATTAATAATTACCAATAATTAGTAATAATTACCAATAATTAGTAATAATTACCAATAATTAGTAATAATTACCAATAATTAGTAATAATTACCAATAATTAGTGATAATTACCAATAATTAGGAATAATTTCTGGTAAATAGTAATAAATAGTAATAAATAGTAATAATTAGGAATAATTACCAATAATTAGTAATAATTACCAGTAATTAGTAATAATTAGTAATAATTACCAATAATTAGTAATAATTACCAATAATTAGAAATAATTACTAGTAATTAGTAATAATTACCAGTAATTAGTAATAATTACCAGTAATTAGTAATAATTACCAGTAATTAGTAATAATTACCAGTAATTACCAATAATTAGTAATAATTAGTATTAATGACCAATAATTAGTATTAATTGCCAATAATTAGTATTAATTACCAATAATTAGTATTAATTACCAATAATTAGTATTAATTACCACTAACTAGTATTAATTACCAATAATTAGTAATAATTACCAGTAATTAGTAATAATTACCAGTAATTACCAATAATTAGTAATAATTCGTATTAATTACCAATAATTAGTATTAATTACCAATAATTAGTATTAATTACCAATAATTAGTAATAATTACCAGTAATTAGTAATAATTACCAGTAATTACCAATAATTAGTAATAATTAGTATTAATTACCAATAATTAGTATTAATTACCAATAATTAGTATTAATTACCAATAATTAGTATTAATTACCAATAATTAGTATTAATTACCAATAATTAGTATTAATTACCAATAATTATTAATAATTACCAATAATTAGTTATAATTACCAATAATTAGTAATAATTACCAATAATTAGGAATAATTACCGGTAAATAGTAATAAATAGTAATAATTAGTAATAATTAGGAATAATTACCAATAATTAGTAATAATTACCAGTAATTAGTAATAATTAGTAATAATACCAATAATTAGTAATAATTACCAATAATTAGAAATAATTACCAGTAATTAGTAATAATTAGTAATAATTACCAATAATTAGTAATAATTACCAATAATTAGTAATAATTACCAGTAATTAGAAATAATTACCAGTAATTACCAATAATTAGTAATAATTAGTATTAATTACCAATAATTAGTATTAATTAACAATAATTAGTATTAATTACCAATAATTAGTATTAATTACCAATAATTAGTATTAATTACCAATTATTAGTATTAATTACCAATAATTAGTATTAATTACCTTTAATTAGTAATAATTACCAATAATTCGTATTAATTACCAATAATTAGTAATAATTATCAATAATTAGTAATAATTAGTAATAATTACCAATAATTATTAATAATGACCAATAATTATGAATAATTAGTAATAATTACCAATAATTAGTATTAATTACAAATAATTAGTATTAATTACCAATAATTAGTATTAATTACCAATAATTAGTACATTATTTGTATATTTTATTATTAATATTAAAATAATATAATTTTCTATATTATATACAATTATCTTTTCATCTGTGTGTTTTCTGTCTCCACATGTAATATTCACATTCTTTTTCAAAATTATCAACTTACTCGCCAATGGAGAGGTGAAAGTGAATGCAAATATTACATGTGGAGACAAAATGTTAAACACACAGATGAAAGGAGAATTGTATATAATATAAAAAATTATGTTATTTTAATATTAATAATAAAATATACTAATAATGTAATAATGTTATTATCATATAATTAATGTTTATGAAAAAATTATATTAGTATTATTAAAATAATAAAAAATCAATATAATATTAAAATTATCAATATTTGTAACATGTTTTGCTTTATTCTCAATATATTCAATCTTTACTTGAGTGTTTTTTCTAACAAATTATTCAAAACCAGTAATGCTCTTATATTTTATAGAGAAATATGGAACAACGAGGTCGTCAACAATCATTATTAGGTGACCGCATATGGATAAATCAATGTAGAAATCCAAACGGTTCTGGTTTAAATCCAGTATATGTTGAGGGTGTGGAGACTTTTTTATCATTTGCGGAATCAAATTCAGAATTTGTTTCAGAAGGAAAAATAAAATGCCCTTGCAGAAAATGTGCATTGAGAACGTTTGACATGTTTGACAAAGTGGGAGAACATCTCTTGCGTTTTGGTTTTCAACCAGATTATGTTTTTTGGTATCAACACGGTGAACACAGTTCCAGAGCAGGTGATACCAACTTGATTCCGGATCCATCCCAGTTTCAAGATTTAGTACATGATGTTGCAGGTTCATCTGTTCAACATACAGAAACTCTGGCTGATATAGCTTCAAATCCTAAGTTGGCACCGTCTGAATTTTATGAGTTGTTGAAATCTGCTGAGGATGCATTATATCCTGGCTGCAAGATGAGAAAATTAGAAGCAGTTGCAAAATTTCTGGCTATCAAATCAGATAACGGAATGTCAAACACTTGTTTTGACCAGATATTTTCTATGCTGAAAACACTGTTTCCCGAAGGAAATGTTTTACCTGCAAATTACAATGAGAGTAAGAGGCTGGTTCGAAATTTGGGACTTACTTGTCAGAAGATTCATGCATGTTCAAATGACTGCATTTTATATTCTGGGGAAAATGAGTTGTTGGATAGTTGTCCTACATGTGGGCAACTGAGATATAAAGAAGGACAACACGGGAAGTCTGGTTTGATTCCTGTAAAACAGTTGAGATATTTTCCGCTTACATCCAGACTTCAGCATTTATTCATGTCTAAGAATACAGCGACAATGATGTCATGTCATAAAGAAAATATTTCAACCGATAAAATCTTGAATCATCCAGCCGATGGTGATTCATGGAAACATTTTGATAGAGTGCATCCATCCTTTTCTTTAGAAGCTAGAAATGTTCGACTGGGCCTTTCCACTGATGGTTTCTGTCCGTTTGGATCTTATGGTAGTCAATATTCATGTTGTCCTGTTTTTTTAACTCCGTACAATTTACCTCCATGGATGTTGATGAAGGAGCCATATATCTTATTGACTTTACTAATTCCAGGACATCTGAAGAAAAATATTGATTTTAATTTGAAACCATTGATTGATGAATTAAATTTATTTTGGAGTACTGGTGTCAGTACATATGATGTTGCAACGAAACAGAATTTCATACTGAGAGAAACATTGATGTGGACAATAAGTGACTTCCCGGCTTATGGGATGTTATCTGGCTGGAGTACACATGGTCAGAAATCAGGTCCTTACTGTATGGGAGAGAACAAAGCATTTATGCTCATTCATGGAAAGAAACCTTGTTATTTTGACTGTCATCGCAGATTTCTTCCAGCTGATCATCCTTTTCGCAGAAACAGATCTCATTTCAGAAAAGGAACAGTTGAAAGGGATGGACCTCCAAAAATGCTATCAGGTTCGGAGTTAAAATCAGTTGTATTTTCATTACCTCCCATCACTTTTGGTCCCACAATAAACCAACAGAAAATTTCTGGTTTTGGGAAAGAACACAATTGGATTAAACGTAGCATATTTTGGGATTTTCCATATTGGTCTGATCTGTTGGTCCGAAACATGTTAGATGTCATTCATATTGAGAAGAACTGTTTTGATAATTTTTTTCATACAGTTTTGGATACGCCAGGAAAGAGCAAATACAATGTAAATGTACGTTTAGATCTTGCCCAAATTTGTAGTCGTCCAGAATTGGAACTATTTGAGAATGTCAGAACAGAAAGGTTACTGAAACCAAAAGCAGCTTATACACTGTCTAAAGAAAACCGTTTATTATTTTGTTAGTCGATTGCAGATTTGAGACTTCCAGATGGTTGTGCTTCTAATTTGGGTAGATGTGTAAATAATGGTCATATTACTGGATTAAAAAGTCATGATTGTCAATTTATAATGGAGAGACTTCTACCCATTGAATTAAGAGATCTGTTGAATTCTGTGATTTGGGATTCCATAACAGACATGTCTCATTTTTTTCGGGAAATTTGTGCGGCTACGGAAGATTATGATGCTCTAGGAAAACTTGTAAAAGATGTTGTTGTAATTATATGTAAACTGGAAAAAATATTTCCGCCGTCTTTCTTCGACTCAATGGAACATTTGATGTTACATTTTCCAAATGAAGCCAAATGTGGAGGTCCGGTACAGTTTCGATGGATGTTCCCATTTGAAAGATGCATGCACAAATTGAAAAGAAAAGTACGTAACAAAGCATCTGTTGAAGGATCTATTGCAGAAGCTTATTTGCAAGAGGAAATATCTTTTTTCTGCTCCCATTATTTTGAATCCGAGTATCCTTCAAAACACAACCGAATGGGATGGAACGAGAGGAATATTGATGAAATCGACAGTAAATTATCTATTTTCAACCAGTCAGAGCTTGGTTTTGGTGGAGTTTATGAACACTGGCTTTCAGATGATGAACATCAGAGAGCTCATACGTATGTTCTGCTCAACTGTGAAGAGATGACATCAGTTGTACTGTAAGTGTTTATATCACTTATTCTATCATTTATGTTACAGTAAATAACTTTGGTTTTTATAGGTTGTATGATAATCATATCAAGAAACAAATTCCACAAATTACAGCAGCTGCTCTCGAAGAACGTCGACTGAAAAATTTCTCTTAGTGGTTTCAAAAACTGGTAACATAAATTCTTTATCTTTTAGAAACTCATTCAATGTATAGTTTACTATATTGATAATTATTTCACAAATTTTCAGGTGTCTCGACATGCTGATAAAATTGACAAACGACTGTGTGTATTGAGTAACCCACCTTCCAAACTTGTTAAAACTTATAATGCATATGTGGTGAATGGATTTCGATTCCACACACATGCATATGGGGAATCAAAAAAACAATGAACAGTGGAGTTAGCTTGAGAGGATCTCATCATCGAGAAAATGAAGTTGACTTTTATGGCATACATGATGAAATCATTGAACTCTGTTATCTTGGACAACATTACATAACCATGTTCAAATGTCGGTGGTTGGATACATAGAGAGGCGTGCGTGTTCATCCGACTCATGGAATCATCGATATTAAATGTAAAAGTGTTCTCGCAGTAAATGAACCATTCTTATTGGCTCAACAGGAATATCAAGTTTATTATGCAAAGTACTGTGCAACATCAAGAGACTTGACTGATTGGTGGAGTATAATAAAAATCAAAATTCGAGACAATCAGTTTAGTCAAAGTGAATGTGCTTTCACTGATGTGCAAAGAATTGAAGTTTTTCAAGAGAGTACTCAAAATAAATCTTTTTTACAAAGAGACATGAGTATCAATGATGACACCCCACATTTAAGAGTCGGTGATGACGACGATGTTAATGACGTCACATATGAATTTGAAATGGTAAGAGATGAAGCAACTGTAACTCGAATGGATATCGATGATGTTGAGGAGGAATATGAAGATGACATTGACATATATGAAGATGATGATGAAGATGAACACTAATAGCATTCCATGGTATTTATATACAATCATAATATGTATATATGTATATATGTATATATAATAGTAATTATCAATTATTTGCTAACATTAACATTTTCTGTTTCAGATGGACGAGGCCACATTTCGTGAGTTGGCGGATGCTGACCTGACTTTCGATGCGGATGCGTTGTTGACAGATGACCCTCAGCCTGCAGGCACTCCAGGGAGTACGCGGAGGGGGCACGGTCTTGCACGATTGATGATTCCTGACCCCGTCCCCGAGCGACGTCCACGTCTTGGGTTTGATCCACGCACACAGAGGTGTGACAACCTGTGTGATAACCTATGGATTTGACTAAGATTTCATTAATCTATTCACATAATAAATGTTTATTATTTTTTCAGTTTTCCGCATATAGCAGTCGGACAGGGCAGCGCTATTTTGCGCAACTATTTCTCTCAGCTGTAGACCACATGGGAGAAGATTCCCATTGATGTGCAGCATGCCATGTTCGACCATTGGTTGGTACGTACGTAAATAAATAATTTTTATTTTGAAAATTATTTCATTTCTAACTTGATATTTTGATTTATTTGTAGGGTTTATGGTATCTGATCGAGGATACCATGCGTGACACCATCCACGAGGCATGTGAGGTGGCCATGCGTGATCTCCTTCATCAGTTTTTGCACAATTTAAGAAAAGCTGCGATGAAGAAAGCAGGAGTGTCAGATTTTGAGGAGTCATGTAGAGCACACCGACCAGAGTATATTTCATCCCATGTATGGGATGGATTATGTGCACACTGGTTGAGTGGTGCCTTTCAGAGGATATCATCGGTGGGGAGACAGAATCGGGGGAGACAGGAGGTGACTCATCGAGATGGGAGTCGTTCTTTCAGTACTCATAGACAACATCTGGTACGTACATTATTTATAAATATTTTATATAACTATAAATATTAACAGTTTATTTTTTATTCTTATAAGCTATCGAGCACCCCGATATTACAGAGTACGATGTATATCGGAGGATGTATAGTGATCCTGCTACTGGGGAGCTCAGAGGTGATCGTCAGAATCACATCGTGGTCAGTATTATTTGTTTTCAAGTTTAAAAATTAACTTCATATAATATATTCACAATTTTAATTTTAAATTGCAACTATAGGAGTCATATGAGGCCGCAACGTCACAGGCCCGGCCTGAGAGTCAGGCCGAGTCATCAGATCAGACCACTGCTCGTCGGTTTGATGAGGCGGCATGGATGCATGCCACCCAGTATGCCTTCGAGAAGGGCCGGGTAGTTGGTATCAGCTCTCGACTGACTCCCAGAGATTATTATGGCAGTGCTGCGATGTCGGCGTCCAGCTCGAGAGGAGCTCGTGCTTCTTCTTCTACATCACAGTATGAGGATCAGTTGCGATCTCAGACTGCACAGATAGAGAGTCTCCAACAGGAGCAGGAGCAGATGCGTCAGCAGCATGAGGAGGAGCGTCGACTCCAGCAGCAGTTGTACGAGGAGCAGACGAGTCGGTGGCAGCAGCAGCATCAGGAGCAGATGGAGTACATGCGCCGACTCACTCATGCTTTAGGGATGGAGTTTCCTCCACCACCATCTGCAGATCCCCCACCTCCCCCCCTCCCCCCCTCCTTCAGATTAGAGTTTGTATTTATGTTATAAAATTTGGGAAATCAATTTTTTTTCTTCTCTTCTTAGTTTTTGTCTCATTATAAAATATTAATAATATTATATTTTTAAATAACAATATTAATATGAATAATAATATTATTTATATTTTATAATATTAAAAAATATATATATATAATAAAATTTTATAATATTATTATTTAATTATATTTTTTGCAATACGTGAATTATTTTAATATTTAAAGTAAAATAATTTATTATTTTTATATTAATTAAAATAACTTATTAATATTTTTTTTATTTATGAATTATAATTCTAATATTATTATATTAATTAAATCATTTATTAATATTCTATTATTTTTTATTTTTGAATTATAATTCTATTAATATTATATTAATTAAAATAATTAATTATTTTTATTTGTGAATTATAATTCTATTATTATATTAATTAAAATAATTTATTAATAATTTTTTTTTTATTTTTTTATATTATTTGCGACGGGATACTATGCCCATCGCAAATACTAGTATTATTAATAGTTTTTATTTTTTTTTTAAAAATAGTATTTGCGAAGGGTCCCATCGCAAATACTAGTATTATTAATAGTTTTTTATTTTTTTTTTAAATTGTTTTTGCGACGGTACCGTCGCAAATACCTTTTGCGACGGTACCGTCGCAAAAACCATTTTAAAAGTTTTTTACAAAAAAACGGAATACTATTTGCAACGGGGAGAATGACCGTCGCAAAAAAAGGCTTTAGCGACGGGCCCGTCGCAAATAAGTGTTGTTGCGACGACGTTTTCAGCGACGGGCTATTTGCGACGGGATCCCGTCGCAAATGCCCCATCGCAAATACCTGTTTTTCTAGTAGTGATTGCCTTAACTTTTTATGCTTATTTGTGAAACTTTCCACTATATTTTTTCCCTTACAAAACATCTAAGATCACCCCTTTATTATGTTTTATTTTACCAGTATTTCATGAATTTTATAACGATTGATAAAAAGGTTTAAGATAGGGGATTAATGGTGCTATCAAAGGATCATTTATGTTGTTTTTTATTTTCTAATGTGTAATGTAACGTTCATGTATGTAATCTATTTTCCCAGACTGCTAAACTGACCGGTCTTTCGGGACTTGATTCCTTGTAATCATGCCAATGTATTAAAATAATTCACTGACTCTGGGTAATTGGGGTAATGATGTTACACCATGATATGCGAACATTATTCCTCTGCAAAGCCACTTCGTGAATCTCTATACTTTTCGAAGCTCCTACCTTCATGACCACCAGTCTATATCGTGAGGGCTGCACCCCTGCACCCCTACTTGGGATCAGTGCCGGGCTGTGGTCCAAGCCCTCTGGGCCGATCCATTTGCTTCCAGCACTCACCCCCTTGATAAATGGAGAGTCACACTATGAACTTTTCATGTCGGGACGTTAGGATTTTCCATTGTGCCCTTATGTGAAACCACCTTCCACCAATGGAGTACCAATTTGAGATACTCCTCCGTAGTCCATGAAAATACCTTGAGTCAACATATTCCTCTTAGTCCCTTTCACATGTCATGAGTCGAGATTCTCATCTTCAATTACTTGAGTACCTAGATTTGAACCATTTCCCAAGCAACTCCTCCAAACCCTATCAATTGGATCCTATATCAGCTTGAACCAGGAAGGGTCTCTCTCTTGTAAGTTCAAACACCAACCATTTCTAGTCACCTTATATCTTACAATCCTATCTACTTGACATTAAATTATAGTAAAACCTCTATGAAAAACATAGGATTCCACTTGCTCTATACAATATATTCTCTATGTGCCAAGCCTAAGATGCCAACAATACTCTCTACATGAATTTATACTATAGTATTCCTTATGAGAAAAATATAGGGTGCCACTTTCTCTAAACAAGAGATACTTTATGTTCCAAGAATAATATGCTAACTTTCCTCTTTACATGACTATAAACTATATTATTCCCTATGATCCAAACATAGGATGCCTCTTTCTCTAAAAAAGAGATTCCTTATGCACCAAGCATAAGATGCCAATAGTCTTATCTATATGACTATAAACTATAGCATGCCCTATCATTAAATAATAGGAAGCCTCTTGCTCCATATAAGTGATACCATATGCACTATTTATAAGATGCCAATAGTCCTCTCTACATGACTATAAATTGTAGCATGACCTATCATTAAATAATATGATTCCTCTTATTCCAAATAAGAGATGACTTATGTGAAAATCATAAGATACCTCATTCCATGATTATAGTGGCATAATTTCAAAAGCTTTGGAATCCGTTCAAATATTCCATCACCCCACCTCATGCATTGTGTGTCCTTTATTCAAATATTCATCCTCTTTCATGTCTTAAGGGACACCCTAATGGCATGGTCCCATGCCACCTCAGCTCTCCTACCGTTCTATCCCAACAACCAGAAGACTTTGGATGACACTTTGAGTCAGGTCATGTGTTTTGAAAATGGTCAACAGTCAACCCTCATTTTTTTGTCCCCATTTCAGGATAATCCGATATGGATATTGTGTTTTGAAAAATTTCAACAGTTATCCTCCATCATCATGCCACCTTCACGGCATTCCTAATGCCAGGCATGTGATTCAAAGCCTTCATCTCCCTTTTTTCTGAGTGATTCCAACACTATTGTAATTATCCTGCTTGTGCACTAGTGGATAGGTGTAATCCTTCATTATATGCCTCAACCCACCAATGATTAGGAATTCCGTCAGGGCCAGACATGAGGAAGACATTACGGTTTACTTACATGTGTAAGACCAAACCACTATTTCCACTCCTTAGCAGCACCCATGCAACATCTATTCATAAGCCCCATTCACTGTTTCCACTCCTTAGCAGCACTCGGGAAGCGTCCATTCGTAATCCCCATTCACCATTGCAACTCTATAGCGGCACCCAGGAATCTTCCATTCATAAGCACCATACACCATTTCCGCTCCTGAGTGGCACTCAGGCATCATCCATGCCTAATCCCCATCCACCGTTTCCGCTCCTTAGTGGCACCCGAGCAATATCCAGGAAAAAGCCTCATTCACCATTGTTTCTCCTTAGATGAACCTTGGCATCTTCCATGAAAAAATCCCATCCACCATTGCACTATTTAGAAACACCCGGGCACCTTCATTACATAATCCCCATCCACTTTTTCCTCTCATTAGTGGCACTCAGGAAGCTTCCATGAATAATCCACATTCACCAACCTTCATGGCCACAAATGTGAACCACGATCATCAGGTCTAATGTTGCATCCTATTTCTCCCACTGAGCATGAATCACATGATCATAGAATAAATAGTGACCATGAAATCATCCTTGGTCCACCCAAGAGTGTAAGCCCCACACCATCCCGAACTACGTGGACTTTGATCCGTGTAAAAGAAAGGTATGTAGAAATCCACCTTGAGGTTCAATCCCAACACCTATTGGTCACGAACCATTCATGTCGGTTCACCAAAAATTATGAAACCATATGGACTTTGATCCTTTCCAAGGCATGGTACATAGGAAGACTTTCTTAGGTTCAAGCCCAACACATACTAGTCCTGACCACTTCATGTAGGTTGACCTTCATCCCACATGATGTTAAACTATGTCCACCATTATGAACTACATGGACTTTGATCCTTGCCAAGGCAAGGTACATTGGAAGCCTCCCTGAGGTTCATTCCCTTCACCCATCATTTCTGACCACTCCACATCGGTCCACCCTCATCATGGATGACGTAAAACTGTATTTCCCCTTTGCATCCTGCAAGACATTACACTATACCCATTTTAACTACATGGGTGTTGATCCTCATCTCCTAGGAAAGATACATACGAAGCCTCCCTAAGGCCCAACCCCAACCAACAGCAAGCCGTTGTGTTCCTCAACCGACGGTAAGCCATTTTGTTCCTCAATCGATGGTAAGACATTGTTTTCATCAACCGATGGTAAGAGTTTTTATTCCCTGACCAACGATAAGCCATTGTTTTACCCAACCAATGGTAAGCCTTTGTGTTCCCCAATAGAAAGTAAGCCATTGGAACCCCAACCAATAGTAAGCCATTGTGTCACCAAACCAGTGGTAAGATGTTATAGTCTAAAATCAACGATAATGGCTGCTAACCATGCGTAAGCCCGAGCATCTCATCAGGTCGATGTTCTCTACATACACCCCAATTATATACCCCAATCCTGAACTACATGGACATTGATTCCCTGCCATGGGGATACATAGGAAGACTCCATGAGGTTCAATAACATCACTCATGTCCTATAGTGGTCTATCCCTCAAGACAATGTGTTTTGGGAAGGTCATTCCCCACCCCAAAGGTTCCACTTCTTCCCGGGGAAATCCATGCATCCATTCTCATAGGCCGCCTCCTTAGATGTCCCTTCCCCCCACCGATCTATGTATAATTTTATTCCCTACCACATGGATACACAGGAAGTCTCTTTGAGGGTCAATACCAACAAAATTTCCATCCTCATGTCGGTTCCATCTCATTCCCCCTCCACTTCATTCAACTCTCCATCATCCATCATGATTCTTACCCAGGATTCTACATCCTGGTGGGATCACTCCATTCCCTCAGGCTGCTTACCATGCATAATCCCTACACAATTCATAATCATTCAACCAATATCGCCCCTCTTGTGATAGGACACTATCCATACGTAATCCCCATCATGTATTTGGGTTTTTTCCTCTACGTACACCCCGATTCATCACCACTTTAAACTATGTGGGTTTTGATCCCTATTTTCTACACAGGGTATGTAGGAAACCTCCACGAGGTCCAATCCCAGCCAATGGTAAACCATGGTGTCCCCCATTCTGGGATGCACTTTCCCTAATCCTCCCTCAGTGGTATCGAGACCAGCTATCATCCTGTGACATCTTCCCTTTTTGGTACACACTGCCCTGGGTCTTCTCTCATTGGGAATTTTGACCTATCTATCTAGTGTTCCCCATTTTGGGTTGTTCTCTTTCTGATCCACCCTCAGTGGTGCCTAGATCATCCTTCATGATGTGATATATTACCTTTATGGGACACACCAACTTTGATCTGTCCTCATTGGATGTTATAATCCATCCATATGGTAAACCATCCAGGTTTTCCCTCTTATGGATGTACCAATATGATCCGTCTCTATGGGATGTTTTGATCCCTCTCATTCCATCTCCAAAATATGTTAAAAACGCAGACTACCTCGGGTTAACATGAGATTCTTAAGGAAATCCTCAGAAGAAAAGACTTTGGCGTAACTGTCTCAGCAAGATATTAAACTCCTGGCATACCCCATGTTAAACATGGGAATCTGAGGGAAACCTCAGGGACATGCCAATGTCTTATAATTCCCTACACTTGACGTGGGATACCTCATGTTCTGTTCCCTTGACATGCCCTTTTATGAGGAGTAATATAGGTTCCCTAATTTCCACACATCTAGATATTCCCCTACATGCCTGATGTTTTCATCTACGTCGATCGATGGTTTCTACCATGTCAATACCCCATGTAATGTCTTGACGTAAGTAGTGTATTTAACTGAAGTCCAAAATGATATGGCACTAGGAATGAGATTCATGAACAACGACTCAAATCAATGAGGGAGACCCAGACTACGTAACGAGTTCTGAGGAGGAATCCACAGAAGGAGCAACAGACATCCCATAATCCCATTTTGATCATGGAGAAAACATCCCTGAATAAGCGACGGATTCCGCCCACCTTTGGAAAGAAGGAATGCGGGAAAATAACAGTTACACATCCTAGAAAGATGGATGCACACCCCAATGAAAGTGTCTTAAACACATATTAATAAATCTAAATCATTTAGAGCTATCATTTAAAATTACATTACATGTATCTCATGAATTTCATGATAATTTATAATTTATGATTTAATTTATTTCATCCAATACTAGTGATTTAATGGTCATAATTCAAAATAAATTATTTCATTATAAAAATAATTATTTATTTAGTTCTAATTCTTTTTATCATTTAATCACTAATGAGTATTGAGATATTAATTATAGGACCTTGGGTTAGACTTCTTCCAGTGTAACAACCCCAATTTACCCATGAAGAAGACTTGATGAATTTTTGAGATATAAAGACTAATGACTTTATTGAGGGTTGAATAGTAATTTACCCCAAACAATGGCCTCAATAAAATTTTATAATGATTTCATTTATCTTTGGATCGGACATTTAACCTAAGACTGGAATGTAGTGAGATTTCAAGATAACCATATTTTTTATAAATTAATTCATTATTAAATATATATTATTTATCCCGGTATGCATGGACATTGAGATATCCAAAAAAAGTTTTAGATGGAAATTACAAATTTACCATTGATTCTAGAATGACTGGTTTTACTCCGGTGAGGTATGAACACTGTTTGGGCCTTGGTTCTTAGTTCATTACCTTAAATGGGTATTTAATTTATGTTAATTTATTTTTTTTAATATTTTTCACTCCACTCAAATCTACCTCATTCATATTATGGATATAATGGCCACCACCATTTTTGATTTTTCTAAGTTGAGAGGATAAGGAGGGAGAGGGATTAAGATATTTTTTAAAGGAGGCTGTTGAAAACCAATGTGTATTGGTTCAACTATGTTTGGTTCATTGATGATGATAGATTAATTTAAAAACTATAAATTGTATTTTGGAGTTTTTAAGATTTATTATTCACAATGATAACACATTCATGAAGTGATGGAGTTCCAAGAGAAGAGAATGTTATAATCTAATATAGGAATTTATGCTCTTGTAAATATGGACTGAAAAAGAAGGTTGCATGAAAACATGCTTGATCCAAAAATTTATTTCATGACTATTAAATATTTAACAGTGTTAGAGATATTTTAAAGCTATTTTGGGACTATGTTCTATTATTAAACAAATTTCAGTGGATATGTAGTTATTCATGGCATGAAAGAAATTTCCCAAGAAATGATTGTATTGAGACAATGTTTCATCTTGAAAAGTCCCTGATGGAGAATTAGGACTATGAATACATTTATATATCCATGAAGGAATGTATTTCTATGTGTTTGAGTACATTCATGAAGTTTTTATAAAAATATAGAACAAATGTATTATATTTTTGAAAATCATAAGTTGCAAGAATATGGTGACTCAAAGCAGCCATAAATTAATTAGAGAAAAGGAAATATTTTCATTAAATTATATAGATATGGGAATATTGATAATGGTATAAGAACATATATAAATTTGTGAAAACATAGAGATTCATCATCTCCTTAAGAAATTATTTAAAAGGGAATGCGTTTCATTTAACTTATATAGATTTATGAAAAATGTGTTGCGTGGACACAATTTATATAGAAATAAAGGTATGTGCAGATAGTGAGTTGAGAGTGAAATGAATCAACAAAGATAAAAATTTTTATGGGATCATAGATGTTCTATGAGGTGGAGATAAACAAACTAATAATGTGGGTGAAATATGAGTGAATGTGGAATTGTGTGAATGGGTAGTTTGAAGATGCACAATGGGTGGATATATGCCTATAAATTGATGATACTAAAAAAGAGAAAAATTATAGAAATTAGAAAATTAATATTCTTCATATGAAAACACTATAAAGTCAAGAATGTAAATTTACATGAATGAAGTGTCAAAAAGAACTATGATTTAGGAGTGACTTCCTTGAATCACTAATTCCCATGAATATAATGTTTGCCTAAACCTTTGTTTTGTGTAAAATACTCCTAGGTGAGAAGGACTACCTTGACTCAATTCTTATATAGGGACTTATTGGGATATACTTTAATGAAATATAGTGTTTCATGAAAGTAAGAGTTGTGACAAAATTAACTATTTTTATAAAATTAAGAGATGCTTCAAATTAAGTATTGGGAATCTAAAAATAGTGAACAATACACAACATGATTACCACTCAATATAGAACCTTCCAATGGATGATATTTTTTCATCAAGATCAAGGATCATTTGGGAAAGTGAGGATTCTTTTTTGCAATATTTCACTAATAATCGCTGAATGATTAGTCTACTGAACAATAAAAAACTTTTTCTGAAAAAAAGAGATAAAAAAACTTGCATTGGACCATGAGATAAAGAGAATACCCTCTTAGTGTAGTGAAAAGAGGGAGAGGAAAATGATAGTGACCCTTGGTTAGAAGTGATCCAACCCAAAATCTTGTTATGGGGTTTACCCCAAGAATTTGAGTGACCTTTCCCAAACCCAAAATTGAAAAGGATTTCTAGAATTCTAGTAGCTCAATAAATTTTTGTGGTATTCTCCTTGGATTAGCCCAGTGCATCCAAACAATATAAAATTATTGTTTCTTGTGAGAATAATTTACATACATTTTACAGGATGGAATATGGTGTATATGGGTTAGTCATTCATAGATCCAATACAATTAAGGCTAATATAATAATATCATCAACTAGATCATCATTAATTGGAGAACACAAGAGTTACTATACTATAGGAATGGTCAATATAGATTATAGAAGTGGGAGTTTTAGGATTATATGGGAAAAAATTAATGAGTTCCATACCATGATTTACCCCCATCAGATAATCTCTCAATAAAGTTCCTTATTTTTCAAATAATTAGTATCAGAGAATTGGTTTAGCTTGTTGGATTTTTGTGAATCATACATTCAATTTTTGATTTAAATTCTATTATGTAAAAATGTTATGGAAAAGAGAATAAATATAAAGAATTAGAAGATATCTAAACTAATAGAATTATTTGAAATAGTTTGGGAGAAAAGTAATATTTGGATGAAAGACTCCAGTGAATATCTAATAAAAGGTATGAATGAATCTGATTGCGCATAAACATTTTTAAACAATGATTTTGTAAGACTACCAAAGGATCCTAATATTTCTAGAAACCATGGATATACTGATGATAATGAGATATCAAGAGATCCAAAGGTGGAAGATTCTAATGTCCCCCGATCCATCACTCTCTCACATAGCCAAAATAGATTGGTTACGATACCTCAAGTGAACCTCCCCGTATGCTAGAGTCTTCCGAATAATAGCATGGGTGTGAAATGTATAGTGGGGACACTATACCCCCTAGTATGGAGTTATATAGGATAATAAATAAATAATATAAATAAACAAAATTAGTATAATTGACATGGTAGAAATAATATATCATACAACATGGGAAAGAATAAAAAGGACAATGTATTAATAGTGAAGAATCATGTAATGGTAGGATGAAAAGTATCTAATTGTAAAACTGAAACAATACAATAAAACAACTGTATGAAACAAGGTTAACCGAAAAGACCCTAGTCCAGAACCCAATGTGGGACCCATCTACAAACACCAACCCAACTAATGAGAAACAAAAGAATAAATAAGAAGGAACCTTTCCATTTTCCAAACCCACATCCATGTAACCTTCTCTGGTACCAAACGATGTCCAAAATTTAGTGTGGGTATAACTTAGTAGGTAAACACCACTACGCCTAAACAAAAAAATTATGATAATAATTGTATAATATAATAGATAAATAGGTTTATTAATTAGATAATTAATAAGAAATAAAAATAAACTAGCTTCAGTTCCATGTCGGAATGTCTCTGAGCATGTAATGTAACCATGCCAACCAAAACAATATATCTCTCGAAAAATCACACAAAACAGGGCCATGTCTGTTATATAATCATTTCAACATAGGATGAGGAAAACCCTACTCAATTAAAGTATTACAGAATGTGTAATGTCATAGGTCGACATATAATAATTTCAACATGTGTTAGGGAATAGATCGATATATAATAATTTTAACATGTTTCATGGCATATCATAGTATGTAATAATTTTAGTGAGTTTAAGAGAATAAAATGACATATAATCATTTCATAATAGGTCAGGTCATATGATGATATAAAATAATTTCATCATGATAGCACAAAAAGTAATAACAACAAGGATAACACAATATCACATCATAAGACATAATGTTTAATTATAAAAAATTTTATTTATCTTTTAGTTACACATTCTGTTATATCACAATTTATCAATAACCTTATCAATAAACAACCCATACCCAGGGATCTTAAATCTAGAAATCTCATAATGTCTCATTTCATTCTAGACACACTTTAAACCATTAGCCAATTCAATTTTAATCAAGGGTTTTCTCACCTAATGGGTAGCCAAATTCTAGGTCACATTAACTATTAAATCCAAAGAGATCCAACTAATATTCCAATCAATGATTCTCTATTAATAAATGAATATAATAATTATATCAAAAATTAGATCATTTCAATAATAATATTATATATACATGAAATAAAATAGACTACAGGGTTAAGTTCATGTTCCATACCATTAACAAGTGATTAAAATAGTGCTTCCAACAGAACAATCCTATGAGTATGAAGGTGTAAATGATAAAAAGAACCCAAATCAACCCAAGTCAAGATAAAAACCCCAAAATAGAACCATGTTTTAAATATTACACCACTATGAACAAAGAGTAATGAGAGAGAAAGAGAACATATGAAGAAACACTTATAGAAGACCAAATTTTTAATTGCGACATCTAGAGGGGAGGAATAAACTCCAAAATGACATTGAGATCTTTATAAGGTCAAGTGGATGAATATTACTATAGTAATGAAAGAAAGTTATATGTACTTTCCACTTAAAACAAATTCTTGTGTTAAAGTCACAATGTGTAATCCATCTAAACATAATGTATTTACTTTTAAATGGATATTCCAAAAAAACCATCTCCTAAAATCAATATTAAACCCTTATAGACATTTACTAACATGAATGGATTAAATTACATGTAACTAATTTATGCCCTGTACTGGTTTTCAAAATTTTAGAAGTGGCAGTTACACATACCATAACATGTAAATGACATATAATAATCTAATTGAAATTTTTCATCACAATTTCTTTTTAAGGGATCAATCCATCCCAAAATCCTTCCGAAGCATGGGAAACCCTACTAAACCTTTTTAAAAATTTACACAAAACTTCATAAATAAAAAAACATAAATCCATAAATATTTGGTTATTTTCCCCAATAAAGGCTCCCTATCTCCAATTAATACTCGACCAAAAAGTCTCAATCAAAAAAAGTTAAGGTGGGATGTTTCTGGAAAAAGATAATATCTTACAACTTTCCCACCATATAATAGCGCATCCCTGAGCTACCCTAAGCATCACTATGGGGTCTTGGTGAACATGTTTGGACACTATGATCACATATCAGACTCCTTATCTCATTTATCCTACTATACACACCCATTCTTCTACTACACTTGAACCAAAGGTATAGTCATACCCTGGAGATACTTCTCACCATTGGAACGACCATATCCACTATCTGAAATGGCATGACAAACCTAGGCACTAGCTTAATCTTATTTCTAATTTGTCATTGACCCAACCTAGGAAACACCCAAAAAACACTTGATGACCAACCTCAAACTATAGAAGACATATAAAATGGTCAACATATGATTTCATCATTCATTGCATGGTCACCAACCACCTCTTGATCAGTTGACCTTTCCCACACATCTTCTACATATGACAAGGCCCAACAAGTAATGACTCACCAAACTCCAACAAAAAAGAGTCAAATGACACAAAATTCCATAAAAAGCCACAATATGTTCCATCATGAAATATTCCTTTAAGATTTTATTATATGATAACTCCATGAGTGGAATATGTTTCTCCTATGAACCACTAAAATCCAAAACACAGGCTTTTAACGTATCCTCCAAAACCTGAATAGTCTGCTAAGATAGACCATCATTCTATGGATGATAATTTGTACTAAAAATAACCAATTACCCAAAATCCTTATGAAGACCACTAATAAAAAGTGACATGAAATTAGGATCTATATTATAAATGATACTCCTTGCATCATCGGGAAACCAAACAATCTCGCACATGTAAAGAAATTCCACATAATAAAAGGTGAAAGTCTAACTAATTGGTAAGAAGTGGGATAACTTCACCATTAGAACAAAAATCACCAATATTGAATCACTCTTATAGGTTTTCCTGAGTAATCATGTCATAAAATAAATAGTGACATCATTCCATCTCAACTCTGGAATGGGTAAAGGATAAAAAATCATAGATAAACTATGATGCAGAACACCTACCTACTAACAGATAAAACATACTTCCACAATTCTTTGCACCTTTTTTTTCATTCATATCCACAAGTAATATATATGACGATTAGTATACATAGTTTTAAAACAAGGATATACCACCCATCTAGAAGCATGAAACTCTCTCATAATCTCCTCATGCAAGCCCGTAGGAACCCATACTAGGCCATATAAAAAAGATAATTTCCAATACCAAGATTCCATAATGATGGATTCTTCCCACTATATTATAATATTATCATAAAAAGTACTTGATATTAGATAACATACTTGTCTAGATTTAGTCAAAATGAAGGAGTACAACAAATGTCGAAGTAAGAGTTACTCATCCTTGAGAATCCTGAACATCAAGACGTACATTTTCAATGGTTTACATCATCTGCTACTCATTACAAGAATCTTTAATATCCTCTGTTTGCATATTATAAATAAAATAATCTGAAATGATGTTATCCTTTTCTAGTGTGTAAACTAACTCGAAGTCGATGGACTATAGATACTCAAACCACATCCAATACCAAATCTTTTCCTCACACTGATAATAGACGTACCTAATGCTGTTTTAGTCTGTGTATACAAAAAAAATCAAACCCAAAATGTAATATATCTAATATATCAAGGAATGTAACACTATAGATAAATCAAAATTTCAAGTATGATAATTCCACTCATGCAGTATTAGTTGTCTTATTCCATAATCAACCACATGATCCTCCAAAACGAATAGTTGTCTAAGTCCAAATCTGGATGCATCACATTACATGATATATTCCTTTAAATGTACATATAAATTGAGGATAGGTGTTGAGGTTATCCTGCCTTTAAACTCCTAAAAATATATATTCAAAGTGTCTAACAAAAACAATTTCACTCCTATCTTGGTTACCAAAGAAATCAGTGTTTCTACATGGGAGAAGTCCTAGATAATGTTCTAATAATAACCTACTAAAAAAATAAATCTCTGAATATCGAATTCATTCTTGGATTTATCTCAAGAAATCACATCTGAAACATTATCTTGGTCCACTGACACCACTATCTCTAAGAGGACATGTCCCATAAAGCTCCCATTATAAATTTAGAAAATAAATTTGGTTATCGTGATTTAAATCTGATTATCTCTAAATGTATTCAAAGAGATTTAAATTTGTTTTTCATGATTATATATTGATTGGGAGTATAGTAAGATTTCATTGAAAAAACAACAACAAAATGGTTCAAAAAATATTGAAATACCTGATTCATCAAGGCCTTGAATACCACTAATTCATTGGTTAAACCAAAGGCCATAATTACAAACTCATCCAAGTCATACCTACTCTTAAAGGTAGTCTGAGGTATGTTCAAAGGTCATACCATCTATTTGTGTTATCTAGATCATAGATTTTTCTTGGAGAAGATTGTATAACCCCTAATTTTTTTGAACAGATCATCGATACACGAACGAGGATACCAGTTCTTGATAGAAATCTGGTTCAATATCCAATAATCCACACATAACCATAATGAACCATCAACCACTTTAGTGATGAGAATTATAAAAACCTATAGAGACATACTAGGCCATATGAAACCATTAATACAGAGATCTTCAAAATAAGCTTCCAACTCCCCAATCCCTACTATTTCCATTCTATAAGGTGTAATAGATTCTGGATTTTCTCCCATCACTAACTCAATTGTGAACACGATCTCCCTCTCAAGATATAAGTCATAGAATTCATTAGGTAATACATTATAAAAATGGTCTACCAGTGGAGGAAAAAAATGCTTCTATATTCCACCATCATCTACAGCATGACCGACTATCTGAGCCATGAAAAAATCCAATCTACACTAAATTGTTCATACACAAAAAAAAGATTCCAATCTCCTTGGTGAGAATATCCATCTCTTTATGAAGTTAGGAAGGTAATCTCCTCTGGTGATAGTCAAGGAGATATATGTGTAGAACCAACAAATACGTACCAAGAATCAAATCCAAACCTATAATTTTCAATATAAATGGTTTCCAAATGATATAGTAACTACAAATATCTATAGAGCATGGATTATAACATATAATATTCTCCGACCGCAATCCCAATAATTTTTCAATTGTAAAAAAAATCTATGATTTCCAAATAAAATCCCAAACCATTTACAAAAAGAGTAGATAAAAAGGAATGATATGATACAGTATCAAAAAAATGCAAGGGTAGATGTTACAATAATCAGAACTAAAATGGTAGAATGTAAATCATCCACACTAGCTGAATTAGTCTACATAATGTTAAACTAGAAAGCTCCTCTTCCCTGGGATCTGATCTTACTCACTTAATTTATTCCCTCTGCATGAATTTTCCACTCTTGCACTAGGGTACCACATTCACTGCCTCAACCTAAACGTCTAGTGGATCTTGGGCTACCTATATTATAATGAGTGGATGAGTCTATACTAGGCTTCAGTATTTATATTAGTCTGCTACCACTTCTCATTTTTTCAAGCCCCTATAAAACTTATTTCGGTGGCCCATACCACCAAAAGCACGGCACTCCAAAGCAGGGTATAGACATTGTGTTCTCTTTTGTACCGTATTTCCACATTGAAAACCCAAAAATAGAATGCAGTCCTAAAATGAATTCCCAATTCATAGATAGTTATATCCACTATTTCCCTAGAGATAATTATCATAAATTCACTTTTAACTTGAAGAATAATAGTTCCTAGTTTTCCCGGATGAAACAGTATGGATTCTACTGAGGGAATATTTGAGATTCTATTCCATGTTGAGTGCCTAATTAATAATAAATAAAAATATACTTAGATGAGAAGAGTTCCCATGTGTCCAGATCTTATAGAGAAGCCCATCCTAAAAATGCCTCACCCTAGAGGCCTCGTCAGTTTATAAAGATGAAGAAAAGCACTAAAAGTCAGTGAAATGTTTAGTGTATTGCATTAGTGACATTCCCTACAGTATCAGATGCATGAACTTTCATGCCATCACATCCATCCACATATCAAGATAGAATTGGATTAATTAATTCCCCTAGATTTCCTTTTAAGATAACTCATATTAATGCATATCATGAATGTCACACCAACAATTTGAAGGTCCATAAAGAATACACATAGTATGATTTTCCCTTCTATTTTTAGGTGTCTCGAGATACTTAAAGATTTACTGCACTAAATAAATCCAAAACTCAATTAACATGGAGCCTCTTTCCCCAATGAATTTGGGTAGATAATGCAATTGGAACTATCTCTTCAGATCACACAATGATGTCACTATATGAACATTCTCCCAATCCATGGATCACATGACCCTTAATTATTTTTCCCAAATATGAACATCCATATTATCCTCAAGATCTATGGGATGATCTATTTTAGTTACATTAAGAACATTCTTATTACTATTATCCTAATGCTAAAATAGAAGACAATGATGATGTATTTTCTCTATAATACATGAATGTTCCATAGAACACTGGATATAACAAACATGTTGTTGACGCTCGTTTCCATCACAGAGTCTAATCGAATGGAAAGGGAAATACCGTAGAATAAATTGATTCATCCTTTGAAGAAAAAATAAAAAAATTGAAAAGGTATGAACAAGGAGTCATTTACAAATGGGTCGCAAAAGTTCCACCAAGGGTCTCTCTAGCCTATAAATACACCTCTGGGCCCCCCATTTAAAGGACAAAAAATTCCAGAACCGCACATTTGAGCTCCCGGTGCCCTAGTCTCTTCTCAAAGCTTCTGAATACTTCTTAGGTAATTTCATACCTATAATGGAAGATTAAAGTGGGGGAGGAAGGCCCAAGTGTTGAAACTCATCAACACTTGCATGCCTAGGTGGCCAGCCCTTAAGGGAAATGGCCACACTTGCGCACCTCCTTACCCCTTCCACATAACTTGCACGCCTCTGTTCTGGAGGTCTCTAAGGGTAGTATTAAAGGCTTGAGCCAAGCCTCACCCAAGTTCTACCCTAAGGATTGGCCAACGTGCAAGAACCCATGTGTCGCCCAAGTATACTTGCGCGACTAGGACTTGTGCGCCCACACAGAACTTGTGCACCCCCCTCTTTTTGGGTGCCCCTCCTACCCATTTCACCCCTCCTAAACCTATCCAACCTCTCCTATTCATGATTAAGCCTTCAGAATTCTCTCCAAATCTATTTATGGCATGATTTCCTTGTCAGATTACTTATCTGAAAGGAATTCTGTGGAACATCTCTCCAAACCTAGTGACTTACAGATCTTTACATCACTAAATTTAGAGAGTTAATTCATTCAAACTCATTCTTTAAGATGAGATAATTCTTACCCTGGGAATCTTCCTTACGAGTAAGCCCCAAGTCCTCATTAATTTGGGAATCCTCCTTAGGAGTATGCCCCAGTCATAATTCCCATAACCTGGGCCTCCTATTCAGGAGTAAGCCCTTGTCCATGTTCCCAAATATGGGAATCCTCCTCACGAGTAAGCCCCAAGCCCCTTAATTTTTTAAATCCCTTTCACCTGGGCCTCCTTATCAGGAATAATACCTAGTCTTAATTTCTCTTAACAAGTCCTAATTTACTTTTGATTTGAGTTTCCTTCTCAGGATTAAAACCCAATCATAAGTCCCCACCTAACTTGGGCATCATGCTTAGGATTAATCCCCAAGATTATAGTATCCAAATATCGATAAAATACATATACCTTTATTGACCCTATTCCTGGATTTCTTCCCTGAAGTAAATCTTAATCTTGATCTATTTTGGAAGTCATACATACATAAGCCCCACATCATTTCTTATGATTTCATATTTCATGGCACAATTGTCTGGTTTTAGAAATACCTCTTTTTTCTCACATAGATCATGAATCACGTGAACTTAGAGTGTAAAAGTAATTATGACATATTTCTTTGAGCCATCAATCATACATAAAAATCATACTCCCTTACTCAAACTACAAGGGTTCTGATTCCTTTTCTAAACAAATGATACGTAGGTAGCCCATCTGTGGGTACGATCCCAACTCTGAAATAATCCATGTCCTTCTGAATGATAATAAACTTCATGTGCCCCACTGAGTGGCTTTAAAACCAGCATGATCATCATAATGACCAAGAGACTTTTATATAATGTGTCTAAGGATATCATTGATGAAGAATCTCTTACAAATATAGACGATTCTCTATTGATGAAGAAACTCAAATACATATAAAAGATTATCTAAATTTCATACATATAATAATCATTGATTGTCACATCTAAAGGAAATCTCATTTTATACTTGGTAATGTAATAAGGATTCATGAACATGACATAAATCTATAAAGAGTGTCCCAGAGTAGACAATAATTCCGCTAAAAATGTGTAATGAGTCTGACCTCCCATCCTCTTGACCAATGTAACTTCCTAAGTCTCATCAGTTCACAACTAATAAGCACATACCTTTGGAAAGTAGGTCCAAATGGATATGGAATCATTGGATGTGGCTAGTTCTATGAACAAACCCATTAGAAACCGCTTGGAATGTTTGAATCTTAAATCAATGAGATCATCCCCAATTCCAGAGGGAAACAAAAAATGGTGAACCCGACGTGCATCCTTAACCAAGTTAAAGTGATGTTTTACGTATTTGTTAGGCCCCTATTTAAACTCAATGAGAGGGCCAATAAGGAAATCATTAACATATGTGCTCATCAAAAAGATTTTGCAGCCGAACTTATCTTGATTATGTTTGTTATATTAAAAAAAAATCTTTTCCAAGATCTTCTACATGACAAGAATGGATTTTATTAAGTCCACGTATGTGAAAACCCCTGCTGTGAATGGATCTACTGCTACCCCTATGGGTACATCGTCCACTCTGAGGGAGACATCACCTACTCAGAGTCTTCAAAGCTGGGTATCGAATGTGCTGGTTTCGGAATACCATAAACAAGGTACCATTTCAACTCAGGAGGATGCTCGACAAGCCCTCCAAGTGAACAATTCACCCTGGTTGTCCGGACAGCAACGACCAGTGATCAAGAAGCAGGCGATGCTAACAACTGTCTCCAATAGTTTCAGGTCGTTATCCCTGGAACACAACAACCATTACCTCCCATATTATGAGGAGGTTAATGAGAAGGCCTTTCAATGCCTTCATTCAAGGAAACATGAGTCCTTCCCGAGGGCTCCCACCAACAATAGCCTCTAGACTCGTGTTGTAGTGCGCCATCAACATGATAAGGGTGTCGTCTCCAGGCATTCGGCTGAGGTTCCTCGAACCTGAGCAGGAATGATAAACTACCAGAGGTGACAACCGGTTAACAGTGAGAAAGTTCATATATCTACCATTTCCGTAGAATTCCACCAACCTAACTTGGCGGCAAGCAACGAGCAGGCACATACACCCATCCGTTTTAATCCTGCTGTCCATCAGACTAATCTAGAAGCAGCACGCCAATCCTGCCTAGCAATTCCGGCGGAGTACAATAGACAGGAATATAAACCTATTTATAAATCATCGGCTAGTCAGCAGGCTCTTCTGACTACATGTGATGGATCCCGCCATCCCATTGTGTTGACAACTCATAAACAGGCACATACACCTGCTTACACTCATCAATCCTGCCAACAACCTCGTCTATCAGTGTTGAAGGAGGATCATCAACCACGTTCAACGGAGTGAAATCAGTAGGCACATACACCTTCTAGTATTGATCAATTCTACCAACAGTCTCATTTGGTAGCATTCGGAGAAGTCAGTCGGAATGCTCCGGAGACAAAGATGAGGCAGACTCAACTCTCTTCCCCCACACATGAGTACTGTCAGAATTCACCAATAGGAAAAGGAGGACTGGAGCAGGCACATAAACCTACTACAAGCACGGAATGGATGTATATCCCCGTTCTGACTGCTGAAGTCACCAAGCACATTCTTTCAATGGTCCAAGATCAGAAACAAATCCCTGCTCATAATCTGGATGCCTCCCAGGATATTATAACTGTTTCAGCAGCATCTCAGGGAAATACATATAAATCTACCCCTACCAGTGGAGTGACACATCAAAAATTCACTCCGTAATAGACACACATATCTGCTCTAGTCCAAGAGGGTTGTGGGGCGTACTCCCCCATATAATACGGAAAACCAAGTCAGGCACATACACCTGGTTTGAGCGGAAATAATCAGCTTAACCTGATCATTTCTCCTAAGCAGGCACATACACCTGCCAAATTGAGTAAGAATGCATCTAATAAGAAGTCCCTCCCAACACTGTGAAGAAGTCAAGGGCCAATCTATAATAAGGCCTTACTCGATTCTGGAGTTCTTGATGTACTCTGACAATTATCTGTTGCAACCCAAGATTATACTCTCTCAGTTTCCAATAGTGGGAACATTAATTCCAAAGTTCTCCATCAGACACTTCCTCATGAAGGCTTGCTTCATGATAATTCGGTCGATCTCAAAGTTTCATCTTCAGAAGAGAGTAACAAGAACCCTATGTGTGGCCAAAATATCAAGAAGAAAAATGTTTCATCTTTTGCTGTGACCTACCGTGGTGGTCCTCCCCATGATGATGAATTTAGTTTCGAAATTCCACTCCGTAGTATTAATTTTCAATGTCTGGAAAAATTCTTCAGAAGACAATGCAGTGATGAGAAAACCCTCTTATCTTGAGGCACTTAAAAATTTGAAGCAAGTCATGTATGATGCTTTACCATTAGAAGGTGAAATACTTTCTCAACCAGAAGATACCACAGGGTGTAGGTCATTCTACGAACCACCGCTATGTCATGCATCTTCTAGTTTGATCAGTGATTTCTCTAAAAATCTTGTTGAATCTGATGAAGCAACAAGGAAGAACCAGATCTGGTCTAATCAGGTAGAGGAATCTTCATTGAATGATAAAGAGGAATTAATGAATATGAGAAAACAACAGGAAAAAGGTAAAGTACTAGTCATGTTTTGGCCTTCGTCCAACTCTCAGTATGATATTCCAGAGATGTTGACGGAAGATGGAATTCATGGCATTCGTCTCAATATATGGAAAACACTTTGTCAGTTGAAAAATAAAATATTATCTTATGATGAATATAAAAATCATATCAAGATAATAGAAGGGTTACAATGCCAAATTAACTTGGCATCTCTCTCAGTTTCTCGATATCCAAAGGCTGAAAAGCAGAAGAGAGCCCTTCAGCGTTCATGCCCTGGCGCACTAAGAAGATTGCGCCAGTTAATTTCCAATGCCCCATCTGGTATTCATATCAGGGGATGGGGTGTTCATGGAGTGCTACATTTCATTGTACTCTCTAGCCAGAAATGCCCACCAAAAATGGTCTCATGCAATGTTATTGCCCACGGCCAGCCACTGTCAATGGGTTTTGTTTGTAATCAAAATATTTCCCAAGAACATGCCTCAACTAGTTCCTATCAAAATCAAGCATACAAGGAACAAGTTATTGAATTACTTCTGCATCAAGAAAATGAGATTATTGAATAGGCCACTCGTTTGGAGGAAGCACATCATCATGTGACAGAAGTGTCAGAAATCATCCAACGGTCTTTTAAGATGGGTGATAATAGTGGATGTAAGTTGATGCATCCAGCTAATTTCTGGACTAAAGTCTACAAGATTAGGAGAGATTTCAAGAAAGTCTCAGATATAGCATGTCAAGAACCACCCCAGCTTGCCATACTAGGTACTCTTTTAACTCAACCCTTGGAATCAAAAAATAGGATTCAAGGAGTTGAGCAAGAACAAACCTAGTCCACCGGACTGGGGACTTTTTCAAATCCTCAATCCCTCCCTTAGAGACAGTCAGTATTCTCTCGATTGGGGAAGAAGCCTCAAGAGGAAGGAAGAGCCAAATTATCAGGATATTCCCTCCAAATTACGGTTCGTCAAGATGTTCCTGAGGAATCAAATCAACAAAAGGCAATGTCTCATCAAGGACATAGAAGAAGACAATATTGCAGAAATGCCAATTGATGGGATATAATGCATTATGCATCAATCAATTTCATCAATGCCATTATTACTGATCCACCAGATGAGGTTAATTCAGAGGGATCCTATGAAGAGGTTCCTGCTCAAGAAGTTGTACACACAGACACAAATGAAGAAGGAGTTCGTACACGAAATCAAAGGATTACACAGAACCTAGGTAATCCTTCATGTAACCCACTTCCCCCTCTTAAAAAGGTGTCCAATAAGGGTAAAGGAAAGAAACAGGTTACATAACCTTCCTCTGGAGAAGGCCAATCACTCTCACTAGAGAAATGATTTTCAGAACAAGAGGAAGAAATGAACGAATTGATGGGGTTGAATGCATAACTACTTCAAGGTTTTCTTCCTCTTAAGTGTGCTGTAGTCAGTCAGCCAAGTGAATTTGTTACAGCTACAGAGATGGATCAAGAATATCCTCCTTTATCAGTACGCCCTTAAAGGTCTAATCCTATGGGTCAAGTCCATCAATAATTGGCAGTGCTGCCATTGGTTGCAGTATCAGCTGAAACATCTATACCAGTTCTAGTCATTGCACCTGTTCAGGTCCAAGCTCAACCGGATGTTTCTCAAAATTTAATAACTACTATTTAGTCATTAAAAGCTCGGTTGGAATCTATAGAGGGAAAGAGTGCTCTAGTTCAACCAGAGAAGAGAGCTTACCCTGAATGGGTTGATGCAATTCCTCCCCCATAAAATTTCACAAGTACCACATTCCCAATCTTTAATGGTTCGGGAGACCTAGAGAAACACATAACACATTTTGTTTCTCGTTGTGATCCAATGATGGGAACCTTTCAGCAAAAAGAAGTAGTTAAGCTCAGGTGTTTTGTACAATCATTATAAGTACTTTCTTTTGACTGGTATACAAGATTGCAATCTCAGTCAATTACTAGGTGGGAGGATCTTCGTCAATAATTTCTTCTTCAATTCAGCTCAACGTTGCCGAAGACAACAGTTTTTGATCTTACAAACTGTAAGAAAAGGGAGAATGAAAGGGTCTCAGATTTCATTACTCGCTGGAAGGGATTAATATATTCCCTAAGCATAGAACTCCCTCCAGAGGAATTTATTTCAATATGTGTGGCGAATTTACATGATGAGTTGCGCACACTGCTGATCTTTGTGAAATACACAGGAGGGTTTCAAGACCTCACTTAAATCACTCAACAGATTGAATATTCTCTTATAAAGACTAAGGATAAAGCTCATATAATTCCATCAGCTCTAGGAATGAGAATGGGTAAAGAAGAGACTTCTAAAGTTATGCTTAAACAAGCACATGTACCATCTTCTACATCAAAACCTTCATCTTCTCGAAGGGATCCACCTCCTGAGCGTTAGCAATAGAGGACATTTCGTCAAGATTATCAAAGAGATCAATGAAAAAAACAATTTGAGGATTTGAAAAGAAAAGTTTACAATTTTCGAAATGATTAAGTTCCAGATTACTTCATTTCATCTCTGGAAAATAATTTGGTTTAATTGCTAAGGCCCAAGAGGCCAAAAAAGAAAGGAGATGAAAACCATCCCAACTATTGCCCATTTCTTCAGATGTGGGGCATCCCATTCAGGAGTGTTTTGTTTTCAAGGACCTCATACAAAAAAGGTCGACTTGGGACAAGTCAAAATGAAAGGTTCTTTAGCTCAGGTAGCATGTGTTACGGATACAATTCCAGAGGAGGAAGGGAAGTGGCAAGAATTCAAGAACAAAAATTCACAAGAATATAATGATTGGATGGTCAGAAAAAAGATCAACCAAACTCATGCTATTTTGTGAACACAATTGAAGAATCCAATTGTGTCTTGTGCCAAAAATGAAGCAGCAAAACCCTCTTCACTAGAGGGAAAATCTTCAATGAAATGACATAATTCCAAGAAAGAGGAACAATCAATAGAAGATGAGTATGTGTCAAATCCCATGTTGTCTTTGACTCTGGATGATTTTATTCCATCTACTTCGAAGCAATGGGCAACGCCCCACCAAATGACCTAACCTAAAGAGGCTAATCCGGAAGAGTCTTCATCGGATAAATAGTTGATCTTTGGTTCTGTTAATATGATTCAATTAACGGATCTGTATGCCAGTCACAATTTCGATGTTGATGAGCCTGAGTTACCTGTATCAAACAGAGAAATCAGAGGAAGTTCCAGAGGCTCAGGATACAGGGAAAGACGTGGATCTTTAAGAATCCAATATTTCAATTCTCCCCCTGCTAGAACCGTGTATGCGGCAGAAACTCATGGTAGAGCCCATCAATGAGCTGAACAAGAACAAGCAAGTTCTTCCACACAAGGCAGATTCAGTCCTGGAACAGTTATTCTAGAAGATCAATTGGAAGATCCAACTTCTTCTTCCTAGCATGTAAATAGACCTAATCAGTCTAATATTCCAAATCTAGGAATATTACCAACTCCTATCCCGATACAAGATGCATCAACTTCCAAAGCATCAACTTCCAAGGAACCTGCTAAACAACATGTTTTTGTTGGGAAAAAAAGACCTTTAGATCAAAAGTATGATGTATTGAAAAACATGGCCCAAATATCGGCCAAGTAATCAGTTATGGATGCTTTGAATTTATCAAAGGATCTTTAGGAGGCACTCATCGAGGCTTTATCAAGTCCTCAGGAGTTTGAGACTAAAATTGCTACAGCAGAAGTCTACCATGTAGAGAATAATTCTACAGAATACCATGCAGTAATATCTTTTACTGATGAAGATGAAGATGATGTCATGCATTGACATATTAGACCTTTGTACTTATTTATAAAGGTCAATGGTGTAGACATATGAAGATCTTTAATTGATAATGGTTTAGGAGTCAACCTCATGCCCATTCGTACACTTCGTCGATTTGGCCTCAAGGAATCTGATTTATCTCCTTCAAGTATTATGTTACAAGGATATGATACAAATGAACAAGAACCACTGGGCGAGATTACACATAGAACTCAGTTTGGAGATCTTGTATCCAATTCATATTTCATGGTTGTTGACCAAGACTCACCCTTCAACATCTTACTTAGAAGACCATGGCTACATCAACATGCGACTATCCCTTCATCATACCATCAATGTCTCAAATATTGTTTCGATGGTCAATTTTGGACATTGTATGGTGATAAGGCCCCGTTCAAGACATGTGAATCTCAATACATTGAGGCGGAATTCTACCACATGAAGGGAATTGAGGAATCCCCAACAAAGGAGATTACTAATGTTAATGCTCCATATGGTTTGGAAAAGATTCCAGTAAACCCATTAGCACATCCGAGTAAAGATTATGTATTTCCTATCAGTGAAATTGACAGGATAGATCCAAATCAAAATACTCTTATAGAAAACTCCATAATGCTAATCATGAAAATCAAGCTAGACAGCATGGGAGAAAGTGGTGATTCACCAAGCAATGATGAAAGCTCAAATGGTGATGTCTTTATTTCATCTGCTGAAATCCAGCAAGTCTATACATCGCCAACCAGGCCAGAAGAAGTTATAGAAATGTTGGAGGTGAATGATGATGTCAATTCTCAATCCATCATCTCCTCTTTATTACCCATGGAAGACTCTTCATAATCAATCAGGTCGGAAATGGAATCTTCTTCTTCAAGATGTTAAAATTTTAGCGTCTCTTCTAATCATGAAAATTATGCTTCATCATCTACTATGAAAGTAGAAACAGAAGAAATAATACATGTTGATGAAGAAGAGGATGATCTCAGGGATTCTCCTCCAGCATTTGAAAGGGGTATATCTACCATCACAGATGAACTTAGGGAAATAAATCTGGGAAAAAAAGAAAATCCACGCCCCACTTTAATTAGTGTGGCTAAGACACTTGAAGAGAAAGAGATTCATATTTACATTTTAAAGAAAAATCGAGATATATTTTCTTAGATCTATATAGAGATGCCAGAGCTTGATCCTGATGTTTCCATTCATCATTTGGGTTTTCCAGAAGAACATCGAGGACTCAAACAAGCTTCTAGAAGAACCAACCCAACATATTCTTCCAGAATTGAAGCTGAAATGGATAAGCTCATAAAATCTAACTTCGTTAGAGAAGTTCAATATCCCATGTGGTTGGCTAATATTGTCCCAGTGAAAAATAAGAATGGGAAAATTAGAGTTTGCATTGATTTCAGAGATCTTAATCGGCATTGTCCTAATGATAGTTTTCCATTACCAATTAAAAAACTCTTAATTTATCCAACAGCTGGCTATGAAGAACTTTCCTTCATGGATGGATATTCTGGATATAAAAAAATATGAATGGCTCCAGAAGATGAAAAATCTACAGCCTTCAAAGCCCCTTAGGGTGTGTTTTGCTATCGGGAAATTCCCTTTGGCCTGAAGAATGCAGGCGCAACATATCAGCGTGCCATGCATCGTATCTTCAAACCCTTTTTAGGAACTTTTATTGAATGTTATGTGAACGATTTGGTGGTTAAATCCAAACAATGTTCTAATCACTTTGCTTATTTTGAAAACATATTCCACAAACTTCGACAACAGAATTTGAAGATGAACCCCGTAAAATGTTCTTTTGGGGTAACCTCAGGGAAATTTATCAGATTTGTTGTATGCCATCGTGGCATCGAAGTCAATCCTGAGAAAACAAAGCCAATCCTTGGTATGTCACCTCCTCGAAATTTTAAATAATTGAGTGGACTTCAAGGACACTTAGCCTATATTCGGCGTTTCATCACCAATTTGGCAGGAAAAAGTTCACCCTTTACCAAATTGATGATGAATAGAGTCACTGACCAGTGGACTGAAGAATGTAAAGAAGCATTCGATATTCTCAAGAAGTATCTCTTGAGTCCACCAGTATTAATGACACCTATGGAAGGAAGACCACTTATCCTCTTTGTGAAAGCTTTAGAGTGATTATTAGGTGCCTTTATTGCTCAGAAGAATGATGCTGGGAATGAAAACAGCCTCTATCATCTCAATCGGACTATGCTAGAAGCAGAAACCCGATATTAAAATATTGAGAAGTGCTGCCTAGCATTAATATTTTCAGTTCAGATGTTGAGGCACTACATGCATCATCACGAGGTCCAATTGGTATCTCGCAATAACCGGCTCAAAATCATCCTTAGTCGTCCAATGCTTACAGGACGTCGGGCAAGGTGGGTAGTTATCTTGAAGCAATTTGATATTCAATATTTGTCTCAAAAGGCAATAAAGGGCTAAGCTCTGGCTGATTTCCTGGCTGAGCACCCCTCAGTGGAAGACACATCTTTAGATATTGAACTCCCTGATGAGGAAGTTTTCTCTATTCAAGAAAGACTTCAAACATGGGAAATGAACACTGATGGTGCTTCCAGAAGTCCAATAGGGAAGAAAATGGAAGATACTATGTTTAACAAAGTTGGGTTAGGAGTTGTACTCATTTCCCTTGAAAAGGTATTGCTAACATATTCCTTCTCATTATTGGGAGGTGATACAAATAATGAAGTGGAATTCCAAACTCTCATCACAGGCTTAGAGTTGGCGCTTCAAGCACAAGTGAATCACTTAAAGGGGAAATGTGATTCATACCTGGTAATCAAACAAGTCAATGGGGATTATACCATCAGAAAAGAAGAAATAATACCTTTTTATGATTATGTCAAAGAGTTAATGGTGGAATTCCATTTGGAACTGACATTTTGTTATGTCCCAAGATCACAAAATTCCCAAGCTGATGCACTGGATAATATAGACATAGCATTGACATATCCAAATCGGGATGAGACAACCATCAATATTTCCCACCATCATACAATTTCACCTTATGTTCAAATCAGAATAGAAGAAATCAATGAAATTAGCCCCATTCCTGAACCATATGGTCATATTATAGGATGGATGACACTAATTAAAGAATACCTTCAAAATGGAACACTTCCACCTAATAGAGATGGGAAAGAAAAAATCTGGGGACATGTGGTCAATTTTACTCTTTTTGATTTCCCAGATCACCGAGAGAAAATTCTCCAGAAACGTGGTTTTGATGGAGTTCTCTTCAGATGCAATGATGGTGAAGAGACAATGGCTATCATGAAAGAAGTGCATGCAGGAGTCTGTGGTGCCCACCAGTCTGGACATAGACTATCTGATCAAATTCGAAGGCTTGGATATTTTTGGCCTTCAATGATACAAGATTGTGTTGATTTTACAAAGAAGTTTCACTCATTCCAAGTATATGACAACTTCATTCATCATTCCCCAGAGTTTCTTCATACAGCTAAATACTCGTGGTCATTTTCCACATGGAGAGTGGATGTGGTGGGACCTTATGCTTCAGCTACAGCCAAGCAGTTTAAGTATATTCTTACTGCTACTGACTTCTTTTCCAAATGGTCAGAGGCAATACATCTCAAATAAGTTTTTTCTGAATGCATTGTTATCTTCATCAATTCTAACATCATTACTAGATTTGGTGTCCCTCATACCATATTGACGGAAAATAGCACCAACTTCTGTTCATCCGAGTTATGGAAGTTGTATCAAGAATATAACATCAAATACAATCATTCATCTCGGTATCATTCATCAGCCAATGTCCATATAGAATCATTCAACAAGACTCTGTCAAATATACTGCAAAAGATGGTGTATAATGATAATAAGTCATGGCCTAATAAACTCTTTCATGCTTTATGGGATTATCGAACTACCACCCGCACTGAAATGCGATCAACTCCATATTCATTGGTATATGGAACGGAATCAGTCTTTCCAATTGAAGTTCAACTACCCTCGCTCAGAGTATCCATTTGTGATTAGTCATCTATAGATGAAAAATCTCAAAATTGATTGGATGAATTGGAACGTTTAGATGAAAAAATATTTTGCACCCTACACCACATGGAAGTTTATCAGAATCGAATTTCATGAACTTTCAACAAAAAAGTTCTTCTTCATTAATTCTTTCAGGGAGAATTGGTATTAGTTCTCAGAACTCCAATGATACTAGGAAAGAAACCTCCCAATATTGATCCAAAATGGGTAGGAACATATTCAATACATAAGGTCTACTCCAATGGAGCTTATTCTTAAATCTCAATGGTTGGAGAACTCATCACTAGTCCAACCAATGCCAGATTTCTGAAGAAATATTTTGTATAAACAGAAAATACATCTACGGTACATGCATATGAACTTAAACTATTTGTATTCCTTACGTCTAGCAAGACATTAAACTATATAACCAAGGGTCCATGCATATGACTTTAAACTATTGGCACTTACGTCCAACATGACTTTAAACTGTGACGTCCAAACTACATGACGCTAAACTGTACAGAAGTCCCTTACATGTAGAAATACGTTAAACTACATAACCAACGGTACATGCATACGACCTTAAACTATTGGCACTTTCATCCAACATGATGTTAAAATGTGGAAAAGTCCCTAATACGTCTAACATTACGTTAAGCTGTGTCCTCTTTTGTCCTTAATGCATGACATTAAACTGAAAATTCCTCTTTTTTGTCCAACATGACATTAAACTGTATTGTCCCCATCGTCCTAACTACATGATGCTAAAATGTACAGAAATACCATTATTTTGTCCCACATGACATTAAATTGTATTTTGTCCCTGATACACGACACTAAACTGTGCAGCACCAATAGTCCTGACTGCAAGACATTAAACTGCATAGTCCCTTCATGTGTCCTACATGACATTAAACTGTGCATCGTTAAGGTTGTTGCTACCTCTTGTTTCTCACACCGAGTATGACACACATGAGATTAGAGAAAACTTCAACCATAACACCCTCTCTGGGACGCTAACCACGCGTAAGTCCCAAAACAATTTTTTAGGTCGTTGCCCCTAAGAACAACTTGATCACTAATTCATTCTTTAATTGAACTATGCAGACTTTGATCCTCGCCTTCTAGGATGGGTAAGTAGGAAAACTCCCAAGGTTCAAGCCCAAAAACAATCTCTTCACATCGGTTCACCTCCATCTCATACGATGTTGATTCGTGGAACCACCACCAGAATCAATATCTTTACATTGGTTCACCATCGTCCTTGCTATAAGACGTTAAACTATACAACATTTTTGTCCTGTATGAAAATTAACTACAATATTCTTTGATACCCTTACCTGAGAGGGAATCATTATTTACATTGATTTTAAATCATTTTATATTCCAATGACTATGTGCATACATGGATATAACTGAACCTTTTATCTTGGGTTAAACCATCATTGCACTAAAGTACCATTTCACCCTTCACATGTACGAACCAAATTTGTATAGAGGATATTTCTAGAACAACGTGGGCTTGATTACCATCCTTATGGGATATGTAGGAACGTTCAAGTTTCCCTCGAATCCAGCCCCAAGTCTTTTGGGCCTAACCCAAAATTCCACTTTCAGTCCCTTGGATGAAAAGTCCCTATGAAAATACACACTGTGTATTTCTTGTAATGGTTCGAGTTTTATGACCCTAAACTAAGACCTCTTACACTTTCTTCCCACACGACGTTAAACTGTATTTCAAGAACTATGTATGGCTTGATTTTCATCCTTATGGGATACGTAGTGAAGTCCAATATATCAATTCATGATCCAGCCACAACATGAATATGGTTAGCATTGATCTGTGTATCTATCCATACATTGGACAATACCCATATTTATGTGTCATAATCATAACCTTAAATATTTTCTGATCTTCATAACCCTTTTCTTGACTTCTAGTCAAAAAATGTCAAATTTACGAGAGTTCTTTTTCCTGACTATGCAGCACGCGCCCATAGGAATCCTTGTATAAACAGTCTACATAACGGACTTGTCAACCAAAAGATACTATTATTTGACTATGCAGCCATTCCCCTTAAGCAGCCCTGCATAATTCAACCCCCTAACGGGTTTTTTAAATAATGATAACTTCATTCTTTGAAAGAAAACCTCTTTTGTCCTTAGTTGTCTTAACGACAATATGTAAGGATCCGCAGAAAATTGCCATCCTTAACATATTTAGCCCATGTTATTTTTCATGATTTGGAAGTATTCTAGTCTATGGTTTATATTTCTCTTCCCTACATTTAGGTCATACCTTCGTAGGAGTGACATTCATCTAGTTCTTAGATGATCTTTCTTGGAAATACCTTCTCCATATTCAAGTACCTCTCTCCATATATCAAACTCTATGATTTGGAAAATTTGAATCTCCATAAACTTCCAATGGCTTTTTAGCAGTAGAAAAGTAAATTTCTGAGAGTTCTTTTTCCTAACTATGCTACGCATTCCCATAGGAGGCCTTGCATAAACAGTCTACATAACAGAATTTTCAGCCCAAAGAAACTATTGTTTGACTATGCAACCAATTCCCTTAGGCGGCCCCACATAATTAAATCCCCTAACGGGTTTGTTAAATAATGGTAACTTCATTATTGAAAACAACTTCTTCTAATTCCTTTTTAGAACTTTTTCATATCATTCCTCAATTTCAAAATTTCTTAAGTCATAGATTACAAGTTTTCTTTCATACTTGAGTGTGGTAATATGTTTTGAGATAAATTGTCAAGGAATTGAGTCAAATTTAATCCATTTGGTCAAAGCTATTTCAATATTAAACATTATCCTTTTTATATCTAACATGCATGAAATTAAACTACCCACAAAAGACAAGCGAAATCTGAAAAGAAGTCAAGTTCCAGCTCACTAAACATACATTTTGTATGATTTAGGTAATATTGAGCAATTAAAATATTCAAAGTTTGTAGGGTTATTTATAATAATCATATTAAAAATCAAACTATGCTTACTATGCCCATTGGATTAGGTAAAACTATAAAGCATGTATCAAAGGAAAATGCGTGCACAGATGATTGAAAATGAAAGCGTTCTTTCCATTTGATGCACAAGAATTAGAAGGACGTCCACAGATTGGAGTCTCTTCTCTTTTCCAAGAATTTACAAAAGACTGTCAACATAAGTCTTCACTTGATGTAAAACATCCCAAGCTTCATTAGTAAATACTTGAAGCTCATGCACTCAACAAACATCCCTCATTTCAGCCTAATGGGGTTCTTTCTTGGCATCTGCAACGACTTTCATACCACTAGTTTGAGCTCCCTCTAGTGAATTATTGAGTTGGTCAAGTTATCTAGTTAAAGCATCTAACTGTTGCTGAAGGTGCATCTACTGGACGATTTTAGCTTTGATCTTATGCTTCAGTTCCTTCATCTTGTCAGCATTTTCAGCTTCATTTTAGGATTCTGTAGCCTCAAATTCAATAATATTGGCTAACAGATTCATCCTGGTCAGATCTTTACAACACTTTTTCTCCTGCTCCCTCCTTAATATGGCTTGTTTTACCGCGACATGGATCCTCTGATATCCAAAATTGCCAAGTCACAGTATGAAAAATAGAGATGATAGACAAGGGATATTCGATGAGAACTCTTCTAAAGGAAATTTGGATATGATCTTCCATATGTTTTTCCATGCCTTGCGTCGTGAAAATTGGAATGCCTTCTGTATTTCTGGATCCGAATCAGCATCACTATCACAGGGGGGAATGTAATCTACGATTAATTCACTTATGGAAGTGCCCTATTCTTCTCCTTCCCCCCTGAACTATGCTTCTTCACATTCAATTCCTATTGGGGCAGAGGTAGAGGCCTCACCACCAGATCTAGACACTGAAATTTATGGCCCTGCATAATCAATTTAAATATTTGGTTAGTTTTGAAGGATAACAAAAGTTAATTGACTATCTTGCAAATTAAGTACAGTCACAAATATTTTTATCCCTTACTCAATAGTAGATCAGCAACCTGTGAAGGCTCCTCCCAATCTTTCCTAACAACGACAGGATTTTCCGGATGAGTTTGAGGAAGCTCTACTGGATTCAGCTCCACTTATGATAATGCTTCTTCAATAGTAGGGTTTTTGGTACCCCCTTCAGGCATGGGTAGTTCAACAGCTTGCTCAGACATAACTGTACATTTGAACCAATCATGATTAGACATGTAAGAAGAAGTTATTTTTAATAAGATGAAGGATAACACCCACGTCCATAATCTTCTAAATTACATGGTAATTTAACATGATTTATAAAATCATCGAAAGATGTGCCATGTTCCATCATTTCATCTAATGTCATCTTAGAATAGAGGTTAATTTCACCAGTGGGAGCATTTGATGTGTATTCTTGGTGACCCTCATCCTGCGGTCCCTAGCCATGGACAACATCTTTAAATAAAATCAGGACATTAGTTGAAATAGCCTCCAAAAGCTCTAATCCATGGGTTGAACCTGAAGTATCACAGAATGGAAGTCAGTCGATGTTTCATTCAACATTTTATGCTACATTGTTAACTTACCAGAAACAGGTTCTTCTCTTCTTTCAACAGTAGCAGGAGGGATACTGGGAACAGATACTGGCTCTTCTCCATGAGCAGCCAATTCAGCCTGAATTTGCGATTTTTCCATAGCACCCCGCATGGTCCTCAATGGAGGATTAGTCCTCTCCCTCATAGGGGAAATTTAAGAATCCCCCGAAATCCCAAGGAAAATGATCAATATTTTTCATGGATTAAGACTCATGATTACCCAAAGGACTTACCACTACTAATGAAGCATTTGGATGTTGACTTGATCTTTCGTTGGTTTTTCTTATTTGGATTTTTGGGAGTGTCAGAAGTCTCCCTTATAGTTACCTTAATTGGAGAATGGAAGGCCATGTCTAACTCCTCATCCATGGCCTGCTGGCCTGGAGATATCTCGTCTGACTCAGGAGGAGATTCAGCAGCAGCCCCGATGGCAGTACCACCAGGGCAATACTGTGGCGAAGGAACTTTAGTAGTTCTTTTCTTTGCAAGCAGAAGGATGATGAAAATAATTTCCTTGATTAACAATGCTTCGACTGAAGTCAAGTTGAAAAGAAAATAAGGAATGAAAACTTACATATTCAGGAGCCACATAATCGTGTCACTCCTCATCTCTAGAAGCCTTAGTCCCCTCAACGGCACTGTGATCTATCATTTCCTTCACCTGCTTGGTGACATGAATGGAATCATCAGTGGCATATATGAGCATTTCCAGCTCTCTGATGTAAGCCCGCACTTAATCGTGGTTATTATCGAAACAAATTTCTTTAGAAGCCTGAAGAGTCCCTATTACAGGGAGATGTTGTCCCTCACACAAATCCAGCCAGGCAGTTTCAGCACCATAGTACAAACTCAGCCATGTATGGACAGCCTCTGGTCATAGATATTCATAATGTGTACCAGAAGGCTGCGAGGAAGGTCCAACAATCTACGACTTCAGCTTTTTCCTGGATCTTGCAATTACTGATAGAGATTAAGAAAATAAGACTTGTTTCTTTATAATGTAATGGTGATTAAATTACTACAATGAAGTAACTCACCAAGAGTTGATGGAGTGGGTCTTTTGATTCTGACTAAAGGATTATATCGGGCATGATGCCACTTTGCTGCTTGTTGTGCCTCATCATCCCCATCATGGGAATCTGGTGAATCAGTCCTAGATGAGGAATCTGGTGAATCATCTTCAGGTGGGGAAGCGTTACCTTCATGATGAAGGGTTTCTTTCTCTAGAGTCCTCTTACTTTTCCCCACCTGATAAACCGGGTGATTCAGCACCCCTCTAGGGTATGCTACTATCCAGTGCTCAGAATACCATGTAGTCAAGTTATAAGCAGCTTTTTCAACTGGTAAATAAAACACTGCCCCAGTCTTCTCCCAAGATGTCAGCAACCATAGTTGTCGGGCAACCCTCAGATGTTTCTCTAACCTGACATGAACAGGGGGAGATACAACAGTCTGCTGCAAACACTTGAATTGACGTGAAAATCTATATAAAGCATAGGCCTCGCATATAATCTCTTCATCAATCATGGCGACTAGCACACCATCTATGTAGGCTATCAGGTATGCCATTAAATATAGAATGGATGTTCTATCATCAACAAAATAATCGGTTGGCGGATTTCTATAAGAAAAGAAGTTGAATTACTTATACACGCTCAGCCTCACCTACATGTCATAAGCATTGAGAACTAATGGATCAATTCCTGAGAATTCCTACATTGATGGCCTGAAAGAACATCCAGGAATCTGTACTCCATTCTGTTCATTATACGTCCTCAAGTGAGTGGTGATCCATCCACACAAAACATAGAATGGTCCCACTATTCTTAAAAGAGACTTACCCATGAAGACATGTAGTAAGATCCTGTGAATATTTTCTAAAATAGGGGTAGCTAACCCAACCATTTTTCCCTCAACCAACTTTTCCGCAATAACGAAGGTCCCTAGCCTGATACCTCCCTTCAAGTCTTTGACTGTCATACAATAAACACATATCCACAAGGCCAATAAGCCCACTAGACGAGTTTTATTTGGGATCCTCTGATTCACCCCATATCCCCACTTCTCAAATTCTCCTTATTCTATAGTCGACCAGAATGTTCCAGGAGCACCCCTATTCTCGGTATTGGGGAAGGTGGTAGGATGAGTGGGCTTCTTCTTCTTGGATCCCTTCTTCTTGGAACCCTTATCCTTCAATCCCTTCTCCTTCATCTCCTTCTCCTACTTCTCGATAAGAAACATATTTATCCACTCCTCTGGATGAAAATCCTTTCTAGAATGAGTTAAGGAGGTCTCTTAACTCTTGAACTTATCGAAGATTTTAAGTAATTCCCGAGCTAAAGCTGAAGTATTCTCCAAATCATTCAAAGTCCCCTTGGGAGGGATGAATTCATCATACATATCACCCAAAATTTGAGCCCTTGAGATTTTGTGGACATCCCACAGACTGATTCCTGCTTCTCCATGATTTGGATGGAATGAAATGGTTTCTAGGCTCCAATGGCTGAGTATCTTCAGCACAAAGGTATCATGCCTATAAACATATGTTTTCCCAACCCAGACGACTTCATATATCACAACTCCTTTCAAATCCTCGAAAAAATCTGCACAGGTTTGTCGCACCCAGTATGCCCACATCAAGGTTGGCTTCACACCTCCTCCTGGATGGAAGTCCCAACTTCTCTTCCAGCCTTTGGATTGATCCATCTGAGAGTTTTGGAAAATTGAGGGATAACAATGTGGGTGTATCTCAGGTTTATGAGCTTTCAGATCTGGCATACAAGGGCTATGATGCATCATATAGACCTTCTCTACTGTTCCAGAACTTACAAATAGTCCTCTACATGAGATATTTGCTGCAGAAAAGTTACTGTAGTTTTGAAACCAAGAAATTGAAAGATAGTTCTTTGCCTCTAGAATGGTAACTTCTCGCAGATGACCATATCCATAAAAACGCAGATAAATTCTCTACGGGATGTCACGATGATACTTCTTCAAATACTTAGCCAAATCTAGGAGAGTACTGTCACAAACAGTATAATAATCATGGCCAGTGATTCCCATCATATCATCAATCTGTTTCCTAGCTAGTTCGTCAGCCGTTCCGATTCTCATGGGAGAAATTGAATCTACATAAAATTTGAATGTATTAACTCTTAAATGGGTTTATTTTTCATAAAATTTGTGAGGAAATTCGAAAAAAAGGAAAAGGAATTAAGGTGCACAAGTATAATCTTGGCGCACAAGTATGGATGTGTCACACAAGTATGATGTGCCGTGTAGGTTTTTGGCACACAAGTATAACTGCACAAGTCCAAATACCTTGACAGTAGCGTGACAGGGAAGAAATAGCAGAAAACAGAGAAACTTGAATGGTGAAGAAAACTTGCGTCGCGAGAGCTTGAAATTTTGAAATTTGGTGCATTGTGCAGAGAATGACCACGTATTTATAGGCCAGGCCGCACCCTTGCGTACTGATTCCTGTGTGGTTCAACACATGCGTGCCACCCTCTGTGCGCTCAACACTTGCGCAGTGCCTTTCCTTTGGTTTTCTTCTTTTCCTCAGAGTCACATCCTCATTTCTTTCGGAATCAACTCTAAGAGGGGACTTTTGTTGATGCTCCTTTCCGTCACAGAGTCTAAACGAATGGAAAGGGAAATGACTTAGCATAAAGTGATTCATCCTTTGAAGAAAACATCAAAAATCGACAAAGGCATGAACAAGGAGTCATTTAAACATGAGATGCACAAGTTCCACAAATGTCGCACAAGTATACTTGCATGACGCCCAGTGGTCGTGCAGGTGACTTGGGCGCCCTCTATGAAATTTCACCCTAGGTCTCTCTAGCCTATAAATACACCTGTGGGCCCCCCATTTTAAAGGAAAAAAATTCCAGAAGCTCACATTTGAGCTCCCGGTTCCCTAGTCTCTTCTCAAAGCATCTGAATACTTCAAAGGTAATTTATTACCTAGAACGGCAGATCTAAAGAGGGGGAGGAAGGCCCAAGTGTTGAAACTCATTAACACTTGCACGCCTAGGTGGCCAACCCTTAAGAGAAATGGACATACTTGCATGCCTCCTTACCCCTTCCACATAACATGCATGCCTCTCTTCTAGAGGTCTCTAAGGGTAGTATTAAAGGCTTTATCCAATACTCACCCATGTTCTAACCTAGGGATTGGTCGGCGCGCACGTACCCATGAGTCGCACAATTATACTTGCATGACCAGGACTTTCTGCGTCCACGCAATACTTTCACGCCCATGCAGTACTTGCACATCCCTCACTTTTTGAGTGCCCTTCCTACCCATTTCACCCCTCTTACACCTATCCACCTCTCCTCTTCAAGATTAAGCCTTCAAAATTTTCACCAAAGCCATTTATGGAATGATTTCCTTGTTGGCTTCTTTATCTGAAAGGAATTCTGTAGAACATCTCTCAAAACCTAGTAATTTACACATCATTACATCACTAAAGTTAGAGAGTTCATTCATTCATCCTCATCCTTTAATATGGGAGAATTCTTAACCTGGGAATCTTCCTTAGGAGTAAGCCCCAATTCCTCATTAATTTGGGAATCCTCCTTATGAGTAAGCCCTAGTCATAATTTCTTTAACATGGGCCTCTTTTTTAGGAGTATGCCCCAGTCCAAGTTCCCAAATATGTGTATTCTTCTCAGGAGTAAGCCCCAAGTCCCTCAATTTCATAAATCCCTTTCACATGGGCCTCCTTCTCAGGAATAAGCCCTAGTCTTAATTTCTCTTAACCAGTCCTAATTTAATTTTGATCTGGGTTTCCTTCTTAGGAGTAAAACCCAATAATAAGTCCCCTCCTAACTTGGGCATCTTACATAGGAGTAAGCCCCAAGATTAGAGTATCCAAATATCTATAAAATACATATAATTTTATGGACCCTGTTCCTGGATTTCTTCCCTGAAGTAAATCTTAATATACATCTATTTTAGAAGTCATACATATATCAGTCCCACATCATTTTTTATGATTGCATATTTCATGGAACAATTGTCTGGTTTTATCAATACCTCTTTTTTCTCACATAGAGCATGAATCACGTGAGATTAGAGTGTTAAATTAATTATGACCTCTTTCTTTAAGCCATCAATCATGCATAAACATCACACTCCTTTACTCGAACTACGTGGGTTCTGATTCCTTTTCTAAAAAAAGGATACGTAGGTAGCCCATCTACGGGTACGATCCCAACCTTGAAATAATCCATGTCCTTTTGAATGAAAATAAAATTCAAGTGCCCCACTGAGTGGCTTTAAAACCAGCATGATAATCAAAATGACCAACAGACATTTTTATATTGTGTTGAAGGATACCATTAACCAAGAATCTCTAACAAATATAGATGATTCTCTATCGATGAAGAACTCGAATACATATAAAAGATTCTCTAAATTTCCTACATATAATAATCATTGATTGTCAGATCTAAAGTAAATCTCATTTTACACTTGGTAATGTATTAAGGGATCCCGAGCATAACTTAAATCTATAAAGAGAGTCCCAGTGTAGACAATAATTCCCCTCAAAAAGGTGTGATGAGTCTGACCTCCCATCATATCGACCAATGAAAATTCCTATGTCTCATCAGTTCACAACTAATGAGCACCTACCTTTGGAAAGTAGGTCGAAATGGATATGGAATCATTGGATGTTTCTGGTTCTACGAACAAAACCGTTAGAAACCGCTTGGAATATTTGAATCTTAAATCAATGAGATCATCCCCAATTCCAGAGGGAAACACATTTTTCACCTCCACAGGTGAAAATTATAATTAACCAATACTCTAACTCTCTCAAAAAATGTATTACATGTGTCTTATCATGACATAATAGTTTATTTTATTCCATGTATCATATATAATTATTTTCTCATATCACATCTCATATATGAAAATATATATCACATGAAATCTGTAGGTACCTATATAAAATAGTGCATGTTAGTATATATCCCTATGTGCCTATCATGATGAATGCATAATCATATCCTGACAGACCCAACCCTAAGTACAAATCTCAACAATCAATAACATCCGACATCATGTGTATCACCCAATGTAAAATAACACCAACTGTAAAAATAGAATAGTATAAACAACAATCCCATTCATGGGCACTCATGTTATCCCTCATATATGGGTTTTCTACTCTGATGAACAAGATCAGTACCAAATTCCAACACATGATAGTCCCCTTTTTTACCTATACCAAATAGTAATTTAATAGAATAGAAAAAAAGGTATTCTAATACAACTTTGTAACATCCCAGATCCAAAAATCAATCACGGGGCCAAAATGAGTTGTTTTCAAGACATAAAGAATGCCTACCCATATGCCATACGCCATTAACCAGTATATGTGGTGTGATATATATAGTGTTGGGAGTATACCCCATTGTATTGAGTTGCATAGTAGTTGAAATAAATGGTATAAATAATCATAATCATAGTAATATACATAGAGGAAACAATATATCATACAACATGGAAATTATAGGAAATACAAATTAATCAATAGTGAAGAATGATGTAATTATATGTTGAAAAGTATCTAAATGTAAAAATTAAAACAATACTAAATAATTATCAACTGACACAAGGTAAACTAAAATGACTCCAGTCTTGATCCCCATGTATGTCCCATCTTCAAACTCCATCCTATGTAGTAAGAAAAAAAATAATCAGAAAAATGTGCCCTTTACCTTTTCCAAACATGTATTTATATAATTTAATTGGGTACCAAACAATGGCCTAAATAAGGTGGTAGTATAACTCATTAGGTCGATACCCCCATGTTTTAGCAAAACCAGTTTGATAATAAGTGTATGAAATAAGAGATAAACATGTGTATTAATTAATCAATTAATGCAATATAATAATCAACCTACTTTGGAACCATGCCATAATGTATCTGAACATACAATACAACCATTTGAATCCCAACCATGTATCCATGAAAAAAATAAAAAAATTTCCCAGCCTACTATAAAATAATTCCATCATGGGACTAGGCAAAGACTGCTCAATATAGGCAATACATCATATGTTACAGAATATCATAGTATATAATAATTTTAGAATGTGTTAGGGAATAGCTTAGTATATAAGCATTTTAGTATGTTTCAAGGAAAATACCTTTATATATTCATTTCTAAATGTTCCAGGGAATAAAACGATATATAAGAATATCAACATGTGTTAGTACATATCCATATATATAAGAATTTAAGCATATATCTGGGTATAATACAGTATATAAGAATTTCATCATGTGGTAAAGAATAGCCTTGTATATATTAATATCAAGATGTTATAGGTAATAACCTAGTATATTATCATTTCAACATGATAACACAACAAGGCATTACAATAATGATATCAAAATATCACATCATAAGCCCCAAAGGTTATTTTTCAAGTTACCATTAATCCGTTCATTACACTTTCATTTATATCTCAATTTATCAACACCTATAAAAATAAATGATCCATACTCAAATATAGTATATCAATCAATATCCAATGGTATCTTGTCTTTATAGACACACATTAAACCATTAGCCATTTCAATTTTAGTCAAGGGTTTACTCACCGAACAGGTAGCCAAATATCAGGCTAGTTCGACAATTGAATCCAAAGGGATCAAACCAATATTCTAATCCAAGATTAACCATTAATAAATGAAAAAATTAATTAGGGCACACATTAGTTCAACAGAATCACAATATTATATATACTTGTAATTAAATATTCCATAGGGTTAGGTTGATACTTCCTTCCTTTAATAGGTAATTAAGGTAAAGCGTCCAATGGGAAATTACAATGAGGAAAAAGGTAAAAAAATATATCAGGAAAAACCTAAATAAAACCAGGTCATGATCAAAAGCCCAAAAAACCCCAGGGTAAACCGAATACACCATAGGGATGAAAACATGATGAGAGTGAAAGGAATCCTAAGAACAAACACTTAACAAGGATTGGATGTGTAGTCAGGATATTTAGTGGGGAGGAATAAATTCCAAAATAGCTGAGACTTAACCCTAGGGTTGATATGATGATGCTATATGATGAAATGAAAGAAAATCATCTACACTTTCCACTTAAAACCACTGTTCAAGATGAATACATGGCGTGTAATCCATTTAATTATGGTGTATTTATTATTAAATAGATATAATGAAAAAAAGTTCAATAAAATTAATATTTAACCATGATCAACATTTAAGTGATGTGAGTGGTTGATAGGATGTGTAACCACTATAGTCCCTACATTGGTTCAAGAAATATCTGGAAGCTATTACATGTCGTGTAACATATATACGATGTGTAACCATCAAACAATTAGTTTTAATCCTAGTTTCTTCATAAGGTCCTGAACCACCTATAAATCCCTTCAAAAACCAAGAAAAATATCATAAACCATTTTTTCCTATTTATACATGGGCTCCTTAAATTCCAAAAAACATACTTCCCTGAACCTCAAGTCACTTTCCCCAACAAAGGTTCTTCGTCTCCGAACAAGACTTGGCCACAAAGGATGAAATGAAAAAAATCAAGGAGGGACATATAGAAAAGACATTATCTTAAAATTCTATCCACTAATCTATGGGATATATGATAGATAGGAATGATACATAGTCTAATGAATTAGAGGATATTTCTTCAAAATTTCAAATAAATAAAAGATGGTACCAAGGGTAAGGGACTAGAATCCATAGAAATTAAAAACATAAAGTAAAATAAGGATGTATTTGTTTCACAAAGGGATAATTGATTAGGGATAATTAGTTCTTGAAGAAATTACTGGTGACCAAAAATGATTATATTTAAAAAATTAATAAAAAAATTAAGAGTCAAAAAGACTTTCTTGAATAAATTACACATGAAGTGGAAAAATAAATGTCCCTCTAAAAAGACTTTAAAGTTAATATTATCCCTCTCAAAAAACGAAGATATGTTAAAATATAGATATTAATAATCATCAAGAGTAACATATATGTCTACCCAAATGTGAAATAAGGATGATATGATCAAGGATCTCAGGGAGAGGATGAATAAAACATGTGAAAATAAAAAGATACCTCCCATGTAAGAAATGATAAGAAGATTCTATAAATGTGTGAATCTAGAGTTAGTGGGTAGTTCAATGTGTCTTTAAAAAATTGGAATAGATAACTCTCAGTGGAAGGTAGATAGAATGTGTTACTATTATGGAGTTATAGGACATAACATTATGTTTTTCCTAAGATACAAAAGGATCAGATGCAAAAGAAAATATGTCGCAATAATATCTCAATGGATGTATCACTATATGAGGTATATATTTAATCATATAATCCTTTGTTTTTATAAATATTTCCATATAGATATATATTGTCAAAATAATGGAACTATAGGTGTCATATGTAATTCCTCCATTCCAATTTCTATTGTGAAGAAGATTTCATTGAATGAAAATACATTACATTGTAATATAGATATAATGATTTGGGAAAAAAATAGATCTGAAAAAATGTCACAAAAATCAAACATAACTTTACTCCCTAAAACCCTCAAGGATATAGCATGAACAATTTTGGAGGAAAAATAAGTTTGATTCTATAGATGTGACAGAGGTGTATGATCATAAAAATAATGATACACCATGGAAGTAAATAGTACAGGTACCTCTATTAACTATCAATGAGGGAATATATAAGGCATTATATAGTGATTTTTTAAAATTCACCACAAGGAAATAGAATAATATAATTTTACATTATCCCACTAAACGTGAAAATAGTTTCTTAGAATGGTGTTCCAAATATAGGGTGGACCAAAAGGCTTCTAGGAAATACAACAAAAAGATTTATAAAACTTAAGGAAATCCAAAATCTAATAATATGAAAGATGTATCTAAAAACAAGGTATGAATTATGAATGATAATGAATAAAATTGGGGTAAACAAGGTGTTTATTTGTTTTGGAGTAGAAAAGTTCAATTAGTGACTTGTTAAGTTATCCTTACTAGTAAACATAACCAATGAAGAAAAGTATTATATTTAGGCTATGAAGAATATAAAATTCATTATATAAGAAATGATAAGTAAAAGAAAGCATCCAATATAAATTATATTTAATTGAATTCACTTGATGGATTTCCACCAACATGGAACAAATGAATATTACCATAATAAATAACCATGACAACGACATGGTTGATGAGGTTATTTCATTTCATTATTAAAATAGGAATAGTTGAAAAAAATTTAAAATAAAAAAATTGGATCACCATGACCAACCAATTCTACAACATGATGAATCCAGATGGGTACCCCATGTATATATTTTAAATTATATTAAATGTTGATGAAATATTTCAGGTTTTCAGGGAGATATGATATATTGATATGTTGTATCAAAAGATAAAAATTGGTGTTGTGATTTTCTTTAGAGTTATAGCTGATAATTAAATCTGTACATGTATATTTGTTTTCTAAATATAGAATTATAAGTCATTAGGAAAAAAATAACCATAACATTAGGAATGATTTGTTTCACTAATTGGAATCGATAGTTAAATATATATAATTTAATTAATGAATGGTGGTACGATTTGGAATTTAAAGAATTAGTGTAAGGAGAAATTTATTATTCTTGAATATAACTTCAAATAATGATAAATTGAGAAGCAACAATATAATAATCCCTTATGTTTTTTTATTATAAAATTTGATATCATATGATATTTTTTGGATATCAAAAACATCTATCGATGGATAATTATCATGATGAAGATCAATTCAATATTTATTGATGAAGTTGAGGAATTTATAGGGAGTTTTGAAAATATTGATTTGATAGGTGGTATCCCTAATAACCAAGGAAAGACACCTAATGGACGAGGGAATAAATTAGTTACCAACTACAGTTTATAAAGTAGAATTGATCCACCAATTAAATAGTTTTAATCGAGTGTTGTTTAAGAAGTTATGTCAATAGATGACCCCAATTAAATGAATTATAAAATTTTTCATTTTGGTATCTATGATAATTGGTATTAGTTTCAATAATTACTACTAGTTTTTTATAGAGGATTATTAAAGAAGTCTATAAGAGTTACATGATATAAATTAAAGGTATATAGTTTATTAATATGTATGGAAGTATGTTTGGGGAATGAAAATTGATATTTCAGTCAACAATTCCTCTAGTTTTTATCACTGACATTCGATTTAGTGGGATTATATGTTTTATTGATGACTCATTACTAAGTGGAATTTACTCCTACAAAAATTTATTGTATTTTTTTCCTGTAAGGACCCAACCCTAGTTGCCTGGAGCCAGTTCCTTATTGGAATACATTCAAGGAATAATCATCCCAAAGGACTGAGTAGTTTAGTATTATTTGAAACAAGATACATACCTAAGTTTATCATTACATCATGAAGGAAAAAACAACACTAATTTATTCCACTTGAAACATCCATGACTCCTTGATAATTCTAGTAAGTCATTCATAATTAACTTCTCTTTATCCTGATAAAATGACACATAAGAAAGGGGTGAGATCAAATGCTCAGTAAGAGTAAGTGGTATAGTGGACGATAATATAAACATTAGACATGGTGAAAAATTGAAAACACATGCCTTTAAAAAAAATTGAATATAAAAATCGTAGGAATATGAGCAGAGTATATATTTCCATAATATAACATAATCATTGGTATTCTAATAGTCGAATAACAACATGAAATTTCAATTACTAGCTTCATAATGAGGGAAGTTCATATGCCGGACATTCTAAAACAATTTTTCAAGGACTCGGAAAAGACGTCTAATGATTAATTCCTCATCCAAAATCCATATCACATTGGGAAATGCCTCAGCTAATTCCACGTCTATTTTTCTCATGAGACCTATCGATGCATCGAGGGGCTATAGCAGTCCCTACCCATCACATAATTAGTCTAATTCATTCCTCATGTGATTTTGGATAAACATAAAAAATATATACATTCATATTGAAACTATCATATGAAATGTAACTATCGTTCCCCAATCATTAAACATAAAACACTAACCATTTCAAGAAATATGGTGAGTGGTTTTAGGATAGGTCATCCACAATAAGGTTATTCATAAACCATTAAATAAAATTTTTTAGATGACTTAGTAAATGATAAAACCCATTAATAAATAAGAATCAACAAGAGAATTGAATTAAACGAAAATACTCTTATAAAATCATTAAGAAATCTTGAGATAAATACTCTTTTATTTTGAAAAGATGAGCTCGCTTGGAAAATATATGTATAAAACCATAAGGAAAGTAAGATAGTATTTTCATAATAAAATGAGTGTATTTTTAAAGGTAATGGTTTCCAAAAAACAAATCATAGAGTGCCCTGGAAAATAGTTATGGATTTGAGAAATTCCCTTGAATCGGTCTCTATTTTGGAAACAGTTTTGAAAGTTTCATTTAAAAAATATAAAAATCCATAAAATAGGGAAGGAATCGGGATGGTTTACATATATATAATAGTCAAAAATAATTTATTAGGAGTAAATAAATATATATAGTAATTTATTTGGGGTAATTAGACAATGAAAGTAACCCGAATGAAAATGGATGTTCAGGTGGAAAACCCTTACCTTAACTCCGAACGTGTTCCGCTCTTGAAACTAAGCTAATAGAATATGAAATTTTACTTATTAATAAATTATTTCAGAACCTATTAGGCATGTATTTATTTTATCATAATTCAGGTTAGTTCATTTATGTCTTTATAGATAAGTTATTATATTGGATTCCGTCGTTCTAGAGTGTTCATTTTCTTGATTTTCATATCCAGGTCACTCATTTTTAAGTATGTGGAATGGATGTAAATATAGATAATTGAAATTATATATTATTTATGAACATATATAGGTGTTATTGGTCATTTATATAACTTTTTTACCTAGAATTCAGATAAATTTTTATATAGAACATTAATGATAATTGTTTCGGTTAATTTGTGAGTTTTGATTACAAAGAACTCAGTTCTCTTTATAAATTAATACCATTTGTACAAAGGGATTACAGAATATTAAATAGGTTATATTACATATATAATAATATGTTTCGGCCATAACAATAATGGTTTCATGAACAAAAATAATAATGATAATATAAATCGAAAGCCCACTGTCCTTGAATGTGGAAAATTGACACATCTCGGATGGTGATCTTGCTACTAGTATAAATGAAGGTAAAAGGGAGAGACGATGATAACTTATTCAACTATAATGAAAAAATTACAATACATATAAGTTACTGGAGTCATAAAAAAATTTGGATAAGGATATATCATAGAAAAAGAATACAAATGGACTTGAAAGCAAAGACAAAGAATTGAAAAAATAAATTTACCTCTTGAACCAAACTTCCTTGAGAGCCTCCTCAAGGGAGAGGTTTTGGTCTTTTTATGAGATCAAAGATTTCTAGACGTGGGAGAGGAGGTTGGGAGGGTATTTTGATAGAATTTGGATAAGGAACAAGGCTTGAGGGGAGTGAAGAGAAGAGGGAGTGAAAGGGGGTTTTTATAGTGGAGGAGAGAGGGGATTTCTTAATTTAAAAGTCATTATTTTATTATATCTCCTCAAGAAAAAGAATAGTGAGTCTTTCTAGGACAAGAATAGAAATTTTATTATGTGAACCGGACCCAATTGGGCTCACATCATCATATCATCAAGCATGACCCTATAATTAGCTTATTTAGCTTATTTTGTAAATTATTATATTTCACTATTCATCAAAAAAGCCATGTATTTCAGATAAATCCCAATAATTCACCCCAACCAATTTTTGATGTTTAGAATCCAAAAAGGATGTCCATTTTTCAAAAAAAAAAAACTTTCTATATATTATTAATTTATTATTTTATTAAAGTCATAATTTATTCCAAAAACAACAGTTTTAAAACATTTATCTGCTAATTCCAAAGCATAGGTATATCATACTTCCACTTGAATATTATATATATACTATAATATGTGAGGTTACTATTCCTTAGGGTATATCACTATTCACATGGTTATTTTACTATTCATAAGGGTAGGTTACTATTCTCCAAAAATTATGTTTTTTTATTGGACTCCAAATAACTTACTGATCGCAATCGTGTATGTCATATTTTTAAAATTCACATCACAGAAGTGAAAAAATTATGTTTTAAGGGTAACATATCACTCTGTAGTTAATTATGTAGTGATTTCATGTTATTATCAAATATTTATAAGAAAGTAATATTCATGGAAAAATAATGGGTCGTTATATTCTTCCCCCCTTTGGAAATTTCACCCTCGAAATTTCATTTTACAATATATTCCAAAAACAAGTGGGGGTACTTTTCCTTCATTTCTTCCTCCAGTTCCCATGTTTCCTCCTCATACTTATGGTTTCACCATAGTACCTTGACTAGATGAGTAGTCCTGTTTTGTAGAACTTTGTCTCTACGATCCAAGATCTTCACTGGCTACTCCTCACAGGAAAGATAATCCTCAAACTGTACCACCTCGAAAGATAGTTAATGTGAGGGGTTTGGTATGTACTTCCTTAAGAGGGATACATGAAAGACATCATGTACTTTCGACATGGTAGGTGTAAGTTCCAGTCGATAGGCCACAACTATGACTCGATCAAGGATCTCGAAGGGGCCGATAAACATGAGACTTATCTTTATTTTCTTCACAAACCTCATGACCTTCTTCCATGGAGATATGTGTAGAAATACCAGGTCTCCAAAATTGAATTCAATGTCCTATCGATGGTTATCTGCATAACTCTTCTGTCGACTTTGGGCTGCCTTGATATGCTGCTGAATGGTTTTTGCCTTCTTCACCATTTCTTCAACCATTTCGGGACCTAGCAGCTTTCACTCACTGACATCATCCCAACACACCTGTGTTCTGCATATTTTCCCATAAGGATCTTCATATGGTGTAATTCAGATTCTCGAGTGGAAACTGTTGTTGTAGGAGAATATAACCAGTGGAAGATATTGGTCCCATATTCATTTGAATTCCATAGAACATGCTCTCAATATGACTTCCAGTGTCTGAATAGTCTACTCAAATTGGTGATCAGTTTGGGGATGATAGACCGTACTAAAGTTTAGTTCAATGCTTAGAGCATGTTGGAGACTTTTCTAGAACTTCGAGGTGAATCTTGGATCATGGTAGGATACAATTGATAGTGGTACCCCATGCATCCTTACCACTTTTTGATGTAAATCCTTTCAAGTTGATACAATGAGAAGTCATATCAAATTCCGATAAAGTGAGCTGTCTTTGTAAGACCATCCACAATGACCCATATATCGTTGTTTTCTTTGGATGTCTTTGGATGTCCAGTGAAAAAATTGATGGTAACGTTCTCCCACTTCCATGTTGGTATGTGTAGTGGTTGTATGACCCCCTTATACTTTTGCCTCTGAGACTTCACTTATTGACATATCAGGCATTTTTATGTATATTCACCAATCTCCCATTTCATATTGCCCCACAAAAATATTTAACTGAGATCCTGATACATCTTTGTGCTACCAGAGTGTATAGAGAATTTAAAGCAACAAGCATCTTCAAATAGTAGCTTCATTAGCTTAGGAATAGTGGGAACATAGAGCCTCTTCCCGAATTTCAAAATGACACCTTCATATGTGAAGTTAGTCAATTTCCGATCATTTATAGCTTTAATATTCTTTTGAAACTTCTCATCATCAGCCTGGGAACTTATTATCCATTACAGTAAATAATGTTTGGCTACCATTTGAAAAAGTATTGATGTGTTACCTTCCTTGATAATTCCCCTATCCATCTTTACTAGATCCATAAAAATAGGATCTCTTTCAAATATCATCTTGTTCATGATTCCGTGGTCCTTTCTACTAAAAGCATATACTACCATATTTGATTTCCCTAGGTGGTAGTGTATTGTGAAAAAATAGTCTTTGAGTAGCTCGATCCGTCTCCTTTTTCTCAAGTTGAGTTCTTTATGTGAGAATATAAATTTCAAACTCTTATGATCTGTATATATCTCACATTTTTTTCCATAGAGGTAAAGTCTTGAAATATTCAAAACAGTGATTACTGCTGCTAACTCAAGATCATGAGTTGGATAGTTTTTTTCATGAATTTTTAGTTTCCCAGATGCATATGAAATCACTCGATAATTCTACATAGGGACACAACCAAGTCATTTCTTTGATGCATCAATATAGATAACAAACCCATAATTCCCCGATGATAGGGTTAGGATCAGAGCATTCACTAACATCCTGTTTAACTCTACAAAACATTCTACACATTCCATTGTGCATATGAACATTACCCCATTTCATGTGATCTTGGTCATTGGGTTGGATAAATGGGCGGTGTTCGAAATTAATCATTGATAATAACCCCATTAACCAATAAAACTACATATCTCAGTTACATTCGTTAGAGTTGGCCATTATTGCAAATCCTTGGTCTTTGTATGATCTATAGTTAATCTATCCTTAGAGATAATGTGGCCTAGAATGGAAATAGATTAGAGAAAAAAATCACACTTTCTAAACATCCCATCTAATTTATTTCTTCTACGTGTCTTCAGAATAGTGCACAAGTGAAATTCATGATCTTAATAGATTTCAGAGTATACCAGGATCTCATCAATAAACACCACTAGAAAGTCATCAAGATAATCCTTGAAATCATTGTTCATTAGATCCATAAAGACATATGGTGCATTAGTAAATCCAAAATGTATTACTGTAAACTCATATTGCTCGTACCTGGTTCGAAATACTATTTTTGGAATGTCTTCCTTCCTCACAAGAAACTAATGATATTCAGATCGATGATCAATCATAGAAAAATATTAGGATCCATTAAGTTGATCAATTAAATCATCAATCCGAGGAATATGATACATATTCTTTATTATAATTGTATTGATCTCTCTATAGTCAATGCACAACCTCATAGACCCATATTTCTTCATTACAAAAAGAACAGGGGATCCCCAGGGAGGAACTCTTTGGCGAATAAATCCCTTATCACTCAGTTCCTCTAGTTGTTTATTTACTTCCACTAACTCTATAGTAGTCATTATATAAGGGGTTATTGATTTGGGACTTGAACCAAGAATTAAGTCAATGGAAAACTCAATGTCCCACTCTAGAGGATGTCCAGGTAAATCCTCTGAAAGACATCAACATATTCTTTCACAATAGGTACATCATATATTTGTATATTCTTCTCCTCACCCATATTTATTTCATTCACTTCCTCTCCAATATTTGAATTCAGTAGAGCTGCTGGGGGTGGATCTAGGTAATAATCACATGGTGAGATTTCTTATATAGAAATAAGGGATTGTACACCATTCTCAAAATTTGTAACTTCATTCTTCTTACAATGTGTCTTCACATCATAATTTGATAGCTAATCAATACCGAGAATTATATCATAGTCAACCATTGGTATGATGATATGTTTAGTAACTAAATCAAATTTATGTGTCACAAGGGGAACTAATCGACATGCCTTTTTTGCAATGATACATCCACTAAGATTTTTGACTGATAACTTATTTATTAAATCAAATAGGACATATCTAATTATTTTGGTAAATTGGGAAGATATAAATGAATGTGATGATCCAGAATCAAATAATGTATTGTCTAAGTTTTAGGAAATGATTAACGTAACTTCCACCACAAAATTAGGAACTTCAATATCAGAAGTTGTGATTTCATATGCTTTTCCCTCATCCCTTGGCCTTTTCTGTTCCATATTTCCTTGGCTCTTTGGACAATCATTTGCATAGAGTCCCATATCCTGATAATTATAGAATTGAACATTAATGGATTCATTCTTCCTTTTACAATCACCATCAAAATAGCCTTTTGACCACAATTTTAGCATAATCATTTTCCCTTTTAGCATGAACCAGGGTTTTTTCTTCCACAATTATCACATGGTGGAAATTCAACTCTTCCCTTCTTCCCTATTTCTTTATTTCCTTTCCCTGAGTTTTCACCAGCCCTATTATTTTCTTAAATTCCCTTAAATTCATAAGACTTAGTTAATTGTTTTTCTCTCTTGATATCACTTGAAACTATATCCTCATATGATGAAAAACTTTTGGAGACTAGTGCCCACTAGAGGAATGGATTTAGGCCATCAATGAATCGATAATTTTTTCTCCATGGATTTCATATGTAGTTCATAGAATGTCTTTCTAACCTTGTGAGGTTATCTTCATACTTTGTAACATTCTCGTCTTCCTTCTTCCTCAGATTAAAGAATTTTCCCTCCATATCCGCTCTCTGTTCATGAGGAAAGTATTTCTCTAGGAATATTTCATTAAATTACTTCCATTCCATCTCCTCTATTTCTTCATCCTCCTTTGCGTTTTGGATTAATGACCACCACTGATCCGCATATCCCGATAGATGATAAACTATCATTATGACCTTTTCTCTTTCATTACATCCTAAATAAAGAAATATTTTCTCTAGGGAATATATCCACTAGTCAGGTAAAAATGGGTTTGTAGTCCCATTGAATCATGATGGCTGTTGTCACAAAAAGAGATCTAACATATCTCCTCCACGTGGTGGATCCAGATGCTCCATACGAGTAAGGTTATTACTCATAACCTAAGTAAATTGTCTGAGTATAGTTATAAGTTTCTTATTACCCATCATAGCCCAAGATCCAACATCATTATCTTGCATTAGAGGGAAATCCCTACAAGGGAAACGTTCTTTCGTGTGATTTCCATTCCTTCCACTAGGCGCCATTTCTAGATAATTTTATACACTAGATTTGGTTATGAAACATAATGCATAATCTTAACTTTAAAAAACACTTTGAACAAACTAAAATCCAAGGCATGGATATTATCATAATCACAAAAATGTGTTCTTTAAGAAAATTTTTACATTTTAAGCCTTTATAATGGTTGTAATGAAAATGTGAATTATCCTAAGCATATCACCAGGGAGTGTTGTAATTAAGAGTGCATCATGGCCCATTTTCGTGCACCAGTTCCCATTCAAGTCTAGCTCAAATTGTTGTTTTCGAGTTTTACCCCTATATACATCTGCGCGAGAGCTGCCTCTACCTGCTCATATCCAGACAGAGATGTATTTCTTGAAAGATCCATATAATCTATTACTTACCAAAATACCGGGATGTTCTTGTATGTTTATCCTCAAAGACTATCTTAGGGACTCTTACCTAATCTACGTTTTCTAAATCTAGTTTCCATTTTTTCTATTAAACTTCCTTTGATACCAACTGTAAGTACTCGAACCCAGTTGCATGGAGTTAGTGCCTTATTGGAATACATATAAGGAATAAGCATCCTGAAGGACCAAGTAGTTTAGTATAATTGTAAACAAGATACATACTTAAGTTTATCATTACATCATGTAGGAAAAAACAACACTAATTTATGCTACTAGAAACATCCATGACTCCTTGATATTGCTAGAAATTAAATCATAATTTAATTCTTCATATCCTGAGAAAATGAAACATAAGAAAGAGGTGGGGTCAAATACTCAGTAAGAGTAAGAAATACATCAGAAGATAATGTAAACATTAGACATGGTGAATAATTCAAAACACATGCCTTTAAAAATAAATTTTGAACATAAAAATTGCAGGAATATGAGATGAGTAAATATTTCCATAATATAACATAATCATGGGTATTATAATAGTAGAATAACCACATAAAATTTCAATTAATAGATTCATAATGAGGGATGTGAATATTCCAGACATTGTGAAACATTTTTTCAGAGACTCGTCCAAGACGTCTAATGCTTAAGGCCTCGGCCAAAATCCATATCACATTGGGAAAGGCCTCGGCCAATTCCACGTCTATTTGTCTCATAAGACCTACCGATGCATTGAGGGGATATAGCCGGCCCCACCCATCACATAATAATTCGAATTCATTCCTCATATGATATGGGATAAATGTAAACAATATATACATTCATATTGAAACTATCATATGAAATGAAACAATCTTTCCCCAATCATTAAACATAAAACACTAACCATTTCCAGTATTATGGGGAATGGATTAAGGATAGATCATCCACAATAGGGTTTTCCATAAACCATTAAATCACATATGTTATATGACTTAAAAAATTTTTAAACCCAATACTACATAAGAATTAACAAGAGTGTTGAATGAAACAAAAATACTATTATAAAATCATTAAGCAATGTTGAGATAAATACCCGTTTATTTTGAAAAGAAAAGTTCTTTTGGAAAGTATTTGTATAAAACCAGAAGTGAAGTAAGATAGTATTTTCATAATAAAATGATAATTTTTATAAAGGTAATGGTTTCCACAAAATATATTATATAGTTCCTTTGAAAATAGATAGGAATCTGAGAAATGTCCTTGAATCGAGCTTCTATTTTGGAAACAATTTTGAATTTTTCTTTTAAAACATGTAACAATCCATATAATAGGGAAGGATTCTGGTTAGATTACATATATATAATACTGAAACCGAATTTATAAGGAGTACATAACAACATATAAGAAATTCTATGAGGAAATTAGACAATGAAAGTAACCCGAATGAAAATGGAATATCGGGTGGAAAACCATTAACTTAACTCCAAACGTGTTCCGCTCTGGAACCTAATCTCCTGGAATATAAAATTATACTTATTAATAAATTATTGCATAACCTATTAGACGTGTATATAGTTTATCATAATTCTGGTTTGTTCATTTAGGTCCTTATTGATAAGTTATTTTATTGTATTCCGTCTTCCTAGAGTGTTCGTTTTCTTTATTTTAATATATGGTTCACTTGTTTTTAAGTATGTAGAATGGCTGTAAATCTCCAGAATTTAAATTATATATTATTTAAAAACATAATTAGGATTTATTGGTCATTTATATTACTTGTTTACATGGAATTTGTGTGTATTGTTATATATAACTTTAATGATAATTGTTTCGGTTAATTTGTGGGCTCTGATTATGAAGAACTCATTTATCATTATAACGTAATACGATTTGTACAATGGGATTAAATAATAATACATAGGTTATATAACATATATAATAATCTGGTTCAACCATAAAAATAATGGTTTCATGAACAGAATTGTGAATGATAATAGAAATTGAAATCCCATCGTCCATGAATGTGGAAAATTGACACATCTCGGATGGTGATCTTGCTACTCGTATAAAAGTAGGTAAAAGGGAGAGACAATGATAAATTATTCCACTATCATGGAAAAATTCCAATACATATAAGGAACTAAATTTATCACAAAATTTGTATAAGGAGTGATGATAGAAAAAGAGAACTAATTGACTTGAAAGGAAAGACACAGAATTGGAAAGATAAATTTACCTCTTGAACCAAACATCCTTGAGAGCCTCCTTATGGGAGAGGTTTTAGTCTTTTTATGAGAACAAGGCTTGATGGAAGTAGGATAAGAGGTTGGAAGGGTATTTGGACAGAATTTGGAGAAGGAACAAGGCTTGAGATGAGTGAAGAGTATAGGGAGTGAGAGGGGATTTCTTAATATAAAATTCACTAATTTATTATATATCCTCAAGACATGGAATAGTGAGTCTTCCAAGACCAAGAATAGTAATTTTATCATGTGATACCCATCCTATTGGGATCACATCAGTAGATAATCATGCATGACTCTATAATTAGCTTATTTATCTTATTTAGTAAATTATGATATTTTACTATTCATCAAAAATCCATGTTTTTCAGGAAAATCCCAAATATTCCCCCAACCATTTTTCAACGTGTAGAATAAAAAAATGAATTCCATTTTTCAAAAATAATTTTTTTGATATGATTAATTTAATATTTAATTAAAATCATAATTTATTCTAAAAATAATAGTTTTAAAACATTTATTTGCTTATTCCAAAGCATATGTATATCATACTTCCACTTGAATATTATTTATATGTTATCATATGTAAGTTAAATATTAATTATGGTATATCACTATTAATAAGGGTATGATTCTATTCATAAGGGTAGGTTACTATTCGCCAAAAATTATTTTTTCCTTATTGGACTCCATATAACATACTGATAGCAACTGTGTATGTCAGATTTTCGAAATTCCCATCACAAAAGTGAAAAACATATTTTATAAGGGCCAAAATGCACATTGTTGTTAATTATTTTGTGATTAAATATTATTATGACTTATTTATGAGAAAATAATATTCATTGAAAAATATTGGGTCGTTATATTTATACAGTTGAAAGAGGTTTTGAATCTTGGGAGTGTGTGAAAACATATAGTCAATCAAGTGGATATGATTCTACAGGAGAGGGAATTTGTTGGGAATGACAAGTAGGATTAATAAGTGTAGAATATGTCTGATTTTATTATCAAAGAGGGATATTAGTCTCTCATTATTTTATTCTAGTATTATGTTGAAAATGAAGGATAAGATGAATACCCCTATACACATCATTGATAAAGAGTACAAAGTTTAACAAAATTATGAATAGCATTAATGATATTAAAGGAGTGGAGCTTCTGTTTCATGCAATCTAGAATATATGGGGATAATGATAATGGTCATGAATATGAAACCCTTTTTTCCCAAGTTATAAGTATTATTATAGGCTTTGAATTCTGTACACGAGGTATATGGTATACGTTGGATTTACTATCAAATGGGTAGTAGGAAGTATCCTGAATCTATATACTAAACTGATCATTAAAGGGGGGGGGGGGTAAAAGAAAGGGATTATGAGGCATCAAGGGGAATGAATAATATTAGGAATCATGATAGTGTTGTAATAAAATCCATAGGGGTATAATGTTGACCACTATTGAGAATTAGTGTCATTGTATTGGATTTATTAATGGTTTTGGATTCATTTATAGCATATAAATCACATATTAGTGTTTTTAAATTTTCTTTTGATGATGTTAAATAGTTTCATGAGGTTGTGGATTCCCTAAAGAAGGAAACGATATCATCCAAAATGGGAATTGGTGGTCTTGGGAAGGTGGATTAAAAATAAAAATTGAATGCATACTTATGTGATCCTAAAATATATATCATGACTATTCTATATGGATGTTGACTAAAACTATATAAAAGAACATTGCAGAGTACATTTAGTGATTGAATACCCATTTTTGACAATCTTGTTTCCAAGATAATATGAGGACATTCCCATTAATGAAGAGTATTTAGATAGAGATTCACCATGTAAATTTTATGAATGATTTCCCAAACAATGAATGCATTGATATATTAATTGAGGAATGGTTCAAAAAGTATTTGAATGCATATAAGAATTCTGTAAAGGAAAACATAGTAAATAATGAAAGATATAACAAATTGGATTTTAGGAAAATATGGATACTCAACGCCACCATAATGAAATTAGAGAAATAGAAAGATTTTCACCTATGTAAAAGGCTATATGAATATAGTGATTCAATGTTTCCATAAGAAATGTTAATCATAAGAAATATTTTTATGCTTTTTAGGTAGATTCCTAAAAAATGTTTTTCGCTAACATGATTCATTCAAATATACATTTTGTTAAAGGCATTGAGTTTCATGTGAAATGAGTCAATGGAGGTGACACATTTTGTGATTTTATATATGAGTTTTGAATCATAATTATATAACTTAATATTGTTGGTGAATGTTTCAAAAAGTTATATTTGTGGAAATAGGAAGTTTTGATTTATGTGAGGGGTCAATATGTTCCTATAAATACACAAGACACATATTAAGTAAAGTGAGATGAATTATTAGATGAACATTCTGGATATAAAAACAATATAGATTCATTAAATTAATTTTGAGCGAATAGAGGTATATTAACCAAAAATTACCATGAGTGACTTCCCTGAATCAATGAGTTCCATGAAAAAACGGTTTTTTTGAACATTTGTTTTTGTGAAGGTATTATTTCATAAATGGAATACCTTGAATATGTTCTTGTTTTGGGGGCATACAATGCCATGGTTTTGTGAAATTAAGAATTACATTAAAGTAAGAGTTATAAAAAAGTGAGGAATTTTAAAAAAGATAAAAGTTTTATAAAAGTAAATAGTGTCAAGGTTGTAATCATTGGGATGTCACAAAAAGTAAACTGTATAGTATTTAATTAGAACTCATTTTAGACCCCTCTAAAGGAAGATGTTATTCCTTGAAAATGGAAGCGCACTAGTTAAAATGAATCTACTTTTGTTGATGATTTCAGAACTAGTTTGTGAATGATATGTGAGATGAAAATAGGAACATATTGGTGTAATAACATAGAGATAGAAAAGTCATGCACTGTCCTATGAGGAAAAGAGATTTGCCTCAAATAGTTGTATAGAAAGAGGGAGGATATAGGTTGTGGCTCTTGGGTTTTAATGAGCTGACTCTAAATCATGCAAGGGGAGTAACCCTAGGTATAAAATTTACCCTAGATTAAACCCTCCACTAAAAAAATTTATTGTATTCTTATAATTCAACACATTACTGTTGTATAATCTTTGTATTATCTCAGTATTAGTAAACAAAGTAAAATTCTTATTTCATGTGTGAATTCATTTCTTACATTCCACTAGATGACATCCAATGTATGTGGTTTAAAAATTTATTAATGAAATATTATTAAGGATAAGATAAAAGTATCATTAATTGAATCACAATTAAATGAAGAACATGATAGTGACCATACTACCAGTGATATTAATATTATATTGGGAAGTGAGTGTTTTAGGTGTATATGGGGAATCATAAATGAGTTTCATAGCCATATTCACCTCACTCTTAGGGAATCACATACTAATGTCCTATATAGGGTTAACTGGGGCCAAATGAAGTTTGATCAGGATATTGCATCCATGGAGAGTGGATTTTTAGTGTAAAACCTTGAGGTTTTTGGGATTCCTCATTAGGTTAGACAATTATTTCTATTTCTATATAATAATAGGTTTTTAATTTCTTTCAATTAATATTTTTAAATTTCAACAACTGTTGGATGGATTAAGGCCCAAGAATTTGTGATTTGTAAAGGAATGTGTGGTCCCAGGTGGATTTCATGATTTATATAATTTGAATTCCCAAACATAGGGATAATTGTTCTATGAACACATGTCGTGTAGTTTTTAGTGATGAAATGGGTAGAATATAATGATCACATGATGTTTAAGTCACATCCACACACCATATTGCAATATTTTCTATAGACCCTGGGTGTGACCAAGTGCATATCTAGACACCCTGTATGATGTACATATAGAGTTATAGTACACACAAGTTTGGTTTACATGACATGAACGGATCAAGTGTATGCAAATAATTACTTGTGTATCCTATATTCCCTATATGAATTTCAGACAGACCATATATTTGGTGTAAACATATAATTACTCAAGTACAAAATAATATATAATCAATGAAACATATAATATTATTAGAAATACAATTTCAATAAAAGAAAAAAAATAAATCCTTGAAAATTAGATTTACATCCCCCCATTAAGACACCACCAATGATCCCCACTCAATACATATCTATAAACCAATAACAACAATATTCGTATTTATTTCTATAATTAAAAAACTTGTTTATCCATGAGTATTTTTCTATACTAGTGTCCATGTAGGGGTGAGTAAAATGATCATCTAAATTACCCAAAGTGCAGAGAGACACCAAATATTAGATTATTCATGCATACTGATCAGAACATATATATCATTATATTTAGTCATGTTCTCATACCATTTTTCCACGAAGTTATGACATTGGAAAAACATTATCTAGGAGACTATATCACCCACAAGGTATCCAAAATATCACACATGAATCTTGATCGATCTTAAAATTATCAAGTCACTATTTATAATTCAATATCATCATAATATCACATTCAAAATCCAACTACAAACATCACTCCATAAATAAAAAATCTCGTAATGAAATTTACACAAAACTAGGACCCTAATAATTACCACACCTTTATTAATGAGGAATGTCAATCATTATGAATAAGAATAAACCTTAATCTAGGAACAATGATATGGTAATAAAATCCCCATGGGTTTACTATATATATATATATTTTAAATAAACCTAATGTGTTTTATATCTTTCTTCACATAGAATGACAAAATAAAACAAAACATGAAAATCCAAATTAAACTGGTGCACTATGATGTGAAACCAGAATAAGACAACTACAAGAACAATAATGGCTCAAGTAAATAAATAGATAATAAATTATTTTATCATAAAAATATATATTTAAATTCCTTAAATTTTTTTAAATAATTATTTTTTTGATTAAATTTAATATCTAGAAGAGAAATAATTAATTAAATTTTATTAAAACTATTGAATGTATAAAAGGGATATTTTTCAAAGAAAATAATCTAAGTTCATATGTATTGTAACTAATTAATTAATTTAAAAAAATTAAAAAGAGAATTTCGATAATAATTAATATTGTAAACTAATATATTAATTATTATTTAATTATAAATTGATATGAAATATGATTAAGAACATTTAATGCTTAAATTTTATTTTTCCATAGAAATATTCTTTCTTTAAATTGTTTATTTACTGTAAAATATAAATATATCAATTTCATATTTTTAATTTGATTAATAATTTCTTCATTGTAAAATTAACCATGTGAAAGTTATATTATGGTGATTTTTTTGGATTTTCATGAAAAGAATATTTTTTAGCTGAATTTTGAAAAACATAATATTCATTAATACCGTAGCATTTTAAAATTTATCATGATCTAAGATTGAATTAAAAATTCTATAAAAATATTTCATGGCTAGGAATGTTTTTAATTAATAAAATGATTTATTTAAATTATCAATTATGAGTTTAGAAAAATAATGTTCTATATTATAAATATTATTTAATCTCTTTTTATCTAATATAAAACTGGTTTTCAATGTTTTTGTTAAATTATATTTTCCCATGGTAAAATTATAATTTAGCCTAATATTAAATAGGTAAAAATATTATTTGGTTTATAATAATCCAAATAATTTCTTTAATGTTTAAAAAATTGATAGTTTTTTCCCAAGCACAAATTTTATACTTATAAATAGTCTATCTAAAAATGGGTTTTTACATGTAATGTGAACAGATATTAAAAATAATTCTCCCCAACCTTATAGAATTTATTTCATAAAATGGTTTCCATATTTTAAATAAAAAAATTATATAATTAATATCTTTTTATTTCTATTGAATTAAATTTGTTACCAAGATTGAAAATGGTGTGAGCACTATAATAGTAAATTAAGTTAAAGAGTTTATCCATGTGTAAAGTAGATAAAACATATTTAAAATATGTTGATGAATGAATGGTTGAGGGTTTTTTCTGAAAAAAATAATATACATTATCCATTATTTTCATCATTGGATTCATATTTCTGTGTGAAACATGTAGTCCTTTTATATTAAGAAGTTATATTAGAAAACTGTCATTCCATCCACTTATAAATGAAGCCTTCAACCACCCCATAAAATCCAAAAAAATAGAATTACTATTTAATATCTACCCATATCACTTATACAAGAATATATTTCATTTTACTAAGACTCTCTTCACTAGAAGTTGGCCTAAGTCCTCTATTTGTAAGAGTTTCTCTATGGGAAATCTGAAGCTCTCAAAATGAGTATTAATCAATCCCTAAAATCTTTTCTTTTCATACCTTTATACTGTAAATATAATCTTTAATTATATATAATTAAATTAATATTTTTTATACTAAATATTATTATGTTTATGAAATAACCATTATCCACATTTTACATTTTCCCTTATTAAAATGAAACTGTCGTTCCGATGTATCTTCAAAAAACAACATCGATTAGTGACATGTTCCATTTTTCATAGCCACCTTACATTGATGGTTAAAAATGGTATTGAATGAATTTAAATTTTATTTATATTATGATTATCATTTTAATAGGTAAACCATTTCCCACCCTTACCCCATTCTATATAAAATGCAAACATCATTCCTGTGTATGTGTAGACTTCCACCTCCATGAAGTAACATATTTCATTTTCCATCTCTCCCATATTTTATTGTTTATCCAAATATTTTAAATATAATAAATTTCCTTAAAAAAATATTATTATGTTTTTTATTATGTTTATTATTCTAATGGAATCACTTTCTTAACCACACTCACCCATCAATTATAACATATTCTTATTTGGGTTGGTTAAATCTAATACATAAGGAATGCTATAAATTTCGGTCGTAGATGAATTAGAAAACTTAATTAATAATTACAATGTATATTAAAAATTAATTTATGATTCTTATTGGTCCTATATTGGTAATATTAATTCAAAATCATTAAATTAGACACCACTTTTGTTCATAAAAATTTACAAAAACAAGCTCGTCACCGATTCAAACTTCAGAAATCATAACTAAATCTCTCCTAGAAATTAATTAAAAAATTGTAAAAAAATGTATCATATATTATATTAATTTAAATAATATAGTGATGATGATATTAATTTAATTTAATTATGATCAACTTCAACATTTTTATGCAAGAACGAATTTATCAAAATCACTAACATTCGATGATGAAAATATGATAAAAATAAAAAATTATTGTATTTGAAGCATATATAAGGTAATATATATGAATAAGGCCAGAAATAAGTTATAAATTGGGTTATTTTTATTATATATTTAGTTGTATTATTATTGAATAAACAAGAATACTAGTTAAGGGTGTTTCTTATCCAAATATCATTTCATTGAGTATTAATATTTCTTCAATAAATTTATTATTATATGTTAGATTAATTGTTCCTTATGATTGTATCATGATGTATTCCATATTTATTTTGTATATTTCATCTTTCCTCTTTTATATACCTTTAATATGATTCTTACTTCAAATATATAATATTTTTAAGTGATTATCGTGTCTCTCATTATTTCATTGAGACATATTCCATATTCAGCATTTATTTCTTCTTATTAGGGGTATATAATTACCTATAAAAAACATTTCTAATAATTTTCATGAAATTAATGGGACTTAAAAATTTATATCATGTTCACTTTTCAAGGTTTTTTTTGGGATATGAAATACTTAATGGATATTAATAAATAAAAACTTCTTTGTTTGAGTTATAATGATTCTTTTTGAAATTCATTCATAAATGATTGTCTTATTTCACCATAAAATTTCATTGTATTGTATTTTCTATTCCACTCTAGGGAAAAATTAATTTTTAATTCAAATATTATTTCATGAATATTTTTCATAAAAGTATAAATTTTTTGAGAATAAAACACATCGATCAAAAGTTATATAATTGCCTTCCATATCAATCCATCCAAATAATTTTTTATTTATATTAATTACAGGAAAATCATTGTAATGGGGGCCTAATGTAATGTATCTGAGGGGAATATACACATACAAGGTCAATACATTCTGGGAAAAGTGATCCCATGCTAAAAAAACAACGTAGTATTTTTCTTGAGATCCTTTTGAAGCCAAGCTATCTGACACTTCGTTACCTTTTCACCATGTAAGCCTCATGTTTAAATGATTTATGAGACTCATACACATTCAGATATGATTTATGATGGACCATGAGGTGGTAATGTTATTTCTTATGGAATTTATATTTCACATTACCACTTCTCATAAGGTTATTTTATTACTCTTTTTATAATATGGGATTCAATAAATGTATTCTAAAATAATAAAAAAGTTTTTCTTACATAATGGTTCTTGAATCACCCACTTAAAACTTTTTTAATATAATATTTATTTATTTTTATAGGATACACTATTTTTTATATTAATGTATTCTTTTCCAAACATTTCACTACACCCTTTTAAAAATTATTTTATTGAAGTTATCCATAACATTATTTTCTATGCCAATGTTAAAAGAATTTTACAAAAACAATTTTACAATTTAATTCCATTATCCTATTTATCTAAAAAGGATTTAACTCTAAGGAAATTATTTTCCATGAGTCAAAAAATAAATAATATTATGAAATTTTTCGTTTATATGATTTAGTTTTGGTATGAATGAATCTATGACTAGAATCCATTCTATGTGATACCAATTAACAAAAACATCAATCCAATTTTAAGACCATGGGTTCTTTATGAGGTGAAAAATGATCGTTTTAAGTGGAACTCATATGCATGGTTGATAATGGTTGAGGTCTTATATATTACTTAAATTCATTAGTTAAGGATTTATTTATCAGTAGATAATTATTTCATTAACGGAAATTCTATTTTAGCACAATGGAATGAATGTATTATTTTTTCATAATGGAGTGAATGGACATTTAGTTTATTCAAAACATGTGGTGTAATTTTTTTTCATAATAGTAAGTGTGGAAGTTTTGTTTTTTTACCACATGATGTTTGGGAATTTTGTTTGGTCACAACAAGAATCATGTGAATTTTTTTTAAAAACCTAAATCATTGATATTTTTCCTGTTCAAAACATAATATGTGGGCATGATTTATTTTTTATCAACATCTTATAATTTCCCGGTAGTGATTTTTTGTTCCATAGTTTCTTGTTATTCAATGATTCAATTATATTAAGCATTTATTTGTCACATGATTATAATTATATGTTATGAATATTTTTTATTATCTCACACTATTATTCCATGGTACTTGTTTGAATTTTTGATATTACATGTCCTTCAATCATGAAATATAGAAAAATATTATTTCTCTATGTTATTTTTAATGATATATTTATTATATTCTCTTTTTTCTCATATAGTTATGATCCAATCCTTCAATAAATGTTGTTTTGGTTTTAACTTATTGAGTTTTTGAGCTATCCCATTTCTTATATATCTATTCCCCAAGCTATGAAGATGAATATAAGTTATGATAAGTATATAAGGGACTATAGAGTGGCTCAATTGTATTGAAATGTTTATATGTTTAAAAAAGAAAATTCTCATATAAACATTCTTCAATAAAAAAAACGTTTTTTCTTTGGATTGGGTGATTATTGTGAGATTTAATGTTTAAATTATTAAAATATATTTATGTACATATTGAAAAATCTCACTTAGTTTTAAATCCAATTCTAAATTATTATTTTAGTACGAGACACAAGAGTGTGGGTCTGTGGAATCTCAGTTGGTATTAGAGGGGTGTTTGGTAACTTTTTAGAATTATTTTAGTTATTTTTTGGATTTGGACGAGATAAATTTAGTGAGAAACATAGTGATTAGTCTATGTATAGGATAAATCAAATAACATAAGGAACAACAGAAGGATGAAAATATAGAATATAAACTTTTTGGAAGAGATTCATGTTAAAAACATTGGATCCAAAAAACCCGTGAAAAATATTTCTCATAGGATCACATGTAATTTTATTTAACCATAAATGAAAAAAACAAAAAAATGATAAATAAAATATTGTTTATTTTAAATCACAAATTTCATTTACCCACCATTGGTATATCATGTCTCAAATGCCCCAAGCTTGGGATCCTTTAGATTATATAGACGTGAGCCACCTCTCCTAGATCAACAATATAAAACTCTCAGTTTCTCGAATGATAAATCAATGATATTTATGTAGTTACTTTGATCACATGAATAATGAAAACATGATTGAGAAGAATATGTTAATACAAACTTCTTTTTAATTTTAGTTTATCACTCATGATATTGAGGGATATTATTGAAGATATCAAAAATCATTAAAATTTTAGAGTTCACTATTCAAGATAATAAAATAAGTTTTTATACTTAATTTATACTTCCCCAAATTTCACTTAGGTCCATGTAAATTAATAACCATAATTTTAGTACCTTTTATGAACTTATGAATTAATCATACTTTTCATTAATATGAAGAACAATTTATTACTTGCAACACATTAGTATGTTATGTGATAAAATATGAACCATTAACTCAGTCATAATCTCCCAAAATAATTTAACAAACCTTGAACATTATATGTTAATTTAAAAAAAGTATATATTATCATGTTAACTTTTATGATAATTCAATAATTTAAAAACATGGAAAATAAATTCAATCATTAATATTCTTAACATGAATAATATATTTGAATAACTTTAACTTTCAATTAACACACTGGAACATTCACCAACTCCCACACATGGGTCTCACATCATCCTAAACACTTATTCATAATATTTAGTGGAACTTGTCGAAAACTTTAGTCTATGAACCTCAAGGTCCATGCCTTGATAGTAGTAAGTCTAACTCATAGACCAAGAGAGGATTATAGCTACCTATCATATCACATAATGTGATAAGTAATGTCATAGTTATGAATACCACCTGTGAACACACTCTTTGTAATAAAATCTATTTTTCTCAGGATATCTCATAAAATGGGATTCACACTTGTATCATAATCCTTTTAATGAAATATCCATTTTTCACCATTACAATATATACTTACATTCTTTTACCATGCCTATAGAATAAATTAAGTACTACTATATTGGAAAACATGGGACCATGGGAATCTCTTCCTTAACTCAGAAGTGAAAAATTATATCTTGATCATTCAACCAATTCTATACCACCAATGACACACCCAACACAATCTACATCACCCAAACATTAATGTCATGTATTTTTCTTTGCATCAATGAAAATACTGGAAATGTACACATTATTGAGGATCTCAAATTTAGTGAAAAATACAGACGCTCTTAGATAGGAACAACCAATGGCACCGGAAACATGTGGTTTTTGTAATGACCCAAAAAATAACTTCTTTTATTGAGGGATACCTTTCCTCTTAATAACTTTTAATTATGTTTTATAATAAAATCACACCGAATTACTTTGGACCCAAATTGTAGTTTTAAAAACTGATATATTTAGTATATCAAATTAAGGTATATAGAATAATGATTATTTTAATTAAATAGTACGATTAAAACACCACCTTTTAAAATTAAATGATAAAAAATATTAACTTTTTTATGTCAAAAATTTCCCTATTCAATTTCACTATTTAGTTTTTACCCACTAATATTTTTAATAACTAAATTTTTATGTTTAAAAGACAAATTTCTCATACATAGAAAAATATATTTTTTAAATAAACATCATTTTTGAATTCCAAATATCAAAATTTATCTTGTGTGAATTTTTAGAATTTTTGTAAGAAGTTTCAATTTTTCTATAAATAGTATTTTATTTGAAAAATAGTATTGGATGAATAGTGTTTTCTTGATGAATAGTAATTGATGAATAGGGTTTTTTTGAGGAATAGAAAAAAATATAATTTATTATTGAGTAATTTTTTTTGTGAAATGATTTTCGAAAAATGGACATACACTGTTGTGTTTTGGAAGATATTTAGAGTTTGATAAGATCAAAATAACTTTTTCGGTGAATAGTAACATACCCTTATGAATAGTATTGAATTGTCATGACCCCCTCCCCCAAAAGTGTACCCCTCCTAGGATAGCAATGTGAGAAGGGAGATAACGACTCCCGTGTCTTGCCTCCAGTAGGCCCCGGGTTGGCGACTAGCACCGATGGTATAATAAACACACAGATGGAGGCAATACCCTCTAAGAGAACACATGCGGAAGAGAGAGATAAGATAGACACCAACCAACTCCAACTTAGACAGAAATACAAATGAAATCTAGAGTACGCATATGTAATATCATGCAAAACTACTACATCTGAAAGGGTTAAAATTGCTAGTACCCAAAAGAAAGTAAAAATAGTTGCAACCACAAGCCCGAAAAATTCCTACAACCCCAAGATAGTTGAAAACATTATTATCTCCAACCTAATACAAGTGACCTGAAAAGTAGTTTATATAGACATAGTGTGAGTATGATAGTATACTCAGTCGGATCCTCCCTGAAGCCTCTCGTGCAAAAGTAAAGAAAGCATGATAAAACACAATTAACAACCAGTGAAACTAAGTCGTCATCTAAACATTTAAACTAAGTTCCCAAACTCATTATGGCTACTCTCACTAAGTAATTCATATAAGAATATATAATATAATAAATAATATCAAGGGAAGACCGCTACAACTTCCCCATAGGTTTAATGATTTTCCCCTACATCGCGCGTCCTAAGAATCTATCTCCAAAAGGATTTCCCACAGACACTTGGGTGAAGAACCACAATAAGAACCTCGTGAAACAAAACCACTATGTCCACACATGAAAGTAACCAGATAGTTTTTAGAATCCACCATAGCTCTCATAACATGTATCATAGGTCAGGTATTATACCTCATGCCATTACAGCCGATACACCGAGTAAGGATCCTCAAGCCATCACAATCAATACTTGTTACACCAATAAAATTACCTTTGAAACTATATCCAAAATATATGTGGGTGAATAACCATACTCCATTACAACCCTCTACACACATATATGGGGAAAACTAACCATTGAGCCTACCATCACAAGTAGCTACCACGATAAGAGAGAGGGGACAAAGGGGGTAGTCATCCATCCATCCTTCCACCGAAATGTGGGGGAAAACACCCCCCAGGGCTAATAATCCCAGGGGTGTCAGTTTCCCTTACTCATTGTTTGGAGTAGAGTATAGAAACACAAAAATCATAGAATATACTATTTCTCACAACCATACTATGGTCATAACCTTTTCTTAGACTCAACTTCAGCTAAAGTCTCTCGGACTCCTAACATACACTTCTAAGACTAGGTATCCTATATTCACACAACCATTTAAAGAGATTTAATACATCATTTCATTCCATTTTTATCAGTTTCACATTACATTAATTAATTATTTAAACATTAATTAACCAAAAACAATTCCACATTAAATTTCATTAGCATCACAACCAAAGTACAATGTTCCTTCAAATTACATCCTCAACATTGCACCCCAACAAGCTCCAAAATCCATGTGTTAACATCATTTATTCAATTATTTATTTATATCATTACTTTCCCATATTCCCAAGAATTACATAAAAACATTCTATTATTCAAAACACAAGGGGGCTTAACACGGTGAGTAAATGAACTACTCATCTTGTCTTTGCCGCCTATAACAAGATCATAGACCCATTCTCCCATGAGAAGCTAAAAACGGAAAGCACGTGTCATACCCCATGCATCTTTGCCCCTTTTGGTAGAAAGGTATGTAAGACCAGCTGCCTTGAGTTGTGGGGAGATGTAAAGCACAGACACAACCAATAAGATTCCGTAAGCATCCACACATTCACATCCAACCCGTTCCATCATCCCTTGTATCCTCCCTGACACCCACATGCATAAACCAATTCATCTCGCCACTCTAGGAATTAATTGATGCTACAATCAATAGGCATACATGACCCCACATATCACAACATCCATCCAAGATCACACCACAACATAAGAAGTAGAAAAAACAAACATCATATCAAATGAGCGCTTGTCCTTTAAATAACAAATAGGGCAACTCAGAACCCTACAAGAGATTATCTTTTATCAAACCACCATTTAATTAATCCATCTTGGATTAACCGATTTATTAATCCTAGCTTCCATCTTTGAGAAACCAAAATAGTAAGCTATCACAAATAATTAAACATTCTTACTCCACCATTTCCATTAACATAAAAAATTCAATGAGAACCAGATTTATTTACACACCTCTTTATCTTTAGACAAACAAATATCAATTAATCCCGGTTTATGCTCTTTACCAATTTCCATCAAGAATAAATAGGTAAACAAATTATGCATAGATATCACGCTATGTTTCAAAACAAGAGGCAATGACATATGATCGATATAAATTTATTTATCATGTTCAAATATTTATTATGACAATTCCATTGACATCCAGGGAAATAAAACATGATAATGATACAGTTTCACTTAAATGAATAGAGAAGAAATGAATCCACTACTTTAAATAGTTCATGATGTTCTTTATACGAGAACAGTCCACATAATGGATCACGATTACCTCTTCTCATGACAATTTCATCCACCCTAGGATTCCACGGTACGACCGCACCAACCAAAACCCAAGAAAAATCCAATAAAAGCATGGAGATAACAAGCTATAATATAGAAAGGAGAAATATGAGAAGATGAACCACAAAATAATGATGATAAAACAAACCTTATATCAATGATTTATGGATACTTCTTGGTTGCACTGAAATAGTGGGTTCACTTGCAGCAAGAAGGACATTGAGGAACCCAATCCATGTGGAAAAGTTTGATCTCATGATTCATACGGGAATGAAGAAAAGGTTTGATCATCTTTGCATAAAGAACAAGGAGGAAGAACTAGGGAGGAATATATCTCATCATTTTAAAAGATTTGACGGAGCAGTGGTTTAAGATAGGTTAGTTTTTCCATTAAAATCCATTAACATTAAACCAAATGGTTTGACAAAGTAAAAACGTCCCAAACCTTAGGATAAATTAATATTGGATTTATGGCCTTTTAAATGGCCATAGAGTCCTTAAAATAAGTTTTTAAATGGATTTTACATCAAAGGAAGCATTAAGGGGGTGAAACTGTAGGAAGCTAGAAACACTGTTCACAAAATAAAAATTTGGAAAATGATATAGAGGATACCGATAGAAATCACAGTTCTAGAAACACTTTCCACAAACACAAAATTTGGCAATGGAAAATAGAGGTTACCGATAGAACTGTTGACCAAAGGAACCATTCAAAGAATTAGAAATTTTTCAATGGAAAGAGAGGATACCATTAGAGGATACCGATAGAACTGTTCACCGATAGAACTGTTCATAGAATTGGAAATTTGGAAAAGGAAAGAGAGGTTTCAGTTAGAGGTTACTGATATAACTGTTCCCGGATGGAACTGTTCATAGAATCAAAAATTTGGAAAAGGAAAGAGCGGTTACCATTATAGGTTACTGATAGAACTGTTCACAGATGGAGCTATTCAAAGAATAAGAAATTTGGAAAAGGAAAGAGTGGTTACTGTTATAGGTTATTGATAGAACTGTTAACTGATGGAACTGTTCATAGAACATTAATAATGACATTGTTCACTAAGGGTCATTGATGACATTGTTCATAGATGGTTACCAATGAAACTATTCACCTAAGGACACTAATGAACTGTTTATAGAAGGTTACCGTTTCACTATTCACAATTTTCTACCATTGGAACTGTCCACCGAACTAGAAAATTGGAAATGTGTTGGGGATAAGTCACCTTGAACTCTTGAATCACCTCATACACCTGAGTTTCTCAAAGTAATGGACCAGAGGGATCTGTGCCATTACATCAGACACTTCACAAAACATTATTGTCCTTGAGAATTCAAAACCCACCTAAAGGAAAAGCGAAATGGGGTACGAACAACCACCTATCAAGAATCATTTCAAAAGATATGAAGCCACAAGAAGAAACAAAAGAAATCTATAAAATAACATGAAAGGTCTATAACCAAAAAGCGGACATCATTATATAGAGAGAGTTAAGCATCAAACAAATCTGGGTACTGAGCATGTATATGTGACTCACATTCCCAGGTTCTCCCCTCCATGACACTGTGTTGCCACAAGACACGAACCAAGGGTATTGAATGCTCTGGAAACACCTTCTCCTTGCGGGCGTGTATCTCCACAGGTCTCTCCTCAAAGGTTGCATCATCATCAACATTGATCTCTCCCCATACGATGACATGAGATTCATCATGAAGATAATGACAGAGCTGAGATACATGGAAATCATCATGTATCCGACTCATCTATTGGGGAAGTGATACTCAATACGCCACATTTACAACATGATCTAACAACTCAAAATCCCCAATGAACTGGGGATAAAGCATACTTCCATGACCGAAAGTTCACTGCCCACGTTGGGGAGTCACCTTTAGAAACACATGGTCCCCAACATTACACTCTAAGGGCCCCATCCTTTGATCCGTATATGATTTCTGATGATCTTACACTATATTCATCCTCTCACAAATCACCTGAACCATCTCCGTTGTATTCTAAACTTGTTCTGGTCCAAGAATTTTTGACTCTCTAAACCCAGTCTAGAACAGTGGAGAATGGAAAGGTTTCCCATACAAGGCTTCAAAAGGCACCATTTTTATGGTGGAGTGAAACCTATTATTGTATGATAATTCCACCAAGGGTAAGTGCCTCATCCACAAATCTCCAAAATCCATGACACATGATCGTAACATGATTTCAAGAGTCTATATGGTTCGCTCTATCAGACCGTTCATATAAGGAAAAAAGCAGAGATAAGGAATATATGAGAACCAAAAGCATGCTCAAGACCTCTCCACACCCTAGTGGTCAATAAAGGATCTCAGTCTGAAATTATCATCCTTGGGACTCCATAAAGTCTCACCACCACCTCTACATACTGCCTCAACAAAACTTCCACTGATCTTGATTCCTTGATTGCTATAAATTGGGATGATTTTGTTAAGCGATCCAATACCACCCAAAAATCATAATGTCTTTCCAGATCTCAAGGTAAACCAGAAACAAAGTACATTGACATGTCCTCCCACTTCCACTGAGGAATCTCTAATGGATAGAGCATAACAATAGGAACACAGTGTTTGGGCTTCACCTTATCACATACCAAACATAGAGACACAATCTCTGAAACAGCATGCTTCAGCCCAATCCACCAAAACAAGCTCCTAAAGGCTTAGTAAATCTTTTTCACACTAGTATGCACCACTAAAGGTGAGATATGGAACTCTCTGAGAACCATCTCGTGAATTGTCAAAGGGAAAAATTTTCTTCCATGATACAACACTCGGTGTTGTTCGTTCTCAGACCACCGATCCAGGGCCTCACCACAAACAACAAGGTCTCTGCAGACCTCCACATCTAGATCCCGCAACTGGGACTCTTCCACCTTCTACACCATATATGAATGTACAATCATTTTAAAAAGACAAGCTCCTCCCCCAACTTCTCCCATATCAAGATGTAATGCTAAAAGTTCTTCCATTACTCTCCAGAAATCACTAGATTCACACACAACATCACTACGTGACTTTTGACTAAGTGCATAATCTAAAACATTCCCCTTTCTAGGTGTATATGATATCTCAAAGTCATATTCCTATATGAATTCCATTCACGGATGCTGTCATATGTTCATGTCATGCTGGAAGAAAACATACCTCAAAATCTTATGATTTGTGAAAATCCCAAAGCACTCGCCAATGAGGTTATGTTTCCACAACATCAGAGAAAAGACCACAAATTCAAACTCAAGATCATGAGTGGCATAGTTATGTTCATGGGGACGTAACTGCCAAGACCCTTAAGAAACAACTGATCTTTTCTGCATCAGAACACATGCCAACCCCAGATATGAAGCATCACAAAAAACATCAAACTGAACCCCCTCAGCTGGAAGACAAGAAACTGGAGCACTTAATAACTTCTCCTTTAGATAATCAAAAGTTACCTGAAACTGATCAGTCCATATGAATTCCTGGTCCTTCATGGTCAAAGCTATTAGAGGAGTCACAACTCATGATAAATTGAAAATGATCTTCCTGCAGTAGCATGAAAGACCAAGGAAACTTCGCACTTCCAACACTATCTTGGAGGCTTCCCAAGACCCTACTTCTTCAATATTGGATGGATCCACAACTACTCCCTACTATGACACAATATTCCCCAAGAAACAAAAATCTTGAGCCCAAACCTCACACATTGACAACTTCCGAAATAGCTGATGTTGGCGACGAACTCCCAAAATAGTGTGTAGACTCTCTGCATGATCCTCCTCAGACATGGATCGCACATGTATATCGTCGATGAAAACTACCATGAACATGTCCAGGAACTCACGGAACAAATAATTCATCAATCCCATTAACAATGTTGGAGCATTCGTCATTCCTAACGACATTAGAACTAACTCATAATTCCCATAATGAAGAATTCAATATATCCTCATCCTTCCCATGCATTTGATGATATCCTGACTAAAAGTCAATCATTGAGAACCATATTTCACCCTTCAGTTGATCGAATGAATCATCAATACATGGAAGAGGATAGTGATTCTTTATTGTCACTTTGTTTAAGCGATGATAATCTATACACAACCGCAAATTGTCATCATCCATCTTTACGAACAAAACTGGTGCACCAAATAGTTACACACTCGGCCGAACAAAAACACACTATAACAAACCATCATGCTATATATGTATCTCTCATAACTACAAAAGGGACATCTTATATGGATACATAGAGATAAGAGATTCTACGGGTTGTATCTCAATCTCAAACTCGATCTCTCGTCGAGGGGGTAATGTTACAACATCTTCTGGAAAGACATCTGGGTACTCTTCTATGACCCTAAAAAACTCTAACTGCTAAACCTCTGAAGAACTCAACGTCATTACATACATCATATATGATAAGTATGTAACATTCCTATGACTCATCTGAGGGTCTCACTCTCCAACAAACACCACTGACTCTCCATTAACGTCAAAGAAAACGACATTATTCCCGATGCAGTCCACGATATCCTATACTGAATACAACCAATCCATGCCAATGACGACATCATATAGTTGTATTCATAAACATAGAAAATCTCCCAAATAGGAGTTCTACCCCAACATTAACTCACAGTCTCTACATACTTCAAAGAAGTCTGCTCGACCACCAACTAGAATAGTCAACGCAAAGGGAACTGTAAGTCTCTCTACCTCAAGTCCCAAAGTAGGGAAAATGGTAGGTGATATGAAGGTGTGTGTCTCCCTTCAATCAAACAAGGCATACACCATGGTATAAAATAAATAAAGAGTACCTCGAACACCATTTGGCTCGCCTGGCACTGGCAATGCTAAAGCATGAAGCTGACCACGACCTCCTCCATGACCTCTCTAACCATGATGTTGACCACCACCATGGCCGCACTCTACTCTATGAGGAAGAGGAGAATCACATGGATGTCCTCTTCCTACCCCATCTACCCTCTACCGATCTAAAGATAGTGAAACGTGTTGCTGCTGCCTCGGCTAGAACAGCCTCAATAGAGGAACCTAGAGCGGAAAACCTGGTGCACACTGACTGCTCTGAAAGGTCGGACAGTCTTGCTGCTGATGACCTCGACCAACAGAAGCAAAATAGGTTCCCAATCCATTGGTATATTCATGAGAGTTGATCCTTCCAGTGAAACGAGATGTGAAGGGCTGGGACCTACCATCGACCGAACGAAAACTCTTCTTCCCAGAAAATCAAGAACACCGGACCACAGATATGCTTCATCAGGAATCACGATGACTACGCACTCGTGATGATCTAGTTCTGGCCAAAGTCATCTCTCCAACCTCTTCCCTCATCAGAACCTCAAGATATATCTTCAACATTAAAGGGGTGACCTGGCACTCAATCTCTGGATGCAAATAATCATCGAAATTCCTCTCTCTGGTCTCCTCATCTGGCAACAGGTCCGAAGAATATCGTAAATGTTTCCTAAATCAAAGTCCAAACTCTCACACACTAAATATCCCTTGTTGAAGGGTAAGAAGCTCCTGGTGACTTGATTCCTTCACGGAAGAAGAAAGAACTTCGACCCTAAACTTCTCTCGGATCTCCTCCCATGATATCCCTAACTCCTCATGATCCCTGAGGAATAAGAACCACCGATTCCTCACTACTCCATGTAGCATCGTCACAACCATGGACACCCAGTGCCCCTTCTATGTACAAATCGTATTGAATCCAATATCAACATCCTCTAACTAGTCACTTGTGACTGCATCTGAAATGATTCCCTCGTACTTCTGCAAAATATGGCACTGAAACTCTCAGAGTGTCCTCCCCCAAGTGTCATAATTGTCAACCTCTACCTGGTGGCGATCTGCTAGAATATCCTGTTGGACATCTTCTATGCGATCCTGATGAGGACATCGACCTGGATCCATACCTATAAAATAAAAAATACTAGGGATCCTAAACCATGAATATGGAATACATAACATTAATTAATTAATTGTATTCTTTTATTCATTTTAGGTTAACCTATCCCAGGGTCTACCCATTAAAACACAGGCGCAAAGAATAATGTTGCATGACCCTTTCCTAGGTCTCTACCCTACAACTAGTATCACCTTATTTAGTAGCCATTGTAAACTTAAAGGTCTGTAAATCAGATAATTGGGGGCCTTAAATTCCTATGTCTCAGCCGGTCTCCAGTGTTTACACCACTTGATAAACATGAATGACAACATTCCCCTACCAACCCATGAAACCTGACCTCTGACTAACTCCAAACTCCACCCAATCTCTCAACCAGAGCCTCTGACACCACTCTGTCTTGACCCCATCTCCACAAAGTTCACCCATCATGGTCTAGCAATGGGAGAAGGGAGATAATGTCCCTTGTGTCCCGCCACCAGTAGGCCCTTGGATGGCGACTAGAACCGAGGGTATAGTAAATATATAGATGGGAGGAATTACTCTCTAAGAGAACACACGCGGAAGAGAGAGATAAGATAAACACCAAAAAACTCCAACTAAGACAAAAAACAAATGAAATCCAATGTACCCATGTGTATTTTCATACAAAACTACTACAACTGAAAGCGGAAAAACTGAAAGTACACAAAAGAAAGTAAAAAATAGCAGTAACAACAAGCCCAAACAACTCCTGCAACCCCAAGCAAGTAGAAACCAGCATGATCTCCATCCTGCTCCAAGTGACCTGAAAAATAGCTTATATAGACATATGGTGAGTATAACATTATACTTAGTAGGATCCTCCCTGAAGCCTCTCAAGGAAAGGTAATGAAATCTCGATAAAACATAATTAACAACATGTTAAACTAACTCATCACCTAAACAGTTATGCTAAGTTCACAACCTCACCATGGATACTCTCACCATGTAACACATACAAGAGTATATAATATAATAAATAATATAAAGTGTACCCCACTACTACTTCCCCACTGGTTTGCTGCATTGCCCCTACATTGCACGCCCTAAGAATCTCCCTCCAAAATGGATTTTTAGAAGATACTTGGGAAAAGCACCAAAATATGCACCTCATCCAACAAAAGCACCACGTCCATGAAAGAAAATATCCTAGTAGTTTTCGGGATCCACGAAAGCTCACATAACGTGTATCATATGTAGAGTATTATACCTCAAGACACTCCAGCCCATACACCGAGTAAGGATCCTCATGCCATCATAGCCTATACAAGTAAAACCAATAGTAGTCCATATGATACTATATCCCGACTATATGTGTGTGAATAACCAAAATACATTACATCCCACAACACACATATATTGGGAAAACTAACCATTGTGCCTACCAGCACATGTAACTACCAGAGGAGAGAGTAAGTCGAATGGGGGTAGTCAGCCATCCATCCTCCCACCAGAATGTTGGGGAAAACACCCCCTAGGGCTCAAAATCCCCGGGGTGTTAGATTACCTTACTAAAGTGGTGGAGTAGCATATAGAAACACAAAAATTACAGAATATACTATATCTCACAAACATACTATGGGAACAACCAAGTCTTAGACTCAACTGCAGCTAACGTCCCTCGGACTCCCGATAGCCACTTATAAGACAAGGTATCCTAAAAGAACAAAACCATTTAAAGAGATTTAATACATCATTTCATTCCCTTTTTATTAGTTTCACATTAAGGTAGTTAATTATTTAATTATTAATTAACCAATAACAATTCCACATTAAATTTCATTAGCATCACACCTAATTTACATTGTTCCTTCAAATCACAATCTCATCATTGTGCCCCAGCAAGCTCCAATCCCCAGGTGTTAACATCATTTTTTCAATTATTTATTTACAACATTACTTTACCATATTTCCAGGCATTCTAGAAAAACATTCTATGTTACTAAACACAAGGGGGCTCAACATGGTGAGTAGATGAACTACCCCTTGAGTCTTTTGTGTCTATAGTAAGAGCGTAGACCCATTCTCCCTTGAGAATCTAAACATGGAAATCATGTGGCATACCCCATGCGTCTTCACCCATTTCGGAAGAAGGGTAAGTAAGACCAGATTCTTGGAGTAGTTGGGAGAAGTAAAGCACAAAAACAACCAATAAGATTCTACAAGCATCCAAACATTCACATCCAACCCGTTCCATCATCCCTTGTGTCCTCCCTAACACCAACATGCATAAAACGATGCATCTCACCACTATAGGCATTAACTGATATCACAATCAATAGGCCTCCCTACCCTCACATATCACAACAGCCATCTAGTTTCACACCACAACACAAGCAGCAGGAAAAACAAACATCATATCAAATGGGATCTTGGCCCTTAATCAACCGAGAGGGTAACTCAGAACCCTATAAGGGATTATATTTTATCAAAACACCATTTCTTTAATCCATATTGGATTAACCGATTTATTAATCATAAGTTCCAACATTGGGAAACCTAAACAACATGCTATCATAAATAATTAAACATCCTTACTGCACAATTTTGATTAAAATAAAAAATACAATGAGAACCAGATTCATTTGCAAGACTCTTTATCATTATCCAAACAATTATCAATTAATACCAATTTATGTTCTTTAACAGTTTCCATAATGAATATACAACTAAACAATGAACTCATATATATCACACTATGTTTCAAAACAAGAGGCAATGACATAAAATCGATATCAATTTATTTATCCTGTTAAAATATTTATTATTTCAATTCCATTTTTATCCAACGGGATAAAACATGCTAACAATACAGTTTCAGGTAAAAGAAGAGAGAAGAAATTAATCCCCAAACATAAATAGTTCTTAACGTTCTTTATACAAGAACAATCCACATAATGGATCACGAGTGCCTCCTCTTCTGACAACTGCATCCACCCAAGTATGCCATGGTACGACTGCACAAACTGAAACCTAGGAAAACTCTAATAGAAGCATGGAGATCACATGGTATAATATGGAATGGAGAAATATGAGAAGATGAACCCCAAATTAGTGATGATAAGACATACCTTATATCGAAGATTGATGGATACATCTTGGTTGCACCGAAACAGGGGGTGCACTAGCAACAAGAAGGACGTCGAGGAACCCAATATATGGAGAAATGTTTGATCTCACGATTCCTATGAGAAGGAAGGAATTTTTGGAGCATATATCACTATTGAACAAGTAGGAAAAACTAGGGAGGAAGATATCCCATCCTTTTAGAAGATTTAATGGAGTGGTGGTTTATGATATGTCATGACCCGTCCTCGGGGCCCGTACCGTGACTACCCCAAGCCCGCCTTCCATAGGCCAGGGGCTGGCGACTAGCTCCAAAGGCGTAAATCCTGATATAAGGGAAGACATTTTCTTTAAGTAAGAAATAAAACACCACATAGTAGGCAATTTGAGTAAACACGAAGTAAACCGAGTACAAAAGTAAGTGCTGGAAAGTAAGTGGGCCAGAATACAAACCCAACTAAAAGTAAAGTACAATTGAAAGAAAGTACAGTAGTAGAAAAGTAAAGTAGTGAGTCCGAGCTGTCCTTTGGAAATCCCACCTGATGTGTGGGTACAGATAGTCTCCTCTTCCCCTCGGCTCCTGCCATCCACACCGAGCACGTCCCGTCCTGTGATCCACCTCCATGTACCGTCCAGCTCCACGAGCTCCCACCTCGATCAATGCTGTCCATCGTCTGCATCCAACACAATATAATGCAGTAATAGCCAGTGCAGGGGTGAGTATATGCTACTCAGTAGGGACCCCGAGACCCCTGAAGGTCTCCCAGAATCCACGAAGGATAAACCACAAAGGAAAGATATGATCATGAAGTAGAAACCAACTCTACTTAGGTATATGCCCATACATACACCTAAGTCATCAATTCCAGCTCGGCTCCAGCACACGATCCGAAGTACAAATCAGTCCACACAAGAGAACATAACCCATTCCACATAGGAATTCGCAACACAATCCACACAGGAAAGCACAACTCGATCCGCACAGGAAAGCACAACAATCATATCGATGATAATGATTGTAAGTTAAGACTCAGCTCACACAGGTATCTATTTTTGAAGAGTGGTGGAGATGATTAGATGTATCCTCTGAATCATCTCCTCTTCCAAACCCACATAGGATCCATGTTTAGTAGTCGTCGCTGCCGAACCCACGGAGGATCCATGTATAGTAGTCATCGTCGTCGAACCCACGGAGGATCCCAGTACAATAGTCGTCCTCGTCGATCCCATTGAGGATCCCAGTACAGTAGTCATCCTCATCGAAACCATGGAGTATCCCAGTACGATAGTCATCCTCATCGAACCCACATAGGATCCCAGTACGGTAGTCGCCCTCATCGAACCCACGGAGGATCCTAGTACGGAAGTCATCTTCGTCGCAGTTGCAGCCAGCTCTAGGGTTCCCGCACACAACATGCTTGATTTCGGGAGGGTATACTCCAAGAGAAAAGGGTTTCAATTCATCAACTGACACGTAGTACGTATTTGATGTATCCCAAAGTTTTGTCTCGTCGATAAGAACTCAACGCGATAGACGACACGTCAAACAGACGCAAGGTCTGAGAGTTATTGGCTTTTTTGTCCCTGGGGCCCGGTTGGTTTTTAATCTAAAACCAACACGACTATACTACAGCTACATACAAACCTTGAGCAGTGTATTCCAAAAGAAACGTCTCACTAAGAGGAATCCAACAAAGTCTACTCCACGTCAATCAGACGTCCGGAGCTCAAGTTATAAGTGTTTCTGCTCCGAGGGCCCAATTGGTTCTGTGTTCGAACAAACCCGACCATACCCAAAGTTCGTCGAAAACCTGAGTGGAATATACCAAAATGACCTTCTCGATCCATGTATTGCATCTCAACTGACGGTGTGTCGATCGGAGGTCCGTAGACCAATATATGGGCCTTTGAACGTAGCTGTTCGATTTTAGGGGGTTTTGGGCCCAGACTGACCCAGCCCAAGCCCCCCAGGTTGACCCGACCCAGGTCCAGGTCCGACCCACTTGGGTGCGGCCCAGCCCATCGGGCGTGGCCCAGCCCAGTGTGGGCGGCCAGGCCTAGCGAGTCCGACCCCGCCCAGTGCGAGCAGCCCGACTCTGCTGGGCGCTCGGTCCGTGACCGAGCGACACAGAAAGGGGGGGGGGGCACGATGCCCCCTCGTTTTGGAAAGGTGGACCCCACGTGGAGGGGCCCTCCTTTACTACCTGTCACTGGGGGTTACAACCCCCAGACTTCCCGAACGGCCGACCAGGTTGGCCGGCCCGTGTGCCGTCGTGGGACCCCCTCGCGGGTCCCATCTCCCTTGAAGGGCGGCGGCCGGCGAATCCAGCTGCCCCCTTGTAGATTCAGCAAGGCCAAAGGCCGCAGCTTCCTCTTTGCTTTCCGGTGACCAGTGAGTCCCTCCGCCTCCTGTTGCTCCGCCGTGGCCAAAGGACACAGATCTTTTCCGACCGGCACGGCGCGACGGCGCCGCGGCCCTCCACGGTGTTCTGGCGCGGCACGAAGACACTGCACCTCTCCGCCGCGGCCCGACCTTGGCCGCAGCTTCCTTCGGCTTCACCAGCACGGTGCGACGACACCATGCTCCTTCACCGCAGCCCGCTCCAGCCGCTGTTCTTCCGTTTCCACGCGGTGCTATGGCACCGCGCCATCCCCGTTCCGAACCACAAATAAATTCAACAACAAAGGGGAGGAGGATCAGCCTTGTTTGTGTTGTCCGACATCCTCCCGTTATATTGATATCAAGAAGTTAAAAATTAATGAAGTACGTTAATTTAATCATGAATATATAAAATCAACCCCTACCTCGAAGAAGTTCGCTGAAGCTAGCATCGCGGAAAACAACGTCGCGGGATGAAGCTCTGTATACGTCGATGGAGAACGTCCAAGGAGGAAGCAGCGTCTCCCATTCTTTGACGTGGAGAGAAGATGGAACGATGTATGTCCAAGAAGGGAATGTCTTCACACACCGGCTGCAGAGAGAATAAGAGATGGCTCGTCGATCTCTCCTTGCGGTGATGGCGTTCTTCGTCGAAGCCTTTGTGTTCTTCGCGTTCTTCAAACTTAGAGCTTTCTTTCCCAATCCTCTCATAACAAAATCAACCCCAAATAAAATAAGTTTCATCCTTATTTTATTATCCCATTCCATGAATTCCAAAGGTTCAAAATTCAAACACTTAATTAAATAAATTTAATAACTTAAATCAATTAATTTAATGTGGGAGTTGTCATGCAATTAAAGAGGGAGAGTGGATGAGTTACAAAATAAATGGGAGTTTCCAACATTAAGAGGGCTAGAGGAGTTAGAGGAAAATGAAGAGGTGGGGCTCGTGTGGGCCCCACCTCACTAATATCCTAACAAGAGGGGTTAAGATATTCTCTCACATGGAAGTTATACCACATAGAGAAAAATGAAGTTCTGACACAACTTTATTTACATAACACTTAAACCACATTATTTTTAAACAACTCTTCCCGAGCAAAAGCAACACCAGAAAAGGTCAACATAAGAAATTAACGACGTTGTGGTTTCATCAGTGCCCTCAGATTTCGATTCTGAGCATCGGTTCAAACGTTAGGAAAACCCGCTCATTCGTTCACTGAACGTACCTGAGCTAAACTTCAGAAAATGATTTCGGGCACACCAGACCTCGGAATCAGGTGCCGTCAAAAACTGCGTACTCTTAAAATCCCAAAAAAATTAAGAAGAAAAATTTCCTTGAAATTTACAAGTCTTTACATGATACACTAGGTTTTACATTAAAAGAGGATCACATTAAACAACACGGTTTTACCATGTAAAAACATCATGAGCCTTATAATTAATTAATATAACAGTTATGGCCATTGAATTGGCCTTAGAGTCCTTAAAATAAGGATTTAAATGAATTTTATGTCTAAGGAAACGTTAAAGGGGTGACACTATAAGAAGTTGGAAACACTGTTCACAAAATCAAAATTTGGCTAAGGAAATAGAGGTTATCGATAGAGGTTATTGATAGAGGTTACCGATAGACCTCACCGTTCTAGAAACACTGTTCACGAACTCAAAACATGGCAAAGGAAAATAGAGGTTACCGATAGAGGATACTGATAGAGGTTACTAATAGAACTGTTTACTGATGGAACTATTCATAGAATTGTAAATTTGGAAAAGAAAAGAGAGGTTATCGTTAGAGTTTATCGATTGAACTATTCATTTATGGAACTGTTCATAGAATTAAAAATTTGGAAAAGGAATGAGAGGTTACCATTATAGGTTACCAATAGAACTATTCACCTATAGAGACCCCAAACCTGACGTACATGGAGATTACATTAATTTTGCAGAATACTTAATACATAACAAAAACAAACACACAAGTAAAGTAATAGTTTAGTGTCTTTGGAAACTCGGAACATAATGTTCTAATCATGGAGAAAATCTTCAACATCTCCCATAAAGATCCTTCCCTTTCGTTTTCTAACCTAAAAACTTTCTCTATATCCTGGGGAAAAAAACATATAAAGGGTGAGCTCAAATGCTAATTAAGGGTAAGCATGGAGAAAATAAAACAAACCATATACATTTGTACATAAAAACATGAACATAATGTTTAAACATCGAAATATTGAGTAATGACATAAAACCTGGCAGTACATAAGGTATAGATCATAATAGAACATCAATATTGATAAAATAGATTAGAAATAAAACTTTTAATTGTGGAAAAACATTAATCACATGATATTACTTCCATAGTAGCCAATGCATTTCTTCCAAGACCATATAAGTGGAAAAAGTCCCTTTCTGAATCGAGTTTACTCCTCGCTCCAGTCCTGTAACACTGAACCAGATTAACTTACCGTTCCAACCATGTCTATCTCATGAGATATAAATCTTTACCCAATGCATTGGAGGGAGATATAGGTCCCACCCATCTCATAATGAAATCATTATTTCGTGTGCCACAAAATCATAAATCATAAATCATAGAATAAACCATGTAATAGAATGGGATTATTAAAGATCATGCCATCATAACATAATCGATATAAAAAAATGGATATCACTTCATCATAAGAAAAATCAAACCATGTAAATAATGGAGACATTATACTTGAAACATACACTTATTAAATAATGCCATCTTATATGGAAAATGGTTTTGATAAAACATTTGAAATGAATTCATAAGGAAAATATCCTTTCTTCTTCAAAATAATTTTATTTTCACAAAATGCCATGAAATTTTAAAATAAAAGGATTTTGTTGAAAATAATCATTAAATCTTGTAATGTAATCTTCATGAAAATAAGGTGTTATGAATCCGTAAAAATCTGTTCATGCCTTATAAGTTAAAAAAACATTCTTCTCATACTTTTGCTGGAAAAGTAAAAAAGTACCTCGTATAGTAAAAAAATATTTCTTACATACCATGTAGTAAAAGTAAAAAATGGGTAAAAAGTACTTTAAACATATATGAAACCATTTTTAGAAAATAGGGACATGGATGATAAAGATAACCCTATTAAATACTTACAAATAAAGAATCTCGGATAAAAACGAGATTAGAAAAGTTATCCCTTACCATAGGTCCGATATGCTTCGTATGTATCCGAAAATCCTGTATAATGATATAAATAATTTCATTGACTTATTACAAAATCATATTCATTTTTACGATATCATATATGGTTGACTTATGACTTTATATTACCCGTTATTTTGTAAATTCCATATTAAAGCAGCGTTTTGGGTAAAATCGTTTCATTTATCATCCGTATATTGACTTTTAATTATTAATATGATTACTTAGATCATTATTACTTAATTACAGAATATAAAAAATTAATTATATATAATATATATTCAGAATATACATAAATATAACAGATCGATAAATGGAATGAAATACTCCGTTCAGGGGGACGGTAGGCAGTACATACGCATGAACACTGTTTTTCGTTTACTTATTGAATTGAATGGAATTAACTAGATGTAATACATATATACATACATAAATCCAGTATAATTATTATGTCATATATTTCATGATTACTTATTATATATACTTTATAATCATTCTTTAATTTTTAACATAGAAAATGAATCTCATCACGTCGTGGAGACGGTAATCCGTACGTACCCACGAGCGATGATATCGTTCCCATATTGAATGGAATTAGAGTGGATGATATAATATCTTTGAATCCATATGTTGTTATAATAATCATATATAGTTATTATTTACACAATTATACCCATCCAAGTAAGGTGGTGGTGGAAAAACTGATTACACCACGGTGTGGAGATAGTATTCCGTACGTACGCACGGGCTGTGATTTCATTTTCTGTAGGATGGATAGAAATTGAAATAGGGTTGTTTCATATTTATAATAATATATCAGTATATAAATAATACTTATTTTATTACTTTATAATGAAACAACTAAAAATGATGAAGTAGAAGAAGAAAGAAACTTGAAAGAGTCAGTAGAAAAGACTACCTCTTCCTCGACACATCTCCTTTAAACTTATTCTTAGGGAACTAGAGTTGGTAATTTGAGAAGACCGGAACATCTATGATATAACTAGAGAGGTTGAGAATAGGAATTATCATGGTTTGGTCGAGCTTCAAGGCTCGGAAGGGTGTGAAGAGAAGAGGGAAGGGGTGCCCTTTTTTTAAGGGAGGAGAGGGGCACGTTTGAAAAAACATAAAATATTATTTTATAATAAATTTATATCCGGTTTTTAATTGCTAAAAATTGATATTTTTCGAAGCTACTGTAGTTATGTGTCGGAATACTCTCAACCAATAGGTTTTATACAAGTTTAGGTTACTATTTTAACCTTATCTTTTAAAATTAACACTAAGTTAAATAATCTAACTTTTACCGTGTATTCTTGTTTTCTTACACTATATGGTTAATAAACTTATTATAAAAAGCCAAAATAACCTAAAGTGGTTCATTATTAACATATATAACCTTATATAAGTAATTTTTCCGAACCTTATATTTTTAGGAATATTATAACAATTAATAATATAATATTTTTTTAAAAACGATTTTATGTCAATTTTGACATTATTTTGTAATTGATTTCTGTAAAAATCATAAGAGAATTATTAGTTATATAAAAGTTAATTAAATAAATACTAACATGTCATATTAACCTATAAAATTAGTTTAATTCATAAAAAGTCTCAAATTACATTTATTTGGGTATTTATAATATAAATTATTTTAATATTTTATTATTTAGGTAATTTCTGCATCACCATTGCGTCATAAATAAATTAAATAATTTAATTTCTAAAAATTATAAATAAAATACCCGTAGGTAGGAAATCTTTTTATATTTCTAATGAATATTTATAGTCTGATTTATCTTATGTATAACACAATATTAAAAATAAGTTTTTTATTAAACATTGATTTTAACTATTTTAACTCTTTTTTAAATAAAATAATAATAATTGTCTTAATCTAATCCAGGTGGACCTAAATGATAATATTAAATTAAAAAGGTTATTTTTGGTCGAATTATACTCATCCAATAGAATTAGGACATGTGTTAGGGTAATAATAATATCATTTTTACCCTTAATTACCCTATTTACTTTTAACCGTGGTAAATAAAAGAAAAAAGTTACTATTCACCAAAAATTATTTTTATCTTATTGAACCAAATTTTACTACTTGATATTAATTTTGTCTCTCGGATTTTCAAAATTTCACTCATAGAAGCGGTAAAATTTAATTTTATGTAAATTTTCAAATTCTCCTAGAAGGTGGGTAAAAGACGGTGAAAAGTTCAATAAAATTTTTATATATCTAAAATTATTATAAAATGAATCAAATGAATTAAATTGAACTTATATAGGTAATATGTATCAATTTTTGATCTAAAATAAATTTAAATAAAATAAATAATTATTTAAATAAAAATTCGGGTTTTAAATAGTAACCCAGTGTATTCACTATTCATCAGAAATTGAATGTTTTCAGAAAATTAACAAAAATTCACCCTCGGATAATTTAGATATTCCGAATCTAAAAATGAAGTCCATTTTTAAAGATAAAAATTTATAAAATTTCAAAAAGTGGGTATTACTATTCATAACGGCCAGTTTATATAATATTGTTAATAACATATCGTTGTTTACTGAAAATCAGTTTTGTGTACAATACACGCTATCGTGGAAGGTCGCGATTGCGTGTAACGTAAGCTAAGTCAAGGATGCGTATAGTGAAAGACTAATTTTTTGTTTCGTATAACAAAATCCAACCATATTCACTCATATTGGCTATAAATACCAAGCCATTCCCCCATTATTTTCATTCAAAATTCATCATCATCACTATAGCTCTGATATTTTTACCACACAATGAGTCATTATAAGGTGCTGTCAAGCCCCAAAAGGTCCCAACCCTTGAGATTTCAAATTCACACTTCAAGTTAAGGGAAGCTTTCATACTCCTATTTTAAGTCATGACTTCCTTTATGTTATGTATTATATTTACCATTTTATTATATTAGGGTTTGTTGTTAAATATAAATACTGATTTCCATTTCATGTTAAATTTATTATAGACCATTTTTTCTCTCATCAACTTATTTTTCTGAATTTTAATCGAAGCCATTTGGTTGCTGAACTTTTCGTAGAAGAAATCACATCTTCTCTTTTCATTCATGTTTCCTTTTCATATGGTATGTAATTCAAATATCCATACCATGATCTTATTTCTATGTTATTCTGTCCCTATAATGTATTGTGAGTTATTTCTAAATTGGTTGTCCTCTCACCCACTCTTTTCAATATTTTCTAAAACCATGTTGTATAGTTGTTATGCGGTAGAATTTTTGTCTCAAAATCACTCTCATTCTCAATAAATTCTCTTGTTTTATTTATGTGAATACCCAAATCTATTTTAATTTCTAGGGGTAATCATCATTATATAAAATTTATCTATCTGATTCTTGATTTTACATACATATAACCCTCAATCCCTTTCCATGGGTTATAAATGACATAACGATCATATTTTTAAGAACTTATGTCATGATTTTGATGTGAAACCCATTCATTTTACTCCCTATTGGTTATTAATAAAATATATGATAATTTTCTATGTGGATCATATTAAAAATAAATATTTTTTAATGGTACGCCTTGGTAGATCTCGAATGCATTGGTTAAAGAATTTAATCTCTAGAGATGACAAGTTTCATGATACCTTGGTCAATAACATTGGAAAATTTTTATGACACATCAGGGATGAACCTATGTAATATTTTCATGAATTTATAAATTAAATGTCGTATCCACATATTCAAGTTATGACTAATTTTTATTTATCTGTGATATTCCTCTTTTTCCATTGCTCGTGTATTTTTGTTTTTCATCAATTTCTTATTGATTTCAAAAGTAAACTGATTCCCTTGCTTTGCTTACTCAGACATCTGCTCACTATTTCCTTTGATCTATGTCTCCAGGTGATGACATGTAGTAGTTGTTCATAGGATTAACTTTTCAAGATACTTTTAAAGGGGTTTTAAAAGGGTTTTTAATGTTTTCATGTATTTTGTTCCTAATTTCCAAGACACAAGACATTAAAGGTCATATGTTTATAAAATGTAATGAATGGTTATGTAATAAAAAGGTTGGATGCCTTAGTTGGTATAAGAGGATAGTTTAGTTATTTGTAGAAATTAGGCGATGAAAAACATAGGAAGAACCCTATTGAAAAGTTTAAATATAGGAGAATGTCTTGGTATTTTGTTGAAATATTAAGTAAGTGGTTTCCGAACAAATAAATCTATGTCTGGATACGAACAAGTGGATGTGGTTTTGGCACCCATGTACATAGGAGTGAAAACTCCAACAATGAGTTTCAGGATTGACCCTGTTTATCTAGGTACAAAACAAAGAGCCTTGATGAACACTTGGTTTGACACTCATAGGGTATATGTTTGGTTAATCATAATATTTTTATGAATCGTTATGAAGGATTTATAGAAAATGAAATTATTGTTAAAGAATAATATTTTTTTAAGACATAAAATTTCAATATAATGATAAGTTTTCTAATAGTCATAAATTTATAATAATATAAAATTACAAGGACGCATATTATTTAAGGGGGGAAGAATGTAACGACCTGAAAAATAGAACTTCTTTTATTCATGGATCAATTTACTCATAATCTCATTTTGTTATGTTTTACAACAAAAGCACATTGAATTACTTCGGACCTAAATTCTAGTATTTAAAAATGATATAATTATTATAACAAATTATGTTATATAAAATAATGATTATTTTAATTAAATAGTATGATTAAAACACACCCTTTTAAATTTAAATAAGAAATTAATTTTACTTTTTTTATGTCAGAAATTTTTCTATGCAATTTCACTATTCATATTCTATCCGCTATTATTTTTTATAGCTAAGTATTTTTATATTTGAAATTAAAATTTCTAACATTTTGAAAATTATTATGGATAACTAAACTTCATTTTTGAATTCAAAATAACAAAATTTTTCTAGGGTGAGTTTTTAGTAGGTTTCTATGAAGTTTCATTTTTTTGATAAATATTTTTTTATTTGACGAATTGTATTAGATGAATAGTGTTTTCATGATAAATATTATTTTAGGAATAATGTTTTTTGAGGAATAGTAAAAAAATATTTTATTATTAATTAACTTTTTTGTGAAATGATTTTCAAAAAACGGACATACACAGTTGTTTTTAATAAGATATTTAAATTCTCATAAGATCGAAATAATTTTTTAGTGAATAGTAACATACCCTTGTGAATAGTAAATGTAACACCCCGTGATTTTAAGAGAATAATCATTTTTTAATTCATTTCATGTCTTTTGTTGTACACTACACAAAGATTATCTTGGGCTATATGCAACACCATATTAGCTTGTTGTATACACAACACTATTCTTAGCTTGCATTACACGCAAGAGCAACATTCCTCGACAGTTTGCGTTGTACGCAATACCGAGTTTCACCAAACAACGTATTGTTATTAAAATATTATATAAACTAGCCGTTATGAATATTAATACCCACTTTTTGAAATTTTATATATTTTATCTTTTAAAATGGACTTCATTTTTGGATTCAGATTATTGAAATTTTCCTAGGGTGAATTTTTGGTATTTTTCTAAAAACATTCAATTTTAGATGAATAGTGAAAAACATTAAGTTATAGTGTAAAACCAAATTTTTATTTAAATAATTATTTATTTTATTTAAATTTATTTTTTGTCAAAATAGACACATAATACCTATATAAGTTCAATGTAATTCATAGTAGCCATTTTATAAAAAATTTAGATATATAAAAATTTTATTGAACTTTTTACCGTCTTTTACCCACCTCCTAGGAGCATTTGAAAATTCACATAAAACCTAATTTTATCGCATTTGTGAGTGGAATTTTAAAAATCCGAGAGACACAGTTAATATCAAGGAGTAAAATGTGGTTCAATAAGATAAAAATATTTTTTTTGTGAAAAGTAATTTTTTACTTTTATTTACCACGATTAAAAGTAAATTGGGAAATTAAGGGTCAAAATGATATTATTATTACCCTAACACATGTACTAATTCCATTGGATAATTATTATTCGACCAAAAACTAACTTAGGAATAAAATGTGAACCTCTTTGGTCCACTTGGATTAGATTAGGACACTTACTATTATTTTATTTAAGGAAGAGTAAAAATAGTTAAAATCAATGTTGAATAACTAAATATTTTTTTAATATAGGGTTATATATAAGAAAAATTAGACTATATACATTCATTAGAAAGATAATAATATTACCTACATAATGGTATTTTATTTATATTTTTTATACATTAAATAATTTAATTTATTTCTAACACAATGATGATGTAGTAATTACCTTATTAATAAAATATTTACATAATTGATATTATAAATACCCAAATAAATTTAATTTGTGACTTTTGATGAATTAAACTAATTTTATTGGTTAATATTACATATTAAGGTTTGTTAGATGAATTTTGTTTGAAGTAATAATGCTATTATAAATTTAGAGAAAACAAAATACCAAGTAGTGTCAAAATTGAAATAAAAGGGTTTTAAAACAAATATTATATTATTAATTGATATAATTTTCTAAAAAATATAAGGTTCGTCCAAAAGACTTATATAATAATATATATGAAATTAATGAACCAATTAAGGTCTGATTGGTAGTTTATAGTATGTTTATGAACCATATAGTGTAAGAATACAAGAAGATACGGTAGAAGTAAAATTTTTTAACTTAGAGTTAAATCTAAATGATATGGTAAAAATGGTAACCTAAACTTGCATAAAAGATATTGGTTGAAAGGATTGTTACCCATACCCACACTAGCTACTAAATATGTCACATTGGAGCCATTATATACCAAATATGAATTTATTATAAAATAATATTTTAAGTTTTACCTAAGGTGCCTCTCACCCCTCTTATAAAAGGGCACTCCCGATTCTCTCTAATTCACACATCAAAATCCATTTGACTCGGCCGAACCCTGACCAAATACCCTCTCAACTGTACTCCCTTCATCCTAGAGGCCATCCTTTAGTCATAAAGGCAATCTAAGGATACATTTTGATCAAATCAAAAGGAAGAACCTGAAGAAGAGGTAAATATCTCACCACTTATTTCAAGTTCCTTCTTCCACTTCATCTTTATTTGTTGTTTCCATTATAAAATAATAACTCCAGTATCTTCTATATAATTTGATGTTATTATAAAAATTTTACAATGATATTAGTTATTTTATCCATCCTATGAAAGAAAAAGTCACCGCACGTGCGTACGTACGACTTACCGTCTCCACGTCGTGGTGTAGTTTGTTATTCAAACATTTCATCATTTGGATGGGTATACTAATGAGTAAAAATGATATAAATAATAAATATAACATTATTATGATTATATTTATATATATATATGATATAACATACAATTATATACTATTTTAATATCAAAATATTGATATCATCACTCGTGCGTACGTACGGACTACCATCTCCACGAACGCGATGAGACTCATTTTCCATGATTTACCATTCAAGTATTATTATAAAGTATATATAATAAATAATCATGAAATATATTACATAATAATTATACTTTATTTATGTAAATATATGTTTCATTTAAATAATTCCATTCAATTCAATAAGGAAACAAAAACAGCGTTCATGCGTACGTATGGCCTACCATCTCAATGAACGATGTATTTCGTTCCCTTCATCGATCTAACATATATATTTATATGATGAATATATATTATAAATAAATCATGTTTTACATTCTGAAACTAATTAAATCAGGATATAAGTAATAATATCAAGAACAACAACTCGAAAAATGTACGATAAATGAAACGATTTTACCCAAAACGCTACTTTAACATGGAATTGACAAATGAAATGGTAATATAATGTCATAAGTGAATCATATATGTTATCATAAATCTTATTATGGTTCTGTTACAAGTTAATAATATGTTTAAACACACTATACAGGTGTCTCGGACACATACGAATGAAATTGGACATAACGTAAGGGATAATTTTTTAATCTCATTTTTTATCTGAGATTTCTTATACGTAAGTATTTATTAGGGTTATATTTTTCATCCATATAAATAAAAATGTTTTTCATAAAGTGTTTAATATTATTACAGGTATTTTTAAATTCATGTTTACCCCTATTTGACTTTTACAATGTTTTATGGAAGGAATATTTCTTTTGTTTACCATACGAGGAACTTTTTGACTTTTCTGGAAAAAGTATGAGGAGAATGTTTTTTTAACTTATACAACATGAATGTATTTTTATGTATTCATAATTCCTTATTTTCATGAATCTTACCATACAATATTTCATGATTATTTTCAACAAAATCATTTTCTTTTAAAATTTCATGGCATTTTTTGAAAATAAAATGATTTTGAAGAAGAAAGGATATTTTTCTCAAGAATTCGTTTCAAGTGTTTTAGCAAAACTATTTTCCATATAGGATGAAATTATTTGGCATGTTTATGTTTCAAGTATAATTTCTCTTTTATTTAAGTGGTTTTATTTTTATTATCATGAAATGATATCCATTTTTTTATATAGATTATGTCACTATGGGATGATGTTTATGAAACCCATTTTATTATTTGGGTTATGAAGAATGATTTATGATTGTTTTGTGGCACACATAAGAATGATTTCAATATGATATGGGTGGGACCTATATCTCCCTCAAATTAATTGGGTAAATATTTATATCTCATGAGATAGACATGGCTGTAGCGACAAGTAAATCCGGTATAGTAATATAGGGCTGGAATGGCAGGTAAACCCGATTCAATAACGGACTTTGTCCACTATAATGGTCTTGGACGCAATGCCTTGGCTAGTATGGAAATCATATCGTGTGATTATTGGTTTTCCACAATTAAATTTTTTATTCCCATGTTATTTTATCATTATTTATGTTCCATTATGATTTATTCCTTACATACTACCATTTTTAATGTCATTTCTCATGATTTTGATGGTTAAAATATATGTTTATGTTTTTTATGTTCAAATGTATATGGGTTGTTTTATTTTCTCCATGCTTACCCTGACAGAGAATTTGATCTCACACTTTTTAGGTTTTCATTTCCCCCAAGATATAATGAATGTTTTGTGTAAAAAAGAAGAAGATAATAATGGGAGATGTTGAAGATCCTTCACCATGATTAGAAGATTATGTTCCGAGTTTCCAAAGACATGAAATTAATACGGTCATTTAGCATTTGTTTTGTAATTTATTACGTATTCAAAAAAATTAATGTAATACCCATGTACGTCAAGATTTGGGTCTCTACAGTAATGAATAGTAAATCAGCTAAAAAAATAGAAACTTCACCCATGAATGTATAAATACAATTTAGACAACTTAAAAGTGAAAAAATGATCATAGTAAACGTATTGGTATTTTTGTATGTCATAAATATTTTATTTAATATTTTATAACTAATTTAATAATTCAAAATTGAAATATATTTTTAATAAATTTTAATCATAAATTTTTACTTTATTTTTTTTATGGTTATACAATAATTTTATGGGACATTGATTACTTTATCAAGGTGTTACAAAAAGATTTATAGTTTTAATGTTGTTTTTTGGAATAAATAATGATATTATTTCAAAATTTAATTATAAAAATTTAGAAAATTATTTCCATAAAGTGGAGTTCAAATTTTAACTCAGAACTTCGATATTAGGTTATCGTGAATTTATGATATTTTTATAAAATTTTTTGTATTTCAATGAATAGTATAAATACAGTTTTGAGTTTTGATGTGATTATGATATCATTAATGATGTAATCATGATGTAATGATTCTAGTATAATTTTGAATAGTATGATATGTTATGAGGTGTCCAAAGTGGCCAATACCATGGGAAAATTCCATGGGAAATCACATGGTTTTGCAAATACCACAGATGTGGTGTCCATTGGAAATTAATAAAATATTCCCCCACTTTTTCTATAAATACCAAGCAATTCCCCCATTCCTTTGATTATAAATTCAACATCAATGAAGCACCAGTATTTTACCTCCCATGGAGTCTTCCCAAGGTTATTTCAAGCCCCCCCACTAGGGCCCCAACCTTCATGATTTCAAAGTAACTCATCATGGTAAGAGAACCTTTCACCCTCTTCTTTTAAGTCAGGAAATCCTTTATGTTATGTCTTATAGTTTCCATTTTATTATGTGGGAGTTTGTTCTTATATATAAATACTACTATCCATTTCATGTTAAATTGATGAGAGACCCTTTTCGATCTCATCATCTAGTTTTTATGAATTTTATGCAACGTTGTTTGGCTGCCGAATGTTTTGTTAAAGAAATTGCATCTTCAAATTTCCTTAAAGTTTCCTTTTAATGTGTTATGTCATTCAAATATTGATTCCATGATATTATTTCTATGTAATTGTGTCCCTATATTGTATTATGAGTTATTTCTAAATGGGTTTTCATTTCCCCCTCTCTTTTCAATATTTTCTAAAACCATGTTGTATAGCGGTTATGATGGAGAATTGTCATCTCACAATCTGTCTCTTTCTCTAGAAATTATTTTGTTTTATTTTCGTTAATACCCAAATCTATTTTCATTTCGAGATTTATTCATCAAGGCGTAATATTGATTTATTTGATTTTGGAATTGACATACATATAACCCCCACTTCATTTCCATGGGTTATAAATGACATAATGATCATATTTTTAAGCACTTTTAAAACATCACAATTTTGAATAGAAAACCATTTATTTTAATCTCTATGGGTTATTGATGAAATTTATGATTATGATCTATGATGCTCACATAAAAATAGATAAATATAAAGGTTCTTCTTTGATATCCCTCTAATGCATTGGGTAATGAATTTAATCTCTAGAGATGACAAGTTTTATGATACCTTGGTGAATAACCTTGGTAATTTTATTATGAAACCTCGGGGATGAACCTTGGTGATATGTTCATGAATGTATAAATTAATTATTATAGACACATATTAATGTTATGACACATATTCTTTTATCTATGATATGTTAATTTTTTCCATTCCTTATGTCTTTATGTTTATCATCAAGTTCTTATTGATATCATAAGTAAAATGAATCCCTTTCCTTCCTTACTTTGTGATCTGCTCACCCTTTCCTTTGATGTATGTCTCTGGGTTATGAGATGTAGTAGTTTTTCATAGGATGAACATTTCTAGGGACATTTCTAGGGTTTTTAAAATAGTATTTAATGTATTTTTTTTCATGATTTCCAAGGCACTATACTTTATCAGTCCTCTATTTGTAAAATGTAATGAAAAGTTATGTAATAAAAAGGTGGGATGCCATATTGTTCTTATTGGTTGGTCATTACTCATTATATAATCTGATCGGGATCACTAAGTCTAAATTTAACTAGAATTTGTCTTAGTGATTATACTTCCCCAACACATAACAATCATAAATCATCTATCTCTCATTAGTATAATGTATCTATACTGTATGATATATATTTTGGATTATTATCATAGTATCTTGAGGATCTCATTATTGTAAGGAGCTTCTTAAACATTTTTTACAACATTTACATTACATTGTAAACTATTGATTTAGAATTATCAACTCTATTAATGTATGTATTGACACATTTATATGTATATATATATATATTTTAATAAAATTATATAATGGACTTGGGTCTAGGGTACCCACTCACAATACTCCCACATGAAATAGAACCAAATGTTGAAATTTATCGACATATAATCACTCAAATTAGTATAATTACTCTAAAAATATATGGTATTAGTCAGGGGCTATAACAGATTATCCTCCATGACCACTCTACTGACTATGACTTAACCTCTCTGGGTAAAATACCTCAAGAGATGAATCTTACAACGTATATTCTTTGTCTTTTGTTGTGAATTGGGATCCTTGGAAAGAACCACCACTACCAAATTATCCCAGTATACTATAATATGGTCTTCACTTTTAGGTACAATGTTAAGATAAAAAAATATACATAGCCAAATTACATCCTTAGATTTAACTGAAGCCTCTATATACTCAGATTATTTTGTAAAATCAGTAACCATAGATAGTTTTGAGATTCTCCATCCGACTAAACCACCATTCAAGAAAAAGAAATACTGTAACAATCATTTCCAAATATCATGATCTATCTTGAATCTAACATTAATATATCCTTTTATGAATATCTCATCGTCTCCATTATACACCAAGAACATATCATTTGTACATCTCAAGTACTATGCGATAGTTTTTATAGTTACATAATAGAAGTCTCCCCAATTTCCATGATATATTCCCACCATGCTTAAGGAAAAGGTAACATAAAGCTTTGTACATTGAAATACATTCATTATATATCCCACTATTGATCCCTAAAGGATTCTATACATTCATTGAATCCCCTCCTGTGTTTGTAGAAACATTTTCTTAGAGATAATAACGAATTGTGACACTAGAAAAATCCCCCTCTTGAATTGGTTGATATTTTAAAATGTTAATATATATACTTTGACATACCTGAAATAGCCTTTTAGATTTATATTGACAAATATAAATCCCTAGAAAATAGGTTTACTCACAAATGTCTCTTATAGAGAATAATTTATTTAACCAAGCATTCCTTAAGTAAAATATTTTCACTTTATATTTCCTTAACATAATTTCATTAACTTGTAAAACCTAGAAGGAAATGGCACTCCCACTAATATTCTTGTATAATGATATCTTGATTTCATTTTTAATGAAACAAAATTATATTACGGAATCATCTAAATAAAAATTCCAATATTGTGATTCCTACTTCAATCTATAAAAATATTTATATAATTTTTTTCTAATTTATATAAACTACTTGTTATAATTATCCCTTAAGGATATTCTATATTGATGTTTTCAACCAAATTACCATTTAGAAAATTATTTTTGACATCAATTTTCCAAATTTTATAATCATGGATGAATACTATTTAAAATAATACTCTAATGTATTTCTGTATTACAACCGGTGAGAAGGTTTCATCAAATTTTATTTCATGATGTTTCCTGAAACCCTTCGCAACCAATCATTCTTTACAGGCACTCACTTGAATATCTATGTCGATATTTTTCTTCAATACCCATTTACACCTGATATTGCTTAAATAAGTTGGTGAGTCTACAAAATTTCAAACATGATTTTGGTATATAAACAATATTTTATAATTTATGGATTATTTCCATTTATGATCATCCATTCCATATACTAATTCAATATTTGTTATAGGTTCATTATCCTCATTGAGTAACATGTCATCTATTAAAGTTATAAGATAACTGTACAACTCTGTTTTTTCCAACCTCTCTCATAGACCTATTTAGTACATGTGTCTTAGGAATATAATTAGCTTCCGTTGTCTTAGGGGAAGATCATTCTTGTATTTAATCTTGTGCATATAATGTATTAGCTTCATCAAAGAAAATATTTCTCCCATTATTTAAATTTTAAGTGTGTTCCAATTCTATAAATATAGAATATATTCCCATAATCACCTTCATATCTGAATGTTTATATATGTAATAACCTTTTGTGTCTTTTAGATAAGATATAAAGATACACTTAATCTTTAAAATTTCAGTTTATATTTATTTATAGACATGAAAAATTCCTCACATCCCTATATACGTATATGTGATAGAGTAGGATTCTTTCCATTCCATGAATCATATGGAATGGCTTCCACCAGTTTAGTGGGTACGTGGTTTCGTGTATTTTTTACAGTCTATAAGGAATATCCCAAAATGGATAAATATATAGTCACATGAATCATCATAATTATGAAAATATCAAGAAGGGTTAGTTTTCTCCTCTCATTAACACTATTTCAATGAGGTGTGTAAGGAGGATTGAGTTCGAAAACAATACAACACTCCATTAAATGATTTATTAAGTCTTTGTTAAGATATTCATCACTATGGTCTGAGTGTAATTTCATAATATTCTTACTAATTTAATTCTATAATTAATTTCAATATTATTTAAACATGCTAAAGTGATATAACTTATTCCTCATTAAGAATATATATTTATAAATACTATAGTTATTGAAAAAAGTATTGAGGTAAAAAACACAACCAATTTCCTCAACTACATATGTACCACATACATTAGTATATACCAATTTCGATGGTTCTTTGGATCATTATCCCATACCACTAAAATAATATTTAGACATTTTACCCTTTAAAAAAGAATGAAATACATCCAAGGGTGTTAAATTAATACTGTTTAAATACCCTTCTTGATATATTTTTCTTAAATGCTTCTCATTTACATGAATTAGCATGAAATAACATTGAAAGGTAGGATATTATTCATTAACACAAGATTTTTTATTGATTATTAAAACTGTTCATTTTTTAGATCAAGCATATATAATTCATTGTTAATATGTACCATACTGTAACATATGTTATCTATATACATAATACAACATTTTTTTTCTAAACATGAAATAAAATCCTAAAGTGTCTGAAGTAGACCCTGAGATTATATATCTATTAATAGATGGTATATGTTAAAAATTATTCTATAAAAGAACAATTCCACTATAAATACTAATTTGATAATATCCCACAACTAATTTGGCTAGACTGGAACCATTTTTATCTTAGAGATCCTCCAAATCATTTGAAATCATATTGAATCACCTTTGTTCCTATATTTTAATAACAATTTTTGAACCACTTGTAGAATATGATACCCAAATTATTGAAATATATATATTGAATTCAATAAAAAATATACCCAAAGAGGAAGCATCACAATGCTTTAAATTCCAATATGTGAGATTTTTTTCCAATGGGCTTTCATAACACATTAAAATAATAATTCCTCTTTTTTCATTTTTATCATTTTGTAAATTTTCATTCTTGAAAATGTAGTGCATCATTGTATTTGACTATGACTCAACCATTGATAGTTTTGCATTATCTTCATTCTTCTTATTCACCATAATGACCATAGAGTTATAATCCATCATATCCTTATCATATTAGAGAACTAAATAAAATAAATATGGTAGTGAGTTATTCATGTTATTTATATTATAATTAATTATTAATGATGAAAATCATTGCAATAAAGTGGAAATAATGAGAAAAACTACTAGTTTATTATTCAGTTTCAACCCATGGGACTCTAGTCTCTTAATATACCAAATCATCTTGAGTACATGATGTATTTATTGATTCCCTTACTATCATGCATCTATACAATTTACTATATATATTTTATCATTCTTAATTATATATCTCATGATATAATTCCTATAGATTAGAAAACATTTGGAAAGTATCATTGTACACATGGATTTTCAATATCTTAATAGTTATAGATGAAAACATGAATAACTGAACATTCAGAGCATCATTAATATACTTCTTGAATCTATAATATCTACCGTGCTCAATCTATAAGGGGGGGGGGGGCAATAGGAAGTGAGTATTCAAGAGAATAAAGTTTAATCTCTTTGTGAAGAAATATGCACTAGTGCCTATACTACTCCTTGATGTTATTGCTAGTTAGGATATACTCTTTACCCAATATTGATTATAGTGAAATTTAGTTGGTAGTGGTTTCTATTTTATCTACAAAGAAAATAAACTTATCATATTAGTTATTTCTCTTGATTACTAATAAAAATTTTCCAATTATTAATATTCAAATGTCTCCAACTATTTTATAAAATTGTAGTTTCCTAAAAATACTCAATTAAAAACACTCACTAACTTGATTATTAGATTATATAGGATCCTTATACCACAACAGATATCTCAATCTATGGCATCTACACTTCTTCAAGAGTCTATGGCATGATTGTTTCCATCCATCCACATTAACATGTGATACCTTGATCTGTTGAGGGGCATCTCATATCCTAAAAAAGTTACTTTTTATTGGTCAATGTTTTCCCCTATAGTTGAAATAATATAGTTATAACTACTAATTTACTGCCAACATTAGTTATTTCAACCCACCACTATTTAAAAAACTCCCCATTAGTAAGAGACACCCTCAACAATGGTTTATGATCACCTCAAAAAATACTTTGTGTCCTAATTCAATCCATGGAAGACATTTAAATTCATAATAGTATATTTGATTGATTTATTAATTTAAACTCAATGAATAAAACCATTTTCGATTTAAGATGCTTATTCTATGTGACCAGACTCATAACTTATCAATATATAAATTAAAAACAGTAATCGTAGATATTTATTTTATATATTTTATTATTTATATTTAATAATATGTGAATGCATGTAAGAAATAAAAATTAACAAAATTAAAAACCATACATACGTAAAAATAGATATATAAGTACTAGATTATGATTTGTTAACTAGTTGTTAATACATCAAGTGAGTAATTTATTAAACAATACCATATGGAAATTCCGTGAGTTTTTACCTATCTCAAATTGAATCTCCCACAAATCCTATGCACTTAACATGATTGTCTTACCTTATATCTTATCTAGAACCTCATATCAATGATCTCCCTCAGTCATTATAATGAATACTCACACATAGGTGAGGGGAAATTGGGGTGTAGAATTACATCTAATTACATAAATGTGGACATACATACCATAATAAAAATTAAAGATAACGAGATAATTCACAAAGCATCAAGAAAAATTATTTCATTTTAAAAGTGGAATGAAATAATAAAATTAAATAAATAATAAACTAATCATTCATGGCTCAATAACAGCTCATGATTAGTTAACATGAAATTATACTATATAATAGAAAATAAATTTTCTAAAATTCAACTCAAGAGTATTTTCAATTCATTAACTCAAGGGTATATACAATATGGATTGTAATCAAGTTAAATTTCCATGTAAATAGTGGATATAAAAGTATCAATACTATTATAGTAAGAATTAACACATGTATATATATGAATCTTTTTACATGTAATTATAACTAAATTAAATAAATGAGTTGGTTCACAACAAGATAATTTTGAAGTTTAACTAAATAATAAATTATGTGGTTTCCATGAATTGAAATCCCTATCTAGAAAAAAATTATATCTCCAATATCGATTATTATATGTGTAATAACCGTGAAAAAGTTTGGGTGAGTATTTACTCGATGTTCACTAAGTTCATGGCATGTTGTCCTAACAACAAACCTAATATGATTATCCATAGGGATATAATTTGATGATTCACATAATCTATATGAACCATTATATAGGATTTTAATGGAATTTAATTATAAAATATATGACTTATTAGGTTAAAGAACCTAATAGGAATATTCACACAAAAACCCTATGTTAAACTAAAGGAGTTATAGGATGATATATTGACATCATAGTGGAATCAATAGTTCATATATATAAATAAAGTTTTAACTGAAGAAAGAACCTTCATATTGAGTTTTTATATTCAGAAGATCATTTATATTTATTTTATTGGAATGTATCATAACTATTATATATTTATTATTTTTTTGGGAATAAGATCATGGAAATTAATTTTGAATAGTATCTCCTTAAGACTCCTAAATAAGTATATTTTGAGAAAAAAATCCCATATTCATACCTAATATAGTAATATTTTCATTTCATTAAAGATTATATCGTGAGTTGTGTTTATAATTTAGACACCCTTATCTAATTTCACATGTAAGTTATAATTAAAATGTTAATGATGTAATTTATTTATGGGGGTGAGAATGTAATGCCCCATGATTTTAATATATATCCTTTAATTAAATAAATATTATTTGTTTTATTTCATTCTTCAAATTAAACACAAAATCTAAATGAACCATGACATACCTAATTAAAATATTTCAATATGATGTGAATCACTAATAGAAAAATTACTCTTACAATAAACCAGCAAGTAAATACAATGTTAAAAAATTTATTTATTATAATTTTTTTTAAATTCCTTATATTTTCATATTATTATTAAATAGTTATCTATTTATGTATTAATTTTAAGGGTTATAGGATTCGTATTTAACTAAATGAAATTGAAAATATTGAAAAATAAGAGTTATTTTTAAAGAACTATTATAAATGTGATTTGTATTTTACATAATAAATTAAACTAATCACATTTATAATATAATTAGCATAATCATTACTATTTAAATATATTATAATAACACAAATTTTATTTTAAATTTTAATGAAATAATATTATGAACATTTAAATTTTATTTTCTTATAAATATTGTTTTTTATTAATATGTGTTTTTATAATTTAAATGTTAAATTAATAAATTTATAAATTAAAATTTTATAAAATTAATTTCGTTTTTTATTCATCACATCATAATTATATGAGGGTGAACATTTGTGATTTCTAAAAACGGAATGGTTTTTAGATGAACAGTGAAAACCTGTTTTTGTTAATTTCATAACATTTTTGACATTGTCATGATCCAAGAATGACTTAAAACTTTTCTAAATGTTTATTCATAAAAACGAATGTTTTTATGATTTAAAATGAATCATTTCAAAATACTATGTTGAATTTAAAGATTATATGATTAATATTTTGAAAATTAAATAATATTTCATTCTAATAAAAAACAATATTCATATTTTTGTTGAAATTATATTTTCCAAATGTATAATGATTTTTTTCTTAATTTTAAATCCAAAAAACTATTATTTGGTGTATAATAAACTATATAATATTATATAAATATACAATTTGATAATTTTATCCTAAACACATTTTGTACTATTAAAAACACACATTTTCATTATAAGGATTTTAGTGTGCGCTAATATTAAAATTAATTTTCACCATCAATAGATAAATTATTTCATAAAGTGGTTAAAATATTTAAAACCATAATTTATGAATTATTTAATTTTTTATTTTTATTTTTATTTATAAAATATTGTTATAGTTATTAAAAATATAGTTACCACGTTAAGAGTAAATTAATATAAAAAGCATTTAACCATGTATAAAAGAGTTAAAACAAGAAAAAAGTAATCCTTAAAATGATTTCTTGAGGTATGGAAATACTAGAAAGTATCTTCTATCCATAATTGTAAACTTTTTATTCCTTTTTTCACATGATCCATGTGTTTCATTAACATTAATACGTTATATTTTAAACATTCCATTCCCTCCACATATTAAACTGGCCTTCTACTACCCATTCAATTTAAATAAAATATGACATCCTATTTAATATCTAATCATTTTACTTATACTAGAAGAATCCTTAAATTTATTAATCCTCTGGTCACTATAAATTGTCCTAAGTCCTCAATTTTTATTAGTTCTTCCATATGAATGTTTAAACACTCAATGTGAGTACAAATGAATACATAAACTCTTTTCATTTAAACCTTTCACTTGAAAATATAATTTTCACATTATTATAACAATAAATCAATATTTTTGGTATAATTAATGTTATTATTTTTATTAAATAATCATTATTCACCTTTTCCTCTTTCCCCATAAAAAAAGTTGATCATTTTTATATGCGAACTACCACCTCAATGAGCGATGTGTTCCCTTTTTAATAAAAAACAAACATAGATGGTTCAAAAAGTATATTTATAGAACTAATGTTTTATTTTTATATTTAATAATAATTTTTAATAGATTAAACTTTTCTTATCCTTTCCACATACTATAGAAAATAACAACATCACATGTGGGTAAATGCGGACATCCATGATCACAAAGTTAAATGTTTCATTTTTTATATCTAAAGTATTTTTTCATCTATAAAAATATATTAAAATATACTTTACAACCGCAAAAAAATAAGTAATATAACTATTTTTTTGTATTAATTAAATTATTCCAAAATATTCACTTTCTTAAACATACTCACTCATCAATTATATTATGTTATTATTTGGGTAAGCTTTATAACCTACATTAATTGTGATATAAATTTCTATAATGGATGAATATAAAAATTATAGGTCCACAAGGCTGAATACCCTGAGGGGGGGGGGTGGGGTGGATCAGGGTATGACTAATTTAAAATTAACACCCGTTCTGATCTTGTTTCGCTGTTAAGAAAAACACTCTTCTCTCTCTTTCCTGTTGCACAAAGTAAACAGAAAGTAAAGCATGCACATGACACATCAATTTTACTTGGTTCACCGCAAAGGGCTACGTCTAAGAAGCATACGCCGGCAAGTTGTCGGTCGTACCAATTCCACTAAACTTCACTAGCTGTGGATTACAATGTTCGGGCTAGATCACTTCTATGCCCAGGCTCACTGCCTTTACAATGTTTAGGGTCAGCTCACTGCTTCCCCAAGGGTTACTACCCGTTTCTCTCTCTCTGGATCACTGCCGGTGGAGAGGATCACCTTCTTTCTCTTCCTTTGCTCACTGCCCTTGGAAGGAATCCACTCCCAGTTTATTGACCTGTAGGTCTCTTTATTTTCATGAAAGAATGCGTCTTCATCTGTATGTAGATGCTCTGTTGAAGTACAACTTTCACCCGTAGATGAATATATTTTTTCACCGAAGGTATCGAGAAAACATCAAGCTTCCACGCAGCCTAAAAATCTCCACTGGAAATAAACTTTACTTGGAGCACAAGTCTATCTCGGCACAGAAGTATCGGCAGACAAGTCACAACTGGTGCGCATGTCCTCCTTAGACACTTGCGCGACTCAAGCTTCCTCAACTCTAAACCTGAGCGACTCTCTTCCTTTTACACCCAATCCAATATTGGAACACAACTCCACACTGGCACGTAGCTTCAAACACTGGGGCACAACTATCACCCTGGCGCGCAGGTCCCACCTGCGTGACCACACACACAACTTGCGCGACCACCACACCTGCGAGACGGGAGCTCTGATTTCTCATTGTCTTGAACTATGGGAAAGAATGAAGAGGGGTGGTCCAATATTTATAGGAAAATTGACCACCCTACATGACGGTGCGCAAGTCACCTGCGCGACCTAGTCTCGGCGTGCAAGTCTTATGTCCTCTTAGACACTTGCGCGACCAACTCCCAAACTTGCGCGAACCTGTTTCCTTAGCCTTATTTTGATCTTCTGATCTTGAAAAAAATATGGCGCGCAAGTTTCCTATACTCCAAGTCCTCGGCGTGAAAGTCCCTCTTCCAAAAACACTTTTCTTCATTTGTTGATTTTCAGGCCCAAAAAATTGGCAAACACGAGAAAACGGCGCCACCTTGTATCTGTTCTTTTTGTACCGCCTCAAGATCATCCATTACTTTTGTCGACATTCTTGAATCAAACATGGATCATTGACCTCAGCTCTTGAACTCGACATTCCATCATGATATCCAATTTTTCAACAAATTTGTATGTCATTGTTTTTCTTTATCAACAATCACCACTCATATGTCCACTTTGTCAACAAACACAATCACCTCAAAAATGCTTCAATGACGCTTTGAGGGATTTTTTCCCAACAATCTCCCCCTTTGGGTGTGTTGAAAACTCTTTTATAGAATGATACATCGTTACTTCTCTAGCCACCATTTGCCTTTTGCGATTCTGATAGCGATCAGGGATTTACTAAACACATACTCTAAGCCAACATGGGCAATGCTTGATGTGAGAAACAAGAGTAAATGAAAAGTTCATCAATGGATCACTTCATCTCTGACATCCACTGTTGACACCAAACTGATACCAATTTGTATTAAACAGATACCAATTGTTGAAGGACTTGTTGGAAGAACAATTTTGGTTGGAAATATTTTTACCACATTCCAACACTACTATTCTGCTTTTATCATGATTTGTAGCTGTCGTGATATCTATTCTTTGATAAATCACTTCTAGCATCGTCAGATTTAATACACTCCCCCTATATTATTTCTCCCCCTATCTGGATTCTCCACTGGTCAGATTCTCCCCATATCATTCATGATTTATCAAATTTCCACACTGTATCCCCCTTGAACAATCACTATTTTCTCCCCCTTTGTCAATGAACCCAATGGTCATGCCTTTGTAGTCTGTAACATAGTATAGAACACATATCAACACATTATGGAAAAATACATCATACCTCGGGGAGAGAGGGGGTGTTCCACATCCACACTATTTCAAGTGTGGGGAATCGACTGAACTCCCAAAGCCAGTCGAAGCCTCTCAAAAGCTTCCATGGGTAAGGCCTTTGTTAGAATGTCTGGAACCTGTAGCTCGGTAGGCACATACTCCAACTTCATGATTCCCTGCTCAACTATCTCCTTGATAAAATGAAACTTTATCTCAATGAGCTTTTTCCTTGAATGATGGAAGAGATTTTTTCTAAGATTTATAGCACTTGAGTTGTCGCACTGGATTATGATCTGAGACTTCACTTCAACTCCCATATCTTCAAGCTGTTGCTTCATCCACAATAACTGCGTGCATGCTTGAGTGGCCGTAATATATTCAGCTTCTGTGGTGGTCAATGAAATGAAATATTTCTTCTTTATTATCCAATAAATTCACAATCCACTAAGATAGAATGCACCACCTGACGTTGATTTTCTATCATTTGTTGAACCAACCCAGTCTGCATCAGTATATCCCAATAACTCTATCTGATATTTGTTAGTATATGTCAAGCCGAAATACACTGTGCCCTGGATATACCGAAGTATTCTTTTCACTGCAAGCATGTGGCTTTCCTTGGGATTACTCTGATATCTCACTGCTTGTCATGTGGCAAAAACAATATCAGACCGTTTTGCAGTTTAGTACAATAGACTTCCAATGATTTGCCTGTATTCTGTGATATTAACTGCCTTTCCATCCTCATCTTTTGATAATTTCATCCGGGTAGCAACCAGAGTCTTCATCTCCCTGTAATTTTCCATTCCAAACCTTCTCAGGACCTCCTTGTAATATTTAGATTGAGAAATAAAAGTTACATTCCTTCCTTGTGTCACCTGTAGGCCAAGGAAAAACGTTAGCTCTCTAATTATTGACATTTCAAACTCATTATTCATGAATTTGGAAAACTGTTTACACTGAGCATCATCTGATCTGCCAAATATTATTTAATCGACATAAACCAACACCATCATCCTTTGATTACTGTCATTACTGAAATAGGGATTGTAATCAACTCCTCCACGCTGAAAACGAGGCTTCATCAAGAACTGATCAAGCCTTGAGTACCATGCTCTTGGTGCTTGTTTTAGACCATACAATGCCTTCTTCAGCCTGAAAACTTTATTCTCATCCTCATGAATGAGAAAACAATCTGGCTACTCAATGTACACCTCTTCTTCCAGAACCCCATTCAAGAATGCGGATTTTACATCCATCTGGAACACTTTGAACTTTCTTTACACTGCTTTGGAAAAAAATATTCTGATTGTCTCCAGCCTTGCAACTGGTGCAAATGTCTCATCTACATCTATTCCCTCGATCTGGGAGTACCCCTTGCACACTAGTCGTGCTTTGTTCCGAATCACCATGCCATCTTCATTCATCTTGTTGCGATTGACCCATTTAGTCCCAATGAAATTCTTGTCTGCCGGCCTCGAAACAATCTCCCATGTTTGGTTCTTCTCAATTTGATCAAGCTCTTCATTCATAGCCTGAACCCAGTTTTCATCTTCAGCTACATTAGAAAAATATTTCAGCTCCACCTGAGAGAAAAACGATGTTTGTTGTGATGATTTTATTCTTCGAGTCTGAACTGGAGCTGTTTGATAACCAATGATATTCTGCCTAGCAATTTCAGCTTGACTCTTTGGATTCCTTGCAGACACAGACTTTACACTTTCTTGTTCATCATCATCATATTCTTCAGAGTCATCCTCTTCCACTTCTACTCCACTTGTTTCGCTTACATCATCATCACTTTCATCCAAAAATTGTTCACTAGGTCGTTGATCATTATATTCATTTTCGATTATAGTGGCATCATTGCTCTCAACAATTTTTCCCAGCCTCTTGTTGAATCATTTATATGCTTTACTTTTCCCTGAGTAGCCAAGGAATATCTCTTCATCTCCTCGTGCCTCTAACATCCTATGATTTTCTTTGTTGATAATGAAGAACTTAATTACAAAGATTCGAAAGTATTTCAACGTTGGATTCTTTCCGTACCATAGTTCATATGAAGTCTTCCCTTACTTCGGACACAACAGAGATCTGTTCGAAACTAAAACCGATGTCAAAAATGATTCCTTCCAAAATTTCTCTGGTAGTTCTTTATCAATAATCATCGTTCTGGCCATGTTGTTGATGATCTGATTTCTCCTTTCAACCACTCCATTCTATTGGGGAGTTCTTACTAATGAAACTTTATGCCTTATCCCATGTTTCTCGAGATATTTTTCGACCTGACTGTTTTTGAATTCCGTACCATTATCAGTACGAAACTTCAGAATTTTCTACCCAAGCATTGTTTCTGATTCCCTCCTATACTACTTTATACAACTGAACACCTCTTTCTTATGGGTAATGATGAATACCCATTCTATTCTGCTATAATCATCAATGAAAAGAACATAGTACCTTTTCCCATTTATAGCTCGTGGTGAGATAGGTCCACATACATCAGCATGCACCAATTCGAGAACTCCAGTTGTTTTTTGTTCCTTTGGCATGTATGTCTTTCTGATGATCTTCCCTTGTTGACAAGCATCACATGTATGAGTGTGATCACGTGATAGTTTGTGAAGGTCTCTAGAAGCATCACACTTTACCAGATCTTCCATGGATGGTTGACATAGATGACCAAGTCTCTTATGCCACATCTGGTTTTCTTCTTCTCTGGATAAAAAGCACGAATCATCTTCCCCACCTACCAGGTAAATATTTACCTTTGTTTGTTTTCCCTATAGAATGACTGCTCCATATTTTCCTTTAAAAGTACACATCTTCTTGGTAAATCAGATAGAGTGCCCAGAGTCACATATTTGACTAACACTAAGCATGTTATGACTGAGACCCTCTACTACCAAGACATATGCACGTCTCATTTCTTTTCCCCCAAACTTAGATTTTCCTGAGCCAACAATCTTCAGGCCTTCATCATTTCCAAATTTGGCAACTCCTTCTTTATCATATTTTATTCTTGTAACCAGATCCTTGTTTCCTGTCTTGTGGGACGTACAAACACTATCAAGAATCCACACACCAGAATGATCTGATGCTTTAAGGGATATTTCAGCAACTGAAACCTTCTCAATTTTCTTCTTCAGGGTCCATACTTTTTCTTTCATACTCGACATGGATTGAGGCTTATGTTCTTTCTCAGAGTATGATGGACCATCTTCATCTTGCAGAGCTGCAAATATATTATGAACTTTTATCTCACTTGTCGGTTTATTGATCTACTTCTTGCGAACATTTTGATTATGCTTTGGCACATTTTTCTGAATGGTCGAAGTGCAGTACCTATCCATGTGTACAAATCATCCGCACCAAAAACAGGGTCCTTCAAAATATGTTCTGGAAAAGCATTCTCTATTTTCCTTCCATCTCTGTTCCTTTTCCCTTCTATATCTCTTGGCTATGGAACACACATACTGGGAATGTCCCATTTTCCCACAGAAATAACATCTGATATAGGATGCATTCCTTCGTGATACTTCAACACTACGTTTTTCCCTTTGCGATCTCTGAATATTCTGATTCTGTTTTGTGCCCAAATCAACATTCAATTTCGGGACGGTTGCTTGCGGTCTGACTGCAATTGTCACAAATTTTTGTTCCTAATTCAGCCCTGAAACGGCCTTAACATGTGAGCTCAATTGCTGCTTCTTCCCTGCTGAACTGCTAGGCCCCTCTTTCATCTTCTATTTTATCTGAATAGTCTGCTTTTCTGATATCACATTTGGGGTCAAGAGTTTTTCTTGACCCATAATTTTTTGTCGCAGACCGACCACTTCTTCTTCAAACTCATTGATACATCTAACCTGCTCCTTTCCTGTATTAGTCAAACAATCAATTTCCTTCTTTTTTCCCCAATTTCAATATTATACTAAACAATATTTTCTGAGCTCTCTAGTGTTGAGGATTTTAGTCTATCAATTTTTTCTAACAGCTCAGACTTTTCTTCATCCCATTGTTGCATATAGAGTTTGGCATCACAAACCACATTATTGGATTTCTTAGTTTTGGCTCTCCAAATGTCTATTTCCTCAAGAGCTGCTTCCAATTCGGCTTCCATATCAACTCTGCCTTCAATTTCTTCTTCTTCATCAGCGTCAGCTTCTTCCTTTTTCTGAGAACTACCAACAATCTCCACCAATGAATTTAACCCACAATCTCTGTAATTTTGAATTTCGTCAACCTCTTCATCCTCAGACTCATCTGAACATTAAAATTTTTGTGAAAGAAGATTCTTTTTCTTGAAGAAATTTCACTGGAATTGCTTCTTCGCTTTCACAAACGCTGAAGTCTTCTTCTTGGGAATTTAAACTTCATCATCATCATCATAGTTATCTTGAAATTTCTTGGGGCATCTTGCCACAAGATGAACAACCATTCCACATCGAAATAATGCTAGTGTAAGTTTACCTTTAAATATTCCTCTTCCTCTTTGCAGATTTGAAGAAAGGAATAACATCACCTCATCTGTCTCTTCTTCTTCATTAGAATCTTCTATGGTGGGTTTCTTCATGGACTTGAATGCCACCTCTTTGGATTTCCCCTTTTCCACAGTCTCGTTATCATCGTTTCTCATTTCATATGCAACAAGAGTGATGTGCAGGTTATCCAATTTCAGTTCTTTTGGGTCTTTATCTTCCAAAACAGAAACTTTTGGATTGAACCGAGGTGGAAGTTTTCTCAATATGCGCTTCACAATTTTTATATCTTCGATAATTTCTCCATGACCCCGCATGACTTATACCACAACATTTACCCAGTCAAAGAAAGCATCAACAGACTCATTCGGGTTCATTCTCATATCTTCATACTTGTTCCACAACACTTGCATCTTTCCCTCTCTGACTTTTTTATCCCCTTCATAAATATTAAAAAGATTTTCCCACATGGCATGTGACGTTTTCCATGACATCACCTTTGTATATATGGGATTGGAAAGGGATCCCCCTAAGGCATTGATTGCTTTGGAATCAGCATCCAACTCTTTATGCTCAGCTTCTGATAACGCACCACTAGTAATATCAGCTGTGATACCATGCATAGCTGCTAACAACACATCCATTCCCAATGATCAGAAATAGTGTTGCATTCGATTCTTCCATATCTGAAAATTACATCAGTGGAAGATCGGAATCCCTCTATGATTAGTGACCTCCATTGAGAGAAGAACTAATATCAACCCCTTGCTCTAATACCAATTGTTAGGTATACAAGGCTGAATACCCTGAGGGGGGGGGGGGGTGAATCAGGGTATGACTAATTTAAAATTAACGCCCATTCTGATCTTGTTTCACTGTTAAGAAAAACACTCTTCTCTCTCTTTCCTGTTGCACAAAGTAAACAAAAAGTAAAGCATGCACAGGACACAAAAATTTTACTTGGTTCACTACAAAGGGCTACGTCCAAGGAGCATACGCCGAAAAGTTTCCGGTCATACCAATTCCACTAAACTTCACTAGCTGTGGATTACAATGTTCGGGCTAGATCACTTCTATGCCCATGCTCACTGCCTTTACAATGTTTAGGGCCAGCTCACTGCTTCCCCAAGGGTCACTCCCTATTTCTCTCTCTCTGGATCACTGCCGGTGGAGGGGATCACCTTCTTTCTCTTCCTTTGTTCACTACTCTTGGAATAATCCACTCACATTTTATAGACCTCTAGGTCTCTTCATTTGCATGAAAGAATGCATCTTCCTCTGTATGTAGATGCTCTGTTGAAGTAAAAATTTCACCCGTAGATGAATATCTTTTTGCACCGAAGGTATCGGGAAAACTTCCAGCTTCCATGCAGCCCGAAAATCTCTGCTGGAAATAAACCTTACTTGGTGCACGAGTCTATCTCGGCGTGAAAGTATCGGCCCCCAAGTCACAACTGGTGCGCAAGTCCTGCTTAGACACTTGCGTGACTCAAGATTCCTCAACTCTAAACCTGCGTGACTCACTTCCTTTTACGCCCAATCCAATATTGGCACGCAACTACACACTGGCACGCAGCTTCAAACACTGGCGCACAACTATCACCCTGACACGCAAGTCCCACCTGCGCGACCACACACACAACTTGCGCGACAACCACACCTGTGCGACGGGAGCTCTGATTTCTCAAAGTGTTGAACATGGGTAAAAAATGAAGAGGGGTGGTCCAGTATTTATAGGCAAATTGACCACCCTGTGCGACGACATGCAAGTCAGCTGCGCGACCAAGTCTCGGCGCGCAAGTCTTCTGTCCTCCTAGACACTTGCGCGACCAACTCCCAAACCTGCGCGAACCTATTTCCTTATCCATATTTTGATCTTCTGATCTCGAAAAGAATATGGGGCGCAAGTTTCCTATACTCCAAGTCCTCAGCGCGCAAGTCCCTTTGCCAAAATCACTTTTCTTCATTTGTCGATTTTCAGGCCCAAAAATTTGGCAAACAGTTGAAAACGGCGCCACCTTGTATTTGTTCTTTTTCTACCACCTCCAGATCATCCATTCCTTTTGTTGACGTTCTTGAATCAAACATGGATCGCTGACCTCAGCTCCTGAACTCAACATTCCATCATGATATCCGCTTTTTCAACAAATTTGTATGTCATTGTTTTTCTTTTTCAACAATCACCACTCAGATGTACACTTTGTCAACAAACACAATCACCTCAAAAATGCTTCAATGATGACTTGAGGGATTTTTTCCCAACAAAAAAATTAATTAATGATTATATTATTTATTAACAATAAAATAGTTATTAATTTTTTATGGAATGGTAATATTAATATTTATCTTATTAACTATGATTCCACTTTTGTTCATCAAATATTGCCAAAATAATCTCATCATCGAGTCTATTTAAAAAAAATCATAACTAAAACTCACATGAAATAGAAATATAACTTTATTAACTATTATTGAAAATCTATTATGGTACTGACATAATATAATAATGAATTAGATAGTATCAAATCATATGGACAGTCATCAAAATTTTTAAGCGAGTGCGAAACAATCAAAATCACTAACATTAAATGATTAAAATATAATATAAATAACTAAAAATGTATAATAAATGACTCTAATTAAAGGGTATATAAATTAATATATATGAATAATTTTTTGAAATAATTTATTATGTTGGTTATGCGTATTATATAGTATGTAAAAGTGTGGTCAACTAACTTATAATAAAAGGTAAGGGTTATTCTTAACTCAATATCATTTTGTTGAGTCATAATGATTCTTCTTGAATTATATTATTATATAGAGATAACAATTTACCAGATTATTTTGTTATGATTTATTCCCAATTTTTTATTTCTAATTATAAATTTTCTCTTATAAAATTACCTTACAATTATTCTTTCATTGAAAATATGATGTTTGTAGTGTTTATCTCTTTTAGACACATTCTATATTTACTATATGTTTCTTAGTGTGTGGTTTATATAATACCCAATGGATTAATTTATCATAATTACCCTAAAATGTAATGGATTTAAAAATCTAACTATATTTTTTATATTCATGGGATTTTTTTCAGGTGATACCAAATTATAATTGGTTATTAATAAATAAAAACCAATTTCTTTGAGTCATGATGTTCATTCTTGGGATTCATTATTCAATTAATGGGTTATTTCAAACTAATTATTTTATATCATATTTTCTATTACACTTTGTGGGAAAAGTACTTTTTAATTAAAATACAATTTTAGGATTAATTTATTTCTTATAAATATATAACGTTGTTAGGAATAATTTAAATCCTTCCCAAGAAAGTTATTTTCATTCAATATCCAATTTTTTTATTCTAAATTTTTTTCTCTATTCTTGTTTAGAAACTAAAATATTTTTTTCTACAGGACCTTATATTTCTATTTACCAATTTTCAAAAGTATGCTATATTACTCTTTCCATGTTGTGGGTTTTAATTAATGATTTTTAAAATATTAATGTTATTTTATTTCTTGATCATTTGTTTTGTCTTCCTATAAATATTTTTTTGAGTTAACCATTATGAATGTTTAATGGATACAATATTTAAGATTTTTTTAAAATATAAGTGTTTTATTCAAAAGTTCATCCATCAAACATGTAAAAATTACTTTAGAATGATACTCGTAAAATTATTTTTTATGAAAATGATAAAAGAACTTCTTAAAAAAACATTTACATTTTTTCACATATTATTATATTTATCTATAAAGTATGTATTTTTTATAGAATTATTTTTAATTAATTAGACTATAACTTCCATTATGACATGTACCTTTTGTTTGATTAAATTTTGGAATCACCCAAAATATATATTTATGTCATTCTATGCGATGGGAATTGAAAAATTTATGAATTCGATTTTATTTCTTTGATTTATTTATGATGTGGTGAAAGAATATTTTTTGTAGTCACTCATATATGTGGATGATGAAAGGCGGGGTCCCATATCTCCCTCCAATATATTAGTTAAGGATTTATATCTCATGATATAATGATGTTATGGGTGATTATTGTTTTTTTTCACAACAGAATTTGGGGTCAGGTTTTTGTTCAGAATGGAATGGGTGGATATTTTTTGGTTCAAAAAATTATTCATGCCCATTTTGTTCATTAAAAATAAGATGTGTGTACCTTTCTTTGTCACAACATAAAGTGAAAACATTTTGTTCTTAATAGAATGCTTTGATATATTTTTTTTCATAATATAATATGTGTAATTTTTTTTGTTCAAAACTTAATGTGCATGAATGATTTAATTTTATCACTATATTATAATTTTCATATGCTTATGTTTTCTCAGTAGTTAATTGTTATGCCATTCATTGATGTTAAGCCACATTTCTATGTCATATGACTATTATTATGCTCCATGAATCATATTTATTATCTGAACCTCTTATGTTATGGTTCATTTTTATTAATTTGAGTTTAAATTTAATTCTATCAAGACATACGTAAAACTCTTATTGTACCATATTCTATTAAATAATATTTTTATTCCTTGCCCATTTTTTCTCATATACTAACGATTTACCCTTGATGAGAGGTTATTTAATTTTTATATTACTCAATATTTCATCTCACCCCCGTTATTATGTTTCCATACCATAGTTATGAATATGAATATAACTTAATAGAAGACTAAAAGGGTGTCTAGTGTTGTTCAATTTTAAAAGAATGTTCATAAGTGTTGAAAAATAAATTTCATATACAGTTAGTCCTTAATGATTATAAACCATGGATTATTTGGATTGTGTGATTATTATGATATTTAATTCGCTATTTATGTAAATATTTGTAATTTTAGATATATATATATCACTTGGTTTTAAATCTTGTTGTAAATTATGTGTTTTATCCCCCGACCCTAGAGTTTGGGTCTGGGGTGCCTCAATGGAACTGTATCTTAACCATGTTGAGAAAATATATTGGTTGGGGGAGAACCTCACTCCAATGATTGGGGTAACCATTCCCTTTAGTGAAATAAATCTACCAAACTACTACCTGGCCCTATCTTATCTATGGGGGACCCATACCCTATCAATGATAGAGTTGATCAGGTGAGTACGTAACCACATATAACATTTTTATGGCATATACCCTATTGATGATAGTTTCCACAAAGAGTATATATAACCTCATTCTTATAATAGAGGAACCATGCTATGCTCAGAGTGACATCAATCCTGGGAGTACCAACGATTATATATTAATCCAAATCCTTTCTCATGGAAACTAAGACCCCAACTCATTGTTTTTGTGTAACACCAAAATGAGAATCCAGACATTGGTATATTGTAGTTATATTATTAAATTTATAAATAATCATTTAGATATATACATTAACATATTTTTTATTTTATATATAATAGAGATAAAATAACATAAACTCCATTTATTGAAAATCCAAGATAATAATCAACTCATCACCACATCTTCTTCACAAAAAATAATTTCCAAATTCCATGATATAAGTTATACAACTAATATTTGGGTCAAATAATCATCATAAATAATATATTTGGTGAGCATACTTAGTTGGTCATCTCAAACTATCAAACAAATATCTCAACATAATTACTTGTTGATAAATTTCAGTCGCAATTCAATTCTTCCATCACCATTTATGGAGTATCATTGGATATCAACAAAATAATGTAAATTGAGTTTTTTTACACTTACCACATATGGAAAATAATTATGGAGACATAGGGATAATATTTTTTGATAGGTAATTGAATCACACTATATATCCCAATATTTATCAATGTTTATATCTATGATTTTAAAAACCATCAAATATTTGTGACCTAGTAAACAACAGAATTTTTCTCACCATTCATAATCAACATGAATATCATAAAATCCTCATGAAATGATGAAGCATTATTCCCAATTAATTCTAATGGGTAGTCATATAATAATGGTTCCCACTATATACTCTTCACATATCATAGTATCCAACACATCCATAAAACTCATCACATGAATTCCCATTACAAATATTTCCGTTTATCCAAAATAGTATCTTAGGAGATCAAGATGACATAAGACAGAGAATCATTTTGTTTTACATGAGGGAAAAATTTCGTTGAAATTTTTAGCACAATATTCATCAATTATTATGTAAAAATTTAATAATACAAAAATAATATTTAAATGATATAAAGGGGAATAAAAATCCTCACCATCACAATCTGTATAAAAAACAAGTAAAACCAATGGTTTTTTTTTGTAATATTCACCCCAGACTAAAAATATATGTATCATTTTATTTTAACAAAGTAATGTGAGATAGTTTTTATCCTTATACTGTACAACAAGGGACCTCTTAGATAATATTTTTTCTTAGGTGAACTGCCTCACTATCTAGTTTAGTATAATCTAACCAAGATCCCATCAGATCAATCCACCCCTCTATGTGGATGAGATATAATCTAAATCAGTACACCGGTTGCACTGGTCCCTCTAACCTCCTCCCTTTCACACTTCTAATGAGTTTCACCACCCAAAAACCACCCTGTAATGAGATATATCATATCATTAGTCATTGTTGATGAAATCCATTATTTCTCACCCTCCAAAATATCCACATTGATAGATAATCTATATCAATACCATAGAAATTTGATGACTGAGGTTTTTATATTATAAAATATTCCTCACTTACTCATAAAAAACTACATATTTTATTCTATAACCCCACATAGTGATCAAAGGATGCTATAACACAATAGTACCATTATCACACTCAGAGAAAACCGATGGAAGTTATCCTCCAGTAACCAAACTAAAATAATATGACAACACCAACAATACAAACAACAACAACCAAAATAAAATAAAAACTAAAATAATAACCTAATAATGATGGTGATAATGATGACGAGGGTGGTGATGGTGATGATAATAAAAATAATTTATAATTGGTATTAGAGGGATTAAGATAAAAGAAACAAATTAATCATCAAATTTCACCCAAATTGGTAATTCCATCACCTCCACTCAATTGTTTAACCTATATCCCATAAGGATAGAAATTATTATATTTATATCTTAAAGTATGGAGTACCAAGTGAAAAAAATTCTAATTAATGAGTTATAACATCTTTCCCAAAAGGGGTTTTAATGACCAATTTAAAGAAAATAGGGTACATAATTTTTTGAAAAATTATTTTATAATAACAACACAATTATTTATATAACTAGGTTTTCTTATCCATGGATTTACATTTTAAAAAATTACCGATTATTTATACTCCACTTCCATATATTTTCCTTACTATGGAACATTAGGAAGCCATAACACATACTAGAGAATATGTAAATGGTAAGCTAGATGACTAACTCCCCATAAAAACCCACATACCAATTCACTAAACATCACCATAAAAAATAATTATAATTTATTATGATTACCATTTAACACAACTATATAAAATCACCCAATAATAGGTTCATCTTGTGAAAGATTACACACAAATTATCCACATGGAATGTGGATCATACCAGATCTTCTCCCATAGTATAAATTCTGACATATATACCTAATAAAATCTTATTAAATCCCATGTGAATCCATTTAAATATCTACCCACCTATAGTTACCACCACACATAAATAAACCCCCCCCCAAGTTAAATTAATAAGAAATAAATCAATCTTAATTATTGAAAACATAAGACTTTTTATAATGATGAATGTATAAATAAATAAAAATTATGGGATCAACTAACAAAACATAGAGGGTGATACTCAATCATCCAATCGAATCCCAACAACACAATCATCATAAACCACCTGAAAAATGCTGCTCAAGGTGTGTTTAATTTTATTTATTAAAAATTTACCCTTGATTGGCCCAAATCTAGATATCAAGTTATGAAACCACTATATGAAACACTATGCCCAAATAATTACCATATGGATGAAATTTCAATTTGAGGTACAATATTAAAATATTTTCATTTTTATAGGGGGCCTTATTCATCAAAATTTCAAACATGTATGTTTTTTTAGCAAACTTCCCATGCAACATATTTAAATAAAAATATTGTATTAATTAATAAATATAGTATCAATAAGTCCAATGGAGTTTAAATGAGGTAAATTTTTTAATCAAATGACATGTTGTTCTAAATGGAATCTCTGGGTCATTATATATATGGAGTTAGGGTGAATATTATAATTCAAAGTTTATTACAGATGAATAAATCAGTTCATTGATTATGTGATTAGATATATGTTAAAAGTGTTAAAACATATTAATTTTGTTGATTAACATAATATGTATAAATTTAATAAAATATAATCAATATATATATATATTACATGAGAGAAATTATAAATGGTTTATATATGTAATTATGATAGTAATTTGATAATAATTCCCTTAAAATACTATGTTTTAGATTCTTTCCAAAGTTAATAGACACCAAGACCATACATTTTAGTATGAGTCACCCTAATGTTTATTTTCCTTGAATTATGTTATATAAATTAAGTATAATATAAGTGAACTTAATTGTAACGTTATTATTATTGATGTATGTTTTGAAACATACATATACGAGTAACATAGAATCACAGTAATCTAGAGAAAATGTGTCAATAATATCCCTAAGAGAGTTTAAGGATTTGTTTTTGATCACCTATAATAATGTTATATATGATATAATTAACATGATATTTTACATAAATAGAATGGTGGTGCGAGAATATACATATATTAATCAATGTTCAGTGAAATATAGATCTTTGACAATTAATAAATATAATTTAAATATGTGTTAATTGTTTTAGTTGTTTTTTATTCCTTAAAATTCATTATTAAATATTAATAAAACCTGGTACTTTTCAGAAAAATTATTGTATTGTTGATTATAATAGAAATGAAAAAAATTATATTTCATATCAATATTAGAAATGAAAAAGCAAAATGGTTGTAATTTTATGGACTGATATAAGAATTTTAGAATTTCCTAAACAAGATGAAAAATTATATGTTCTAAAAAACCACTTATAGAGGCACCCTTTGAAGAATCCAGTCAAGTGGATAATAGTATTTATAGTAATCATAAGAATTTATTGCTTTAATATTGATATATTTATTTTTATTTCTATATATCCCATGTTATAAAAAATCATAAAAATGCAAATTCTTAAAGAATAACAGGTAAGATAAAAATACTCTGTTAGGTAAACACTAATCCCAAAAAATAAAAAATTTATATGCTACTATTATAGTTCAAGACAACCATGGGTGATTTTTTTAATCATGTACCTAATATGAATGGGTGTGTAAATGAAAATGAATGAACAAGGTCACCACTTATCCCAGATATGGATTAGAACTTTATTTTACAATTTCTATCAAATATATTTTAACTATTAATTGCTAATTATAATATTTATAATTTGAAAAAACATTACTTTGACTAATAAATATATTGATGTTATCTAAGTTGGACATGAGAGGTATAACCTCATGTTTAATGAAAAAGGTATAAAAATGAAATTGATTTTTTCAACATAAAGAAGAATAAGAGTTATAGGGTGTCCATGCATACATATATGAAACTATAAGGATGCATCAAAACAAAAGGAATATGTATCTATTTTATTAATTAAGTGCCCTTGGAGTTTTAGGGAAATTTAGGAGCCCCTGATGATTTGGTATATTAATGGATTTGGGATAATCCCATCATAAAGGTAATAATAAATTGAATCTATAAGTTTATTTCATTTTGTATATGGTCATATCGTCAGATAAGAAAGTTTATTTCATGTTATATTTATTTAAAACATGACTATGTATGGGTTGTAAGCTCATTGGAATTTAGTGGTGATGTAAAAGAAAGTATTTACGCTATGTTAAAGCACATAAAGATACATAGGATATGGTTGTTCCATGATATGGTTGTTCCATGATATGGTTGTTTTATGGGCATAAGTTAGTCTTATTTATAATATTCAATTCATAGTATCATTATTTTCAATAAAAAAGGAGGTGAGTTAAATATGAGTTTTAGTCACACATATAAGAATAAAAACACAACATAATCAGTTTAACCATAAATCATGTACTTGAGAAAATTATGAGGATTTTATTGTACCCAGGAGTGAAGCCTATAATTTTTTTCCACATTATTTTTCAATCCAAAGGGGTTATTCTGTAAATATTATAGCTATAATGAAATTAGTAGGTTCAAATAAAAATAATTTCCCATGAAAATTTGATGTTGAATTACATAATATGAGAAATAATAATCACATAATAACACCAATGTTCATTACAGAAAAATCATTCCAAAAATAATTTTAGATATTGAATTATTTCTCTTTCACTCTAAAATGATGGGTAATACACTGGAAAATGGTTAAAACTATTAAGATTTAGTTTCCATATATATCAGATCTAAAATCAAGTCCAAATCCATCCCATTATGCAAAAATACTTTCAAACAATCAAATAGATTGAGTACCCATGAATATAAGGCTGATATGTAGTAATAAAATAGGGGAGTAAACATTGAGACAACATTACACCCATTATTAGTGGATTTTGTCTGGGACTGAGGAGATAAACAAGGGTTCATAGTTGACCCAAATTCCCTAGGAACTTAAATTTGGGTTAGAGAAGATTAAGAAAATTATAAGAAATTACCATTATTTATTATTCTTGGTATATTAGGTACACCTTCCTACTCCTTTACATATACATATTGATAATAAAATTTTAACTTGGGTAATAGTATCATAACTACTACACATAAGGTTTTAGGAACTTTATAACAAGAGTTAGTTAACCATGTCTTCATACTGATGTTTTGTGTGTTACTTATCATTGAATCTTTCATCATTATATCATCCCTAAATATATCAAATTTTAAAATTAAATTTTTGGAATTATTTTTGTTTTAGAGTTGGTGTTTCAAAGCTACCACTGATTCACACCTATTAGTGGTAGTGGCGGTATAATCTCTTATGGGTTTATCAGTTTGAATCAAAGTATTATTGAAACAGTTTTACGTAACTATTCACCTATATCTTAGTTTTTTAATTTATTATATCTTTTATTGATAATATATATTGAGGTTATCAATCACATTAATAATAAAATAGATCTTATGTTCAATGGAAATGGATTATATGTATGGAGGTAGAAGATAGTTTCATATCTCTATCACATTCCTTAGACGTTCATGACATAACCGAGAAGGATGTACAAATTCTTAATGTTCTGAAAGAAAATAAATTACATTAGGAGAATAATATAAACTTTAACGGGAGAGTGTGTAATATGTTATATTCATCCATATTAGAGAAGTATTTGATACAAGTCATAGGGGTTGAAATTGTGAATGGAATCTTGAATGAACACCATGATATACACGAATGTAAAAAGAAGTGAAATAATCATGAATAAAAAAATTTTGCGATAAATTTTAGTATATCAAATTGAGAGAGGATGAAATGGTGGATACATTATTAATATAGGTGAATAAAATTATAATCTTGATTATATTCTATAGATTTTTTTAGCATCGAATATCATGAAATTGTTGATAATAAACCTATTAGATGAGTTTGATGTAAATGTTTGTACACCTAAATACCATTAATTTAAAAATTAGACCATTGATAAAATCATAATTTTTTTATTTCATAAAAAATATGAACAATTACAACCTTTAGATGAAAAAGAAAATTTTAGAAGGAGATGTCATATGATGAAAAAAAGGTTATATTAATATTTTGAATTAAAAGTCTCACGTGGAAGATTTCACATTATATGATGATTACATAGATTTTAGTTTCATTATATCTATATTCTCAAAATTTATTCTATAAGTAAAATAAAAACACAAGGGTAAACATCTATTTATGTATTTTAATTATAAAAATATTTAACATTTTTAACAAGTTAACCTAAAGGTAAATAATAAGAAAAGGGTGTTGATCAATTGAAAAGATTATTAATAAAGAAAAACATAGTGTAAAGTGGTTATAATGGTGGGAATTATTTCAATGGAAATGAAAATTCCAATAAAATAATGATCAATAACATTTTCTTGAAACATCATTCCATATATTCTGACAATGAAAGTGAAAGAGCATGATCAGACTGATAGGATAAGGGGAAATGGCCTTTATGGTATAATCAAATAATCCCAATAATACCTAGATTAAATAAGAATAAAGGATTAGTAAATTGAAATAAAGTGGTCATGAGGAATCAACAAATGAGATTCAATTAATATTTAATCATTTATTACTCTTGATGTAAAGATAAAATATTGAATGTGAAAATAAATAATTTATATTTGAGAAATGTTTAGTGATTGATTCTGGTTGTGAATCAAAATACAATGAAAATTCATAGATATATGTGTAGATTACATGAATTATAGGATATATCAATGTTATACTTGAATACATGGATACAATGATTGAAATACCCTTAAATTATCTCATTTATAAGAATGAATAAATAAAGTATATTTGGGTGAAATGTGTTGATGATAAAAAAATTCCATGAGGAACACTCACATGTGATCATTTTTTCAGCATGGTCAGTGAAATATATAAGGTTGAAGAATAAGTTACTGATGTGATAAAAATGATAAAATTTATCATATAGTCTATGAACTATCATTTTGACACCAAATAATGCAACATAAGTTATTGAAGAACTGAAAATAATGGATAAAAATGTTTTATCATATTGGAATATAAACACACCAATCACTAAATTCCGTTGTGGTTCTGAAGATTCTAAAGGTAATATGGTGTGGGAGAAGAACAATTCCATGTCTAAGACTAAATATATGTTCAACTTAAATGAAATATAATTTAAACATGGTATGTTTGAGGAAACATCAGATTTAAAATCAGAATAGGAAATAATAAGTAAATTTTAAGAAATATATATATATCACTCAAGCATATTTATATTTTAAGGAAGGTTTTTTTGATAAAGGGTGTTTCAAAAAAGAATGTGTTCGTGGGTGTAATTTGTTTTTTCCCAAATATAAGATAGGATATTCGGTGAGTGGGATTCAAAATGATGTTCCTAGAGGCTAAGCAAGACAACATCCCATTAAAAAGGTATAAATAAATAACTATTTTGTTTCTATTGATGAAAATTATGGTTGGTGTGATCAGACTGAGCTCAATACCAAAATTTATCTCAGAATATTATATAAATAATAGAATGAAAGTTATATTTATAAATTTATTAATAGGGGGAATAATCATGATAATGAAATAGTGATTAAGGTCTACTAGAAATAAGGGGAATAAGTGAATCATTGGAAATGATTATGGTTTCTTATCATATATGATAAAAAATGATGATTTATTAAAATATATATAATGATATGTTATAATATCTATTACTGTCATAAATGATAGATCACTAATTGTTAAAGGAGTAAGATTCACCATGATTAGTAAGAATAAATCTTGTGATATTCACATTATCTATTTGCCGAAGAGAAATATATTGAGTGTTTCATAGCATTGTAAAAATTGTAATAATGTCATATTTCAGAAGAATTATTGTTCTAAATTAAATTAAAATTAAATTGTATTACAATGTTCATCAAGGTATGTTGAACAAGTGAAAATTTATTTCAAATCAGTCATGACAAAGAAACATACAGAACTGTCAACAAGGAGAAAAATAAATTATTGAATAGGAGGATTATCCATTTGTGAAAAACACACATCTATAAGTTAATATAATTTTATGTTTTGAGCAAGTAAATAATGACAAATTGTTAAATTATTAACACTTTGGACACATTTTATAATGGGAAAACAGAGAACAAGATCCATAATTTGATAAGGATCTTGATTATGAAACCTCTTGAGTCGTTGCAATCAAATATGTAAAGAGTAATGAGAATAAAATAAACCCATGAATATATGTATTTTATGAAATATGTTGATAAATTTACTCATATTAATTATATATATTTTATATTGAGTAAATATTAAGTACTTAATAGATTCAATCACATTTAGAGGAATAATGCTAAAAAATAGGACATGTAATCAAGATATTTCAGTCTGATAAGTTTTTTGAATAATAAATGGGGAACATAAAATATATCTTCAGAAAGATAGAATTATTCATGGATATAGTTTTCCATTCACAGCCTCAATAAAATGGATTAACTATATAGAATAATAAGAATTTTGTAGACATGTAGAAACTATGTTTTAAAATCATGTAACTCTAAAATTAGATTCCTAACAATGTAAAATCAGGGATGCCCATACTCTTAATTGATTCATAAGCCTACCAAATTACACTAATAAAACATATTATCTATATTTTGTGTAAGTAATACATACTTTAAAATCATGAATTTACTCATATTCCCTTATTATATAAAGTTGAAATGTAAACATATGGGAAACATTAATGAGAGGGTGGACGAAGGAATATTTTTTAAATACACACATATTACCTATGTTATAAAAAAATTATGAAATATCGTTTACAAATTTGAAGCAATTATTTTATAATATCAAAATCAAAGTAAAACATTGTTTCTTATTAATGACCACATTGATGAATCCCCTAGGAAAATTTAAATAATCCATATTTATAAGTATATTTTCAAAACTCTGATGATAATTTCTAAATTCCCAATGATCCATAGATCCCTATGAATGTATAAATTAGTTCACAATAATTATAATGTTTGTGTAATCCAAGAATATCTTTTAATATAATAGTAAGGATGTATAGAGTTGATAGAGTTTATGAAGTTATAATCCTAATAGATCTGTATCATTGGTTGAACTAAAAAGAGATGAGGAAGATTTATAACATAAGAAATGGATAACCATAATGTAAGAAGAGATTAATAAAATCAAGAATAATGACAGTTGGGATTTTGTGTCACATTCAAATGAATATAATGTGATCTTGAAAAATGATATTTTATAAATGTAGTCAATTAAAAAGGTAAAATTAGAAGGAAAAAAGATCATCTTGTTCACAATGATTGAATTGATTTGAATATTTATTATGATTTGTGGAAAATAGAATTATATGGTCTTCAAAATTGATGTGTAGTTAATTTTACAAAATTATTAAAATGATGAATAATTCTTCATTAAACATCTACAAAACTAGAGTGACGGTTTTAAGGTATTCATTTTTAAAAAAAAATTGTGGGTACAACAAAACACTATGAGAATGATATTAAAATATGTAAAGTAGTCAATGAAAAATGAAATTAAATAATCACAACATGGATTCCAATTTTTATACCATGTAATATTAAAAAAATACATTCATTGTTATTTCATATGTCAATGACATAATTTTTTATGGAAATAATGAGGCAACAAGTGAGAAATTTATTATCCAAATTTAGATACAACAAGTGATGTATATAATTTATTATATTCCATTATTCATGGGTTCAAAACTCAAAAAAAGGTTCTAACTTTCTCTCATAATATAAGTATGTTCATGAGATTGATAAGATGTTTGGTATGAAGGAATCGAGAGAGGAAAATACTGCTATGGATCCTGGGATATATTTTTCCATTGATAAATAAGGATTAAGTGTGGATGAAATAGTGTTATTAAAGAATATTATTAAAATAATTTATGTAACACCCCATAATTCCATGGTATGCTTCACTTTGAATAATACAATAACATGCAATGTACTCAACTTCGAGTTCTAGCACTCCACAACCAATCAAAATAGCCATTATGAATAGTAATACCCACTTTTGAACTTTTATAAATTTTTTTCAAAATGGAATTCATATTTGGATTTGGAATATCAAAATTAGTTTATGGTGAGTTTTTTTTATATTTCTATAAACTTTATTTTTTGATGAATAAGGAAAACAATGCGTTATAGTTTAAAACTGCCTTTTTATTTAAATAAATAATTTTAATTTTAATTTATTTTAAATCCAAAATAGATAGATAATACCTATTTTAGCCTAATTTATATCATTTAAGTCATTTTATAATAATATTCGATATATAGAATTTTGTTGAACTTTTTACCGTCTTTTACCCAATTTCTAGGATCATTTTCAAATATTCATAAGACATAATTTTACCGTTTCTATGAATTTAATTTCAAAAATCCAAGAGATAGAGGTCACATCATTATGTAAAATTTGGTTTAATAGGATGGAAATAATTTTGGGTGAATAGTGACTTTTGAATTTTATTTACCGCGATTAAAAGTAAATATGATAATTAAAGGTAAGAATTATATTATAATTACCCTAACACATTTCCTAATTCTTTTGGACAAGTATTTTGTGACAAAGATAAACCTTATGAATAAATTTTTATCCTCTTTGATCCAGATGGATTAGATTATGAAATTTATTATTATTCTATTAAAAGAATATTTAAAAGTGATAAATTAAAATTTTCAAAACTAAAACATTTTTAATATAGGGTTATACATAAGATAAATTAGACTATAAATATTAATTATTAAGCTAACAATATTTAACACCTAATTGTATTTTATATATAATTTTTAGACATTAAATAATTAAATATATTTATGACACAATGATGATGAAATAAATACTTTATCAATGAAATATTAAAATAATTGATATTATAAATATCCAAAAAATGTTAATTGAAACTTTTGATGCATTCCAATAATTTTATAGGTTAATAATACATTCATGAATTGATTTAATATATTTTTTCTATTTAATCATGTATTTATTTCTTTCGTAAAAACCAAATACTAAATAGTTTCAAAATTGACATAAATGAGTTTTTAAAACAAATACTATATTATTAAATTATATAATATTCCTAAAAATATAAGGTTTGTCCAAAAGACTTATATAATGATATATATGTCATTATTGAGCCAATTGAGGTTCTCTGGGATTTTTATAGTATGTTTATTAAAAATTGATTATAATAATACAAAAATACATGGTAAAAGATAAACTATTTAACTAAGAGTTAAATCTAAAAGATAAGGTTAATATGGTGACCTAAACATATCTAAAACATATTTTTGAGAGGTTTTCGACCCATACCGACCCTATAATAAAAGTAAATTCATTTGGAGCAATTATAAACAGTAAATTATTTTATAATAAAATAATATTTCATGCTTTTCCTAAAGTGACCGTCACCTCTCTTAAAAAAGGTTACTTTCCCTTCTCTAAAAAAACACCTCCATAGCCATTTAGATCAGCCGAAACCTTCTCAAATGTCCTCCCAACTACACTCAATTAAACCTACAGGATATACATTGATCAGAAGACTACTTCAAGATCCCTTTTGATCACGTAAAAAAGGAAGCACCCGAAGAAGAGGTAATAATTTCATCACTTCTTTCAAAGTTCTTTTCTTATTCCACTTATTAATTATTTTTTGTTTCCATAACAAAGTAATAAATCTAGTACCTTCTACATAATGTGACTTTATTATAAATATGTTAAACCATTTTCAATATTCAATCAATCATATGAATGACAATGTCATGATACAGGCGTACATATGGCTTACCGTCTCCACGACGTAGTGTTGTTTTTTATTCAACTCATCATCATTTGGATGGGTATAAAAATGAGTATAGTTGATGAAAATAATAAATAAAACATGTAAATTATTATTTTTATGTAATATTTCATCCAATTACATACTATTTCACCATGAATATAATTGAATTGTCGCTCGTGCATACGCACAGATTATCCTCTCCACGAATGCGATGAGATTCATTCCCCATCGTTACCATTCAAGAATAATTATCATTTTATGATTACAAATAATACTTAATAACTAAATATCATTATGGATATGAATCAAATACAATATATACTTAATAAACATGACTTACGTAACAAAATATATAATGTAAAATGAATCAGTTAACACCCGAAACAATGATACTACTAAAATATTATTAACAAAACAATACTATAAGATTGTATATGATATCATATTTATGTATGTGGTTCTTGTGTAATTTAATAATAATGATTAAACTATTATAAAAGGGGTTAGAATACCATCGACAAAGGAAAAGTTTAAGGTAAGGGTTAATTTTACAATCTCTTTACTTATATGAGGTTATTTATACGTTAGTATCTACTGTGACTTCTTTATTAAGAATATCTATGTTTCTTAAAAATGTAATTCAGTTTTTTTAAATATCTCCTAGAATATGGGTTAAACTCTTTTATACCATTTTTTGACTTTATATAATTTTTTTAAAAAGTAATCTTTTCATTTTTTTCAAAACAAGGTACTTTATGACCATTTCCAAAAATTAAGGTAAGAATGTTTTTTTAATTTATATGGTCGGTGTAGATATTTTATGTCGTTATAACACCTTAAAAGCTTACCATACAATCTTATTATAAAATTTTCAAAATAAATGTTTTCTTTACATTAAAATTATTTCAAAATAGAAATAGATATATCTCTCAAATAGTTTTGATTTCATCTATGTCAACATCCTTTGATGGATTTTACACTTGTTTGAAATTTATTTATTATGATACAATATTCCATATTTTATTGATGGTTTTGTGATATGTTTGAGTATGGATCTGTTGTTTTTATAGCATCATTGGTTTATGGTTAAAGTATTAACATTTTGTATGCTAGTTTTTATACGAATGTTTATATTGAATTTCATCCATTTCATATGGGGAATGAATTGGACTTAGTAAGTAACTTGTGGATCCCACTATAGCTCCTCGATGCATCAGATGGTCTCATGAGACTTACCAGCTTCTTGTAACGTGTCCTTGTTTATGTGGTTATTATGTATAGAATTATGCATTCCTTCATTATGAAATTAACTATTGATATTACATGTGATTATTTGACTAGTAGAATATCGATGTGAATATGAAAATGGATTATTTAATTTATATTTTCCATATTATTCTGAACTTTATGTTAAAAAATGCTTGTGTTTTAGACTTATACATTTCCTTAAATGTTTATGCTTATTTATGATAGTTTATGCTATATTTTTATCCTTACTGAGCATCTCAGCTCACCCCTTTCTTTTCTTTTTTTCCCAGGATGTGAAGAAGTATATTACGATTAACTTGTAGGGATTGGAAAAATGATTTGAGTGTGTTCAAAGAGGAAACAATGTTGTTTTTCTTTATTTAATTATGTAATGTAAAACTTATGTATGCATCTAGTACTTCCAAGGATACTAAACTAATCGGTATATCAAGACATGATCACTTGTGATCATGTCAATTTTATGTAATAATGCACCGACTCTAGGTTACTAGGTTTGGGGCAGTACAGTTGGTATCAGAGGATGTTTAGTTCAAAACTTGGAAACTAGATTTAGAAAAACTCTGATTAGAGAACATTACCCTAGGATAGACCTTGAAGATTATTATAAAAGAACTTTCTAGAATTTTGTTAATGTAGAGAGTTTTTGAATTTTACAAGAAATATATCCCCATTTGGATACATGAAGGTAGTGGCGGCTCTAGAACAGATGTACTTAGGACTTAAAACTTCAAAAAGGAGTTTTGGGCATGACACATGGTATCGTAGTACACGACAACATTAATTTCATCCCTTTTGGATATGACAATCCCAGAGGATATGATTAAGATAATTCACATTTTATTTACAAACCATTAAGAAGGATTTATGAGTAAATACCTCCTCAAAGAAATATTTTTATATGATAATGGATTATATGGAAAAACTGTTCAATTTATGTTATGTATTTTACTGGTTTTCAATTATGTATTGAGATTCATAAACAATTCAAGTTTATTCCATTGTTTAGAAATGGAATCTAGTGGAAGAAATGAAAACTGTATCAACACCCCTAATTCATGTAGGGATTTCCCTCATACTCAAGATAATTATAGTGGAGATAGTAATGAAAATAGCGTTGAATAGCTTATATCCACACTTGGAAAACTCCCTCATGTTTTGAATAATATGATTACATGTATGGAGCACTATGATCCATAAAGTAGAGGATTAATGTTAGACCTCTTCATGAGGAAAAAACCAAAAAAATTCAATGGGGCTACATATCCATTTGTAGGTGAGAAAAGGATATGTTCCTTAGAGAAAATATTTCATGCTTTGGAGAGTAGCGAAATAGAAAAAGTTGTCCTTGCCTTTTATCACCTCACAAGAGATACATATCAATGGTGGTCATTAATTCAAAACGCAAAGGAGGATGGAGAAGTATCAAATATATAATGGAGCGAGGTTAAATATATTTTCAATGAAAAATAATTTCCTCGTGGCCATCGAGCGAATATGGAATGAAAATTTCAGAGTCTAAGGCAAAAGGAAGATGAGAATGTCGCAAAGTATGAGTCTAATTTTACATGGTTAGAATGGCATGCACCAGATTATATATTTATCCCAAGGAGTAAGTTTGATCGACTCATTGATGGGTTAAAAACAATTCCCCATCAAGAATTAATCTCACAATCCTTATCATCATACAAAGATATTGTCTCATGTGCTATCAAGACAGAAAGTAATTCTCTAAGTCTTATGACTTTAATGAAAACCAAGAGAAGAAGAGATCTATTTAACACTTTGGAAATAAAAATAAGGGGAATAAGGGAAAATTCGCATTCCCATCATGTAGTAAATGTGGGAAAAAACATCGCGGTAATTGGTTAAAGGGAATGTGAGTCTGTTAAAAGTGTAATGAAAAAGGCCACCATGATCGTGATTACAAGGGAAGAGGCCTTCAATGTTGAATTCTACAATTGTAGATAAATGGGGAATTATGAAAATGGATGTCCCAAGATCCAAGGAAACATACATAATAATAGCCCATCGGAGAAATTCCAAGCTTCTGTGATCACTAATACAGAGGTTGATGCTCTGAATGACTTGCTAGCAGGTAATTTAATGGTTTCCTCAAATTTAGCCAATTCTTTATTTGATTATGGATCATTGCATTGTTTTATATTTTACTAGTTTTGTATGAAAATTATATATTTTCGATTTTATTAAACAGAGGAGTTATTAGTGAAAACTCCTAAGGGAAGAATCATTGTAACAATGTTTTGTGAATCAGTTCCCATTAGGAAATATAAAAATACTTTATATGCTGATCTCATCGTCATACCAATGATTTAATTTGATATAATCCGTGGTATGGATTGAATTTCAGACCATGATTCAAAAATATATTATAAGAAGAAGGAAGTTACAATTTTTGATGATGATAAGGAGTACCTTATCATTAGATTAGAAACATCACCATATAATCCTTATCAAGATCCACCCCCCGGTTGCTCTACTAAATTAAATTATTGTTGAGGAAGAGAGTGAAATAACTATGGGTGTAGAAATTAATGTTCAAATAGAGGATGTAAAAATTGTACAATAATATGTACTTGTGTTTCTAGAGGATTTACCTGGACATCTTCCACTATGAGAAATTGAGTTCTCCATTGATCTAATTCCTAGTTCAACACCCATATCAAAGACCCCTTATAGAATTTCAACTGTGGAATTAGTGGAACTAAATAATCAACTAATGGAATTGAGTAATAAATGTTTTATTCTCCCTAGTGTTTCCCGATGGGGATCCCTTGACCTTTTTTATAAATAATTATGGATTTATGAGGATGTACATTGACTACAAGGAGATGAATGCTATAACAATAAAGAACAAGTTTCCCCTACCTCACATTGATGATTTATTCGATCAACATCATAGAGCTTAATATTTATCAAATATTGAACATCGATATGGATATCATTAGTTGTTTGTGAAGAAGGAAGAAATTCTGTAAATATAATTTCGAACCAGGTGTGGGCATTATGAGTTTACATAAATGCCTTTTGGACTGACTAATGCACCCTCTGTTTTCATGAACTTAATGAAAATAGTTTTCAAGGAATATCTTGTTGACTTTCTAGTGTTATTTATTGATGATATATGGGTATGATCCAAAATCTATGAAGACCATGAAAATCACTTACACACTATTATGATAACTCTAAAAAGAAATGAATTATATGGGATGTTTAGAAAATTTGAATTCTGGCATTAGGAAATTTTAATTCATGACCATATTTTCTAATATAATGGAATCTCTGTCGATCCTTAAATGACCATAGAAATCCAAGAATGGCAAGCACTGACAAGTATAACTGAGGTATGTAGTTTTTATAAGATTAATAGGTTATTATCATCATTTCATCCAAAAATTCTCCTGATTTGATAAACCATTAACCAAGATCACATGTAATGGGGTTAAATTTGATTGGAAAAAAGAGTCTAAGTAATGTTTTGATGAAATTATGAAAATATTAGTCAATGATCCAATCATGACTCTACCATCATGGAATGTTGAATTTGATATTTATAGGGATTCTTCAAAGAAAAGACTTAGTTGTGTCATTATACATAATGATAGAGTTATTGGATGTGCATCACAGTAGAAAAAATTCCTGAAAAAAACTATTCCCCTCATGATATTGAGTTATCAGTTGTAATATTTTTTCTGAATATATGGAGACACTATCTATATGGTGAAAAAATTGAAATATATACTGATCAAAAGAGTCTGAAATATATTTGCTCATAGAAAGAACCCATCATGAGGCAAAGGTGATGGACTGATCCACTCAAGGATTATGATTGTTCTATACACTGCCTCATGGGGGAAGGAAAATAAAGTGGAAGATTTTTTGAGCAGGAAGGATCATGATGTTTTGAACAACACGAGAGTTGAAAGGGATCCTATATTCATGGATTTAGTAAAGATGGATATGGTAATAATCATGTAAGGTGAAACATCAATACTTTTTCAAATGGTTTCCATACCATCTTTACTAGAAAGGATAAAGAGTTATTAGACTGATGATGAGGAGTTTCAAAAGAAAATTAAAGCTGTGAATGATTAGAGATTGATTGAATTTATATATGAAGATGGAATTTTGAAATTTGGAAAGAGATTTTGTGTTCCTAACATACCTGATATAAAATGGTAATTATTGGATGATTCTCATAGCTCCAATTTTTCTATACACCCCAGTAGCACTAATATTTATAGTGATTTAAAGGAACATTTTCTGTGGTAAAACATGAAGAGTGAGATTTATGATTATGTGTCAAGATTTATGGTTTGTCGATATGTTAAGGCTGGAAGACAATATCCAAGTGGAGTCATGAAAAATCTTCACATACATGAGTAGAAATGGGATGATATTACGATGGACTTTGTTATAGGTATACCAAAGACTCGTAGAAGGAATGAATCAATATGGGCCATTGTTTATCATCTTACCAAGTTAGCACATTTTTGTTATATAAGAGATGATTTACCACTTGAAAGATTAGAAAGACTATATATTAATAAAGTTTTATGACTTAATGGTGTACCCCTACCGATAGTTACTCATCGTGATCCTCATTTTACATCGAGATTCTGCAAAGGTCTTTAGAAAGCCCTAGATCCTGAATTTAATTTGAGCACTACCTACCACCCTCAAACTGATGGTTAATCAGAATAGACTATTCAAACCTTATAAGACTTGTTGATATCTTTCTCACTTGACTTTCAAGGTATGTGAGACTAGTTTTTACCTTTGGTAGAATTTTCCTATAAAAATAGCTTCCATTCATGTATTCATATGGAACCATATGAAACATTATATGGAAAGAGATGTCGAACACCTACTTGTTTGGATGATTTTGTTCAAAGTAAACTTATAGGCCAAGAACTTATTGAGGAAACAATGGGAGTGGTGAAGATTATCCAAACCCACATCTAAGCATCTCAAAGTAGGTAAAAGAGATATGCCAATAACTGAAGGAAGGATTTAGAATTTCAAGTAGGATATCATGTTATCTCGAAGGAATATCTATGGAAGGGTGTTATACGAATTGATTTTAAAGTTAAATTATATTCTAGGTACATAGGATCTTTCGAAATTATAGAATGAATTGGAGTTATAGATTACCATTTGGTAATGCCTCTATGTCTCTCCAAAATTCATGATGTGTTCCATGTATCACTTTTGAGAAAATACATGCCTGACCCAACACATGTACTCACCTATGAAGAAATATAAATGGAGCCATATATATGTTATTGTTAGGAGCCTATTAGGATTCTTGATACTAGAGAACATGTGTTGAGGAATTGGACGACTCGTCTGGTATAAGTTCTATAGAGAAATTATAAGATTTAGGAGGCAATGTGGGAACCCGAGAAACATATGATGAAGAAACCCCCAAATCTTTTTATGCACTAAATTTAAAGAAATTTCAAGGATTAAATTATTTTAAGGTGGAAAGAATGTAACACCCTAAGCTTCCACGATTCACTTCCCTTGGAATAATACAATAACTTGTGATGTACGCAATATCAAGTTCTAGTACACAACAACCAATCAAACTAACCGTTATGAATTGTAATACACACATTTTAAATTTTTTAAATTCTACTTTTAAAATGTACATCATTTTTAGATTCAGAATATCAAAATTAACTTAGGGTGAATTTTTGTTATTTTTATGAAGACATTAAATTTTGGATGAATAGTGGAAAACACTACGTTGTTGTTTAAAACTGAATTTCTGTATAAATAATTATTTTAAATTTAAATTGTTTTTAAAGTAAAAGTAGATACATAATACCTATATTATTCCAATGTAAACCATTTAAGTCATTTTTTAATAAGATTCAATACAAAAAATTTTATTGAACTTTTTATAGTCTTTTACCAACCTTCTAGGCACATTTGAAATTTTGAATTAAACATAATTTTAACACTTCTATTAATTGAATTTCACAAATCCTAGAGACATGGTTTACATCATTATGTAAAATGCGGTTTAATAGGATAAAAATAATTTTTTTTATGAATAGTAACTTTTGAATTTTATTTACCATGATTAAAAGTAAATAGGGCAATTAAAGGTAAAAATGATATTATAATTACACTAACACATGTTTTAATTATATTGAATAAGTGTTTTTAGAACAATTTAAACCTTAGGAATACAATATTATCCTCTTTGATCTAATAAAATTAAATTAGGAAATTTCTTATTATTTTATTTAAAGAAGATTTAAAAGTGTTAATTTCAAATTTTCCATAACTAAAACATGTTTGATATGGGGTTATACATAAGGTAAATTCGACTATAAATATTAATTAGGAAGATAAACATATTTCATACATAAGGTTATTTTATTTATAATTTATAGACATTAAATAATGAAATTTATTTAGGACACAACGATGTTGTAGTAATTACATTATTTATGAAATATTAAAATAATTAATATTATAAATATCCAAATAAATTTAAATTGGGAATTTTGATTCATTAAACTAATATTATAGGTTAATATGACAATTTATTATTTATTTAATTTATTTTAATCGAAGTAATAAAGTTTTTTTACTTTCACAAAAACCAAACACTAAATAGTGTCAAAATTTACATAAATGAGATTTTAAAACAAATACTATATTATTAAATGATATAACATTCTTAAAAATATAAGTCTTATCCAAAGGACTTATATAATGATATATATGTCATTAATAAACAAATTTATGTTTTATTATATTTTTTAGTAATTTTATGAACCATTTTTATAATAATACAAGAATACATGGTAAAATTTAAACTATTTAACTAAGAGTTAAATCTAAAAGATAAGGTTAAAATGGAGACATAAACATGTATAAAACCTATTGGTTGAGGGTTTCTAGACACTTACACACCTTATCATAGAACTAAATCATTTTTTAACCCTTATAAATATAAAATGAATTTATAATAAAATAAATTTTCAAGTTTTCCAAAAGTAACCTTCACCTATCTTATTAAAGGGTTATTCCCCTTCTCTCCAAATCACATCTCCAAAGCCATTTGGATGAGGAAAACCCTAATAAAATATCCTCTCAACTACCCTCACATCAACATAGAGGATTTACAATGATCAGAATCGAAATTAAGGATACCTTTTGATTAAATAAAAAAGGAAGAACCTGAAGAAGGGGTAATAATTTCATCACCTCTTTCAATGTTTTTTATTCTTCCACATCATTTTTCATTGTTGTATCCATAAAAAATTAATAAATCCATTAACTTATACATACTATGATGTTATTGAATATATGGTACGACCATATTCATTATTCCATCCATCCTATGAATGACCATGTCACCATATGTGCGTATGTACGACATACCATCTCTATGTCATGGGGTAGTTTGTTATTCAACACTTCAATATTTGTATGGGTAAAATAATGAGTATAATTAATGTAAATAATAAATAAAACAAGTTTAATATTCTTTATATTCAGTATACACTCAAATTACATTATATTTCAAAATCAATAGAATGGTACTGTCACTCATGCGTTTGTACGGATTACCGTCTCCATAAACGTGAAGAGATTCATTCCCCATCGTAACCATTCAAGAATAGCGTTCATATTCTAATTAAAAATAATGTTTAAGAACTTAATATAATTCGGGATATTAATCCAATATATCCTATCAATAAGAAAAATTACTTATGTAACAAATAATATAAATTAAAATGAATCATTTAACACCAAAAACAACGATACTACTGAAATATTATTAACAAAAAACTATTAAAAATATCGTAGATGTTATCATATTTTTGTATCTAGTTATTTTATAATTTAATAAAAATCATTTAACTATTATACAAAAAGTTAAAGTACCCTCTAATAAGGAAAATTATATGGTAAGGGTTAATTTTACAATCTCTTTACTTATTTTAGGTTGTTTATACGTAAGTATCTACTGGGAATTCTATATCATCCACATCCGTGTTTCATAAAAATGTATTCCATAACATTTTTACTATTTCCTAGAATATGAGATAAAGTAATTTATACCCTTGTTTGGCTTTATATAATATTTTTGAATGAAATCTTTTTTTCAATTTCTAGACAAGGTACTTTATGACCTTTTTGACAAATTAAGATAAAAACGTTTTCTCTAATTTATATGGGGGGTGCGAATATTTTCCGCCGTTATAAAACCTTCGATGATTCCCTTACGAGCTTATATAAATATTTTCAAAATAAATGTTTTCATTACTTTAACTTGATTTCAAAATAGATATAGATATATCTCTCAAATAGTTTTGATTTCATCTATGTCAATATATTTTGAGGGATTTTACACTCTTTTGAAGTTGAGTCATTATAATACAAACTTCCATATTGTATTGAAGGTTTTGTGATATGTTTGACTGTGGATGCGATGTTTTTATACCATTCAGGTTTTATGTATAAAGTATTAAAATTTCATCTTCTAGTTTTAATTCAAATATTTATGTTATGTTTGAAACATATTATATGAAGAATGCATTGGACTTAGTATGTGATGGGTGGAGGCTACTATTGGTCCTCAGTGCATCGGTAGGTATCATGTGAGAAACTAGTGTCTTGGAACAAGGCCTTAAAAAATATTATTTTCTAGTGTTGGAATGTGGCCTGGACTATGTGGTTATGATGTCTGGAATTATGAATTCCATCATTATGAAATTATCTTTTGATATTACATGTGATTATTTGACCAGTAGAATATCCAACTGAATAAGTAAATGAAATTATTTGATTTATCTTTTCCTTATTATGATGAGTTTAAGTTTAAAAAGTCTTTTTTTCTTAAACAATGCCTTAAATATTTATGCTTATTTTTTATAGTTCTATTTATATAGTTGTCCTTACTAAGCATCTAAGCTCACCCCTATATTATGTTTTCTTTTTCCCATGATGTGAAGAAGTATATTATGATTAAACTGAAGGGATAGGCTAAAGGATATGAGTTTGTTCAAAGGGGACACTATGTTGTTTTTCATTATTTCAGGATGTAAAGTAAAACTTATGTATATATCCAGTACTTCCAAGGATACTTAACTAATCATCCTTCCTAGACTTGATCTCTTGTGATCATACCAATGTTACATAATAATGCACCGACTCTGGATAATTGTGGTTGGGGTGTTACAATATATTATATAGAGTCATTATTAGACATTTTATATATGGTTATAGTTTTTGAGGGACCTAAGATTTTATGAAATTGTATTTTTGAATTAATTTATTTCACTGATAGCTTGTGTTATCCATAAAAACAATTTAAAAAAAACCATGGTACACTATAAAAATATCATTATTATGTTTTATCACCTAGATATTGTATTATAGGGTATTAATAGGATTGAATAAAATATAAAAAATTATGTCTTATTTGTTTCAAAATTTAATTCATTGGTTATTGATAAATTAGAAATTAAAAATAATAATTATTTGAAAATAAAGGGGATGAATTAAAAAACTATTTTTATGCGCACAATTTATTTTATCTTAATAAATTAAGTTTATTACTATTGTTGAATTCTTTTAGTGAAATTTATATATTATATATTTAATCAAAATTTTAAAACATTCATTTAAAAGGTATGAGATAAAAATAAATATGCTTTTATGCTTAAAAACTGTGTTTTAAAAAAAATGAGTTTTTTTTCAATTTTTGTGCATATAAATTAAGAATAATTTTTTTTACAATTATTGGAATTTAATTTTATAAAATTAATTTATTACATAGAATCAAGAGGTACAAATTTAGAAAATATGCCTCTTTTCTTTTGGGTCAATAAAAATAATAATTTTGGTAAAATTCAATACCTCATTAAAGGATAAATCATGTCAATATATGTAAAAAATAAGTGATAAGGAAAACAAAATTCCACAAAATTCATATTTTATGAATGGAACTATACAATTACCACATTAGTCTTTAATTTTTATAATGGATAATTTTCCATGAAACTGAAATTTATAATATTTAAAATTAATAAATTTAAAATTTTTCACATTCTTAGTTTTAAATATATTTATTGTATTAAAATGGAGAAATAATTGTTATGACAGAATCTAGATATTAATTTTTATAATAATAAAATAATTTTCATGATATAAAATTATTTTTAATCTCTTGAAATTTTGATATGGCGTTAAATGCTTATGTAACATCGATACAATATTTCTCCAATTAATATATATATATATATAGATATATACATATATAATAATTGATTTTAAAAATATTAAAATTAATATAATTTGATTGAGTTAAGGAGTTCCACAAATTCTTTAGACGAATATTATATATTAATATCATTTAAAGGAATTATAATCAAATTCTAAATTTTTTATTTTTTTATTTTTAGTAAAATTAAATGAATAGTGTTAAAATTTATGTTAATGATATTTTAACCAAATAAAAAGGTATAAAATTACATAAAATTAATAGAAATATTAAATTATAAAAAATGGGATAATATATAGTTGAAAATTTATCCCCAATCTATTTATTGGTAATTTTGAATCAGTGTAATTGAGAAATAATTTATTATAGTTTAATCTTTTAAGAAATTCCATGTGTTTCATCACCCTCCCGAATAATATAACAGCACATATTTATATTATTCAAACCACTTTGATCCAATTTTCTTGGTAATCCTCCAACAACCTTTCATAATGTGAGGTTATTTTTTAACCTTTACTATTTCAAATTATTTCTCTTATAATTCCACTAAATATTTTATATTTATAATAAAATAAGAAATTTTTTATTCTAAATATTCATAAAATTTATTATTATTAAAAACTACCATTATCTTCCCACTTTCCATAAAATGGGGTGTGAATGTATCGTTCGTACGTACGTAAGACATACCGTCACCGAAAAACGGTACCATTCATTATCGTTCACCAAATTTCATTAATTGTTATTATGATGGGTTTAAAGATTATATATTGTATTTATGAAATAATATTAATTTTTTAATTAAAATTAAATACCAACCTTTTTACCTTCAAGACCTAGTAAAAATGATAATGTTGCTCGTGCGTACGTTTGGACTACCACCTCTACGAAGTGATGTAATTAATTTTTCACTTATAATTTATATTGATTGTAAGGATTGTGTATAAGATGAATAAATGTTATTTCTATGATATCATAATTATTTTTTAAGGGTGAATTATTATTTACCTTTATTGTTTTCTATTTGTTGAAAAATGAAAATAAAATTCATCCATATATATGATCTACTATCTCAACAAATAGTGTAACTATTTTTTAATATCTAACATAATGAATGTGTCTAAATATATATACATAATGAATGTATATGATGTAATAATAATTTATTTAATTTTTTATATAATTACAATAAATTTATATTAAATATACAGGATGTTTGAATGCATTTGACGAAAGAGGAACTTGAGGTAAGGGATTTTTACCATACATTTATTTCTATGGGAGACAAGCCTGATACATAACTTGTTTATTTTGAATGGTGTATATACCAACTATGAATGTTTATTAACACTTTGGACACATTTTATAGTCGGAAAATTGTTAACAGGATCCATAATTTTATAAGGATCTTGATTATGAATCCTCTTGAGTCGTTACAATCAAATATGTAAAGAGTAATGAGATTAAAAAAAACCCATGAATATATGTATTTTATGAAATATGTTGATAAATTTACTCATATTAATTATATCTATTTTATATTGAGTATATCTTAAGTAATTAATTGATTCAATCACTTTTAGAGGAATACTTCTAAAAAATAGGACATGTAATCAAGTTATTTCAGTCTGATAAATTTTTTGAATAATAAATGGGGAACATAAAATATATCTTCAGAAACATAGAATAATTCATGGATATAGTTTTCCATTCACAGCCTCAATAAAATGGATTAACTATATAGAAGAATAAGAATTTTGTAGACATGTAGAAACTATTTTTTAAAAGCATGTAACTCTAAAATTAGATTCCTAACAATGTAAAATCCGGGATGCCCATACTCCTAATTGATTCATAAGCCTACCAAATTACACTAATAAAACATATTATCTATATTTTGTGTAAATAATACATACTTTAAAAGTATGAATGTACTCATATTCCCCTATTATATCAAGTTGAAATGTAAACATATGGGAAACTTTAATGAGAGGGTGGATGAAGGAATATTTTTTAAATACACACATATTAAATATGTTATAAAAAAAATAAGAAATATTGTTTACATATTTGAAGCAATTATTTTATAATATCAAAATCAAAGTAAATCATTGTCTCTAATTAATGATCACATTGATGAATCCCCTAGGAAAATTTTAATAATCCATATTTATAAGCATATTTTCAAAACTCTGATGATAATTTATAAATTCCCAATGATCCATAGATCCCTGTGAATGTATAAATTAGTTCACAATAATTATAATGTTTGTGTAATCCAAGAATGTCTTTTAATATAATAGTAAAGATGTTTAGAGTTGATAGAGTTTATGAATTTATAATCATAATAGATGTCTTTCATTGGTTGAACTAAAAAGAGATGAGGAAGATTTATAACATAAGAAATGGATAACCATAATGTAAGAAGAGATTAATAAAATCAAGAATAATAACAGTTGGGATTTTGTGTCACATTCAAATGAAAATAATGTGATCTAGAAAAATGATATTTTATAAATTTAGTCAGTGAAAAAGGTAAAATTACGAGGAAAAAAGATCATCTTGTTCACAATGATTGAATTGATTTGAATATTTATTATGATTTGTGCAAGATAGAATTATAAGGTCATCAAAATTGATGTGCAGTTAATTTTACATAATTATTAACTTGATGAATAATTCTACATTAAACATCTACAAAGGGTTTATTCATTAGAGTGATGGTTTTAAAGTTTACATTTTTAAAAACAAATTGTGGGTAAAAAAAACAGTATGAGAATGATATTAAAATATGTAAAGTAGTCAATGAAAAATGAAATTAAATAAACACAACATGGATTCCAATTTTTATATCATGTAATATTAAAAAAATACATTCATTGTTATTTCATATGTCAATGACATAATTTCTTACGGAAATAATGAGGCAACCAGTGAGAAATTTATTATCCAAATTTAGATACAACAAGTGATGTATATAATTTATTATATTCCATTATTCATGGGTTCAAAACTCAAAAAAATGTTCTAACATTCTCTCATAATATAAGTATGTTCATGATATTGATAAGATGTTTGGTATGAAGGAATTGAGGGAGGAAAATACTGCTATGGATCCTGGGATATATTTTTCCATTGATAAATAAGGATTAAGTGTGGATTAAATAGTGTTATTAAATAATATTATAAACATAATTTATGTAACACCCCATACTTCCATGGTATGCTTCACATTGAATAATACAATAACATGCAATGTACTCAACTTCGAGTTCTAGCACACCACGACCAATCAAAATAGCCATTATGAATAGTAATACCCACTTTTGAACTTTTATAATTTTTTTTTCAAAATGGAAGTCATATTTGGATTTAGAATATCAAAATTAGTTTATGGTGAGTTTTTTTTATATTTCTATAAACATTATTTTTTGATGAATAGGGAAAACAATGCGTTATAGTTTAAAACTGACTTTTTATTTAAATAAATATTTTTAATTTAAATTTATTTTCAAGACAAAATAGATAGATAATACCTATTTTAGCCTAATTTATATCATTTAATTCTTTTTATAATAATATTAGATATATAAAATTTTGTTGAACTTTTTACCGTTTTTTACCCAATTTCTAGGAACATTTTCAAATATTCATAAGACATAATTTTACCGCTTCTCTGAATTGAATTTCAAAAATCAATGAGATAGAGGTCACATCATTATGTAAAATTTGGTTTAATAGGATGAAAATAATTTTGGGTGAATAGTGACTTTTGAATTTTATTTACCGCGATTAAAAGTAAATATGGTAATTAAAGGTAAGAATTATATTATAATTCCCCTAACACATTTCCTAATTCTTTTGGACTAGTATTTTTTGACCAAAATACACCTTATGAATAAAAGTTCATCCTCTTTGATCCAGATGGATTAGATTATGACATTTATTATTATTCTATTAAAAGAATAGTTAAAAGTGTTAAATTAAAATTTTCAAAACTAAAACATTTTTAATATAGGGTTATACATAAGTTAAATTAGACTATAATTAATAATTATAAAGCTAAAAATATTTAACAACTAATGGTATTTTATATATAATTTTTAGACATTGAAAAATTAAATATATTTATGACACAATGATGATGTAATAAATACCTTATTAATGAAATATTAAAATAATTGATATTATAAATATACAAATAAATGTAAATTGAGACTTTTTTTGCATTGAAATAATTTTATAGGTTAATAATACATTCATGAATTGATTTAATATATTTTTTCTATGTAATCATGTATTTATTACTTTCGTAAAAACCAAATACTAAATAGTGTCAAAATTGACAAAAATGAGTTTTTAAAACAAATACTATATTATTAAATTATATAATATTCCTAAAAATATAAGGATTGTACAAAAGACTTATATAATGATATATATGTCATTATTGAGCCAATTGAGGTTCTCTGGGATTTTTATAGTATGTTTATTAAAAAATTATTATAATAACACAAAAATACATGGTAAAAGTTAAACTATTAAACTAAGAGTTAAATCTAAAAGACAAGGTTAATATGGTGACCTAAACATATCTAAAACATATTTTTGAGATGTTTTAGACCCATACCTACCCTATCATAAAACTAAATTCATTTGGAGCAATTATAAACAATAAATTATTTTATAATAAAATAATATTTCAAGCTTTTCCTAAAGTGACTGTCACCTCTCTTAAAAAAGGTTACTTACCCTTCTCTAAAAAACACCTCCATAGCCATTTAGATCAGCCGAAACCTTCTCAAATGTCCTCCCAACTACACTCAATTAAACCTATAGGACATACATTGATCAGAAGACTACTTGAAGATCCCTTTTGATCACGTAAAAAAGGAAGCACCCGAAGAAGAGGTAATAATTTCATCACTTCTTTCAAAGTTCTTTTCTTCTTCCACTTATTCTTTATTTGTTGTTTCCATAACAAAGTAATAAATCTAGTACCTTCTTCATACTGTGATTTTATTATAAATATGTTACAACCATTTTCAATATTCAATCAATCCTATGAATGACAACGTCATGATACATGTGTACGTATGGTTTACCGTCTCCACGACGTAGTGTAGTTTGTTATTCAACACATCATCATTTGGATGGGTATAATAATGAGTATAGATGAAGAAAATAATAAATAAAACTTGTCAATGATTATTTTTATGTAATATTCCATCCAATTACATACTAATTCACCATGAATATAATTGAATTTTCGCTTGTGCATACGCACATATTATCCTCTCCACGAATGCGATGAGATTCATTCCCCATCGTTACCATTCAAGAATAATTATCATTTTATGATTAAAAATAATACATAAAAACTTAATATCATTATGGATATGAATCAAATACAATCTATCCATAATAAACATGACTTATGTAACAAAATATATAAAGGAAAATGAATCAGTTAACACCCGAAACAATGATAATACTGAAATATTATTAACAAAACAATACTATAGGATCATATATGATATCATATTTATGTATGTGGTTCTTGTGTAATTTAATAATAATGATTAAACTATTATACAAGAGGTTAGAATATCATCGACAATGGAAAAGTATAATGTAAGGGTTAATTTTACAATATCTTTACATATATGAGGTTATTTATACGTTAGTATCTACTGTGACTTATTTATCAGCAATATCTATGTTTCTTAAAAATTTAATTCAATTTTTTTTTAATATTTCCTAGAATATGGGTTAAACACTTTTATACCCTTTTTTGACTTTATATAAATTTTTTTAAAAGGAATCTTTTCATTTTTTTTTCAAAACAAGGTACTTTATGACCTTTTCGACAAATTTAGGTAAGAATGTTTTTTTTATTTATACGATCGGTGTATATATTTTATGCCATTATAACTCCTTAAAATCATACCATAAAATCTTATTATAAAATTTTCAAAATAAATGTTTTCTTTACATTAAAATTATTTCAAAATAGAAATAGATATATCTCTCAAATAGTTTTGATTTCATCTATGTCAACATCCTTTGATGGATTTTACAGTTGTTTGAAATTTATTTATTATGATACAATATTCCATATTGTATTGATGCTTTTGTGATATGTTTGAGTATGGATCTTTTGTTTTTATATCGTCCCTAGTTAATGGTTAAAGTATTAACATTTCGTATGCCAGTTTTTATACGAATGTTTATATTGAATTTCATGAATTTCATATGGGGAATGAGTTGGACTTAGTAAGTAACTTGTGGATCCCACTATAGCTCCTCGATGCATCAGATGGTCTCATGAGACATACCAGCTTCTTGGAACGTGGCCTTTTTTTTGTGGTTATGATGTATATAATTATGCATTCCTTCATTATGAAATTAACTATTGATATTACATGTGATTATTTGACTAGTAGAATATCGATGTGAATATGAAAATGAATTTTTTATTTATATTTTCCATATTATTCTGAAATTTATGTTAAAAAAGGATTGTGTTTTAGTCTTATACATTTCCTTAAATGTTTATGATTATTTATGATATTTTCTGCTATATTTTTATCCTTACTGAGCATCTCAGCTCACCCCTTTCTTTTGTTTTTTTCTGAGGATGTGAAGAAGTATATTATGATTAACTTGCAGGGATAGGATAAATGATTTGAGTGTGTTCAAAGAGGAAACAATGTTGTTTTTCTTTTTTTCATTATGTAATGTAAAACTTCTGTATGCCTCTAGTACTTCCAAGGATACTAAACTAATCGGTATATCATGACATGATCTCTTGTGATCATGTGAATTTTATGTAATAATGCACCGACTCTAGGTTACTAGGTTCGTGGCATTACAATTGGTATCAGAGGAAGTTTAGTTCAAAACTTGGAAACTAGATTTAGAAAAACTCTGATTAGAGAAAATTACACTAGGATAGACCTTGAAGATTATTATAAAATAACTTTCTAGAATTTTGTTAATGTAGAGAGTTTTTGAATTTTCCAAGAAATATATCCCCATTTGGATACATGAAGGTAGTGGCGGCTCTAGAACAGATGAACCTAGTACTTAAAACTTCAACAAGGAGTTTCGGGCATGACCCAGGGTATCATAGTACATGACAACATTCATTTCATCCCTTTTGGTTATGACACTCCTAGAGGATATGATTAAGATAATTCAAATTTTATTTACAAACCATTAAGAAGGATTTATGAGTAAATACCTCCTCAAAGGAATTTTTTTTATATGATAATAGATTATATGGAAAAACTGTTCAATTTCTGTTATGTATTTTACTGGTTTTCAATTATGTATTGAGATTCATAAACTAATCCAGTTTATTCCATTGTTTAGAAATGGAATCTAGTGGAAGAAATGGAAACTGTATCAACACCTCTAATTCATGTAGGGATTTCCCTCATACTCAAGATAATTATAGTGGAGATGGTAATGAAAATAGTGTTGAATAGCTTATATCCACACTTAGAAAACTCCCTCATGTTTTGAATAATATGATTACACGTATGGAGAACCCCGATCCATAAAGCATATGATTAATGTTAGACCTCTTCATGAGGAAAAAACCTAAAAATTAAATGGGGCTACAAATCCATTTGTAGGTGAGAAATAGATAAGTTCCTTAGAGAAAATATTTCATGCTTTGGAGAGTAGCGAAAGGGAAAAAGTTGTCCTTGCATTTTATCACCTCACGAGAGATACATATCAATGATGGTCATTAATTCAAAACGCAAAGGAGGATGGAGAAGTATCAAATATATAATGGAGGGAGGTTAAATATATTTTCAATGAAAAATAATTTCCTCGTGGCCATCGAGCGGATATGGAATGAAAATTTCGGAGTCTAAGGCAAAAGGAAGATGAGAATGTCGCAAAGTATGAGTCTAATATTACATGGTTAGAATGGCATGCACCAGATTATATATGGATCCCAAGGAGTATGTTTGATCGATTTACTGATGGGTTAAAAAAAATTCCCCATCAAGAATTAATCTCATAATCCTTCTCATCATACAAAGATATTGTCTCATGTGCTATCAAGACAGAAAGTAATTCTCTAAGTCTTATGACTTTAAAGAAAACCAAGAGAAGAAGAGATCTATTTAACACTGTGGAAATAAAAATAATGGTAATAAGGTAAATTTATCATTCCCATCAAGTAGTAAATGTGGGACGAAACACCCAGGTAATTGATTAAAGGGAATGTGAGTCTGTTACAAGTGAGATGAAAAAGGCCACCATGATCGTGATTACAAGGGAAGAGGCCTTCAATGTTGAAATCTAAAATTGTAGATAAATGGGGAATTATGAAAATGGATGTCCCAAGATCTAAGGAAACATACATAATAATAGGCCATGGGAGAAATGCCAAGCTTCTGTGATCACTAATACTGAGGTTGAGCTCCGAATGACTTGCTGGCAGGAAATTTAATGGTTTCCTCAAATTTAGCCAATTCTTTATTTGATTCCGGATCATTGCATTGTTTTATATCTTAATAGTTTTTTATGAAAATTAGATATTTTTCATTTGATTGAACAGAGGAGTTGTTAGTCAAAACTCCTAAGGGAAGAATCATAGTAACAATGTTTTGTGAATCAGTTCCCATTAGGGAATATAAAAATTCGTTAACTGCTGATCTCATTGTCATACCCATGATTTAATTTGATATAATCCTTGGTATGGATTGAATTTCATACCATGATTCAAAAATATATTATAAGAAGAAGGAAGTTACAATTTTCGATGATGATATAGAGCACCTTATCATTATATTAGAAACATCACCATATAATCCTTATCAAGATCCACCCCCCGGTTGCTCTACTAAATTAAATTATTATTGAGGAAGTGAGTGAAATAACTATGGGTGCAGAAAGGAATGTTCAAATAGAGGACGTACCAATTGTACAATAATATGTAGTTGTGTTTCCAGAGGATTTACCTGGACATCTTCTACTAGGAGAAATTGAGTTCTACATTGATCTAATTCATACTTCAACACCCATATCAAAGACCCCTTATAGAATGTCAACTGTGGAATTAGTGGAACTAAATAAACAACTAATGGAATTCAGCAATAAATGATTTATTCTCCCTAGTGTTTCTCGATGGGGATCCCTTGATCTTTTTTATAAATAATGATGGATCTATGAGGATGTACATTGACTACAAGGAGATGAATGCTATAACAATAAAGAACAAGTTTCCCCTACCTCACATTGATGATTTATTCGATTAAAATCATAGAGCTTAATATTTATCAAATATTGACCTTCGATCTGGATATCATTATTTGTTTGTGAAGAAGGACGATATTCTGTAAATAGAATTTCAAACCAGGCGTGGGCATTATGAGTTTACATAAATGCCTTTTGGACTGCCTAATGCAACCTCTGTTTTCATGAATTTAATTAAAATAGTTTTCAAGGAATATCTTGTTGACTTTCTAGTGGTATTTATTGATGATATATTGGTATGATAAAAAATCTATAAAGACCATGACAATAACTTACACACTATTATGACAACTCTAAAAAGAAATGAATTATATGGGATGTCTAGAAAATGTGAATTCTGGTATCAGGAAATTTTATTTCATGACCATATTTTCTAATATAATGGAATCTCTGTCGATCCTTAAATGACCATAGAAATCCATGAATGGATAGCACTGAAAAGTATAACTGAGGTATGCAGTTTTTATACGTTTAATAGGTTATTATCAGCATTTCATCTAAAAATTTTCCCGATTCGATAAACCATTAACCAAGATCACATGTAATGTGGTTAAATTTGTTTGGAAAAAAGAGTCTAAGTAATGTTTTGATGAATTTATGAAAAGATTAGTCAATGATCCAATCATGAATCTACCATCATTGAATGATGAATTTGTTATTTATAGGGATTTTTCAAGGAAAAGACTTAGTTGTGTCATTACACGTAATGATAGAGTTATTGGCTGTGCATCACAGTAGCTAAAATTCATGAACAAAACTATTCCCCTCATGATATTGAGTTATCAGTTGTAATATTTTCTCTGAATATATGGAGACACTATCTATATGGTGAAAAAATTGACATATATACTGATCAAAAGAGTCTGAAATATATTTTCTCATAGAAAGAACCCATCATGAGGAAAAGGAGATGGCCTGATCTACTCAAGGATTATGATTGTACTATACACTGCCACATGGGGGAAGGAAAATAAAGTGGAAGATTCTTTGAGCAGGAAGGATCATGAAGTTTTGAACAACATGAGAGTTGAAAGGGATCCTATATTCATGGATTTAGTAAAGATTGATATGGTAATAATCATGTAACGTGAAACATCAATACTTTTTCAAATGGTTTCCATACCATCTTTACTAGAAAGGATAAAGAGTAATTAGACTGATAATGAGGTGTTTCAAAAGAAAATTGAAGCTGTGAATGATTAGAGATTGATTGAATTTATATATGAAGATGGAATTTTGCAAATTGGGAAGAGATTTTGTGTTCCTAACATACCTCATATAAAATGGTAATTATTGGATGATTCTCATAGCTCCAATTTTTCTATACACCCTTGTAGCACTAAGATTTATAGTGATTTAAAGGAATATTTTCTGTGGGAAAACATGAAAAGCGAGATATATGATTATGTGTCAAGATTTATCTTTTGTCAATATGTTAAGGCTGGAAGACAATATCCAAGATGAGTCATGAAAAATATTCACATACAGGAGTGGAAATGGGTTGTAATTACGATGGACTTTGTTATAGGTATACCAAAGACTCGTAGAAGGAATGAATCAATATGGGCCATTGTTTATCATCTTACCGAGTTAGCACATTTTAGTTATATAAGAGATGATTTACCACTTGAAAGATTAGAAAGACTATATATTAATAATTTTTTATGACTTAATGGTGTACCCCTATCGATAGTTACTCATCGTGATCCTCATTTTATATCAAGATTCTGGAAAGGGCTATAGAAGGCCCTAGATACTGAATTTCATTTGAGCACTACCTACCACCCTCAAACTGATGGTTAATTAGAAGAGAATACTCAAACCTTATAAGACTTGTTGAGATCTTTCTCACTTGACTTTCAAGGTATGTGAGACTGTTATTTACCTTTGGTAGAATTTTCCTATAAAAATAGCTTCCATTCATGTATTCATATGGAACCATATGAAGCGTTATATGGAAAGAGATGCCGCACACCTACTTGTTTGGATGATGTTGGTAAAAGAAAACTTATAGGCCAAGAACATATTGAGGAAACAATGGGAGTGGTGAAGATTATCCAAACCCACATCCAAGCATCTCAAAGTAGGTAAAAGAGATATGCCAATAACTGAAGGAAGGATTTAGAATTTCAAGTAGGATATCATGTTATCTCGAAGGAATCTCTATGGAAGGGTGTTATACGAATTGATATTAATGTTAAATTATATTCTATGTTCATAGGACCTTTCGAAATTAAAGAATGAATTGGAGTTATAGATTACCGTTTGGCAATGCCTCTATGTCTCTCCAAAATTCATGATGTGTTCCATGTATCACTGTTGAGAAAATACATGCCTGACCCAACACATGTACTCACCTATGAAGAAATATAAATGGAACCATATATATGTTATTGTTAGGAGCCTATTAGGATTCTTGATACTAGAGAACATGTGTTGAGAAATTGGATGACTCGTCTGGTATAAGTTCTATGGAGAAATTATAAGATTTAGGAGGCAACGTGGGAACCCGAGAAACTTATGATGAAGAACCCCCTGAATCATTTTATGCACTAAATTTAAAGAAATTTCGAGGATTAAATTATTTTAAGGTGGAAAGAATGTAACACCCTAAGCTTCCACGATACACTTCTCTTTGAATAATACAAAAACTTGCGATGTACACAACATCAAGTTCTAGTACACCGCAACCAATCAAACTAACCGTTATGAATTTTAATAAACACTTTTGAAATTTTTTAAATTCTAATTTTAAAATGTAAATCATTTTTAGATTCAGAATATCAAAATTAACTTAAGGTGATTTTTTTTTATTTTTATGAAAACATTAAATTTTTGATGAATAGTGGAAAACACTACGTTGTTGTTTAAAACAGACTTTCTATATAAATAATTATTTTAAATTTAAATTATTTTTAAAGTAAAAGAAGATACATAATCCCTATATTATTCCAATGTAAATCATTTAAGTCATTTTTTAATAAGATTCAATACAAAAAAATTTATTGAACTTTTTATAGTCTTTTACCAACCTTCTAGGCACATTTGCAAATTTGAATTAAACATAATTTTACCACTTATATTAATTGAATTTCACAAATCCTTGAGACAAGGTTTGCATCATTATGTAAAATGTGGTTTAATAGGATGAAAATAATTTTTTCTGAATAGTAACTTTTGAATTTTATTTACCATGATTAAAAGTAAATAGGGAAATTAAAGGTAAAAATGATATTATAATTACACTAAAACATGTATTAATTATATTGAATAACTATTTTTAGAACAATATAAACCTTAGGAATACAATATTATCCTTTTTTATCCACTAAAATTCAATTAGGAAATTTCTTATTATTTTATTTAAAGAAGATTTAAAAGTGCTAATTTCAAATTTTTCATAACTAAAAAATCTTTGATATGGGGTTATACATAAGGTAAATTTGACTATAAATATTAATTAGGAAGATAAAAATATTTCCTACATAAATATATTTTATTTATAATTTATAGACATTAAATAATGAAATTTATTTAGGACACAACGATGTTGTAGTAATTACATTATTTATGAAATATTAAAATAATTGATATTATAAATATCCAAATAAATTTAAATTGAGAATTTTGATACATTAAACTAATATTATAGTTTAATATGACATGTTATTAATGATTTAATTTATTTTGATCGAATTAATCGAGTTTTTTTTTACTTTCACAAAAACCAAATACTAAATAGTGTCAAAATTGACATAAATGAGTTTTTAAAACAAATACTATATTATTAAATGATATAATATTCTTAAAAATATAAGGTTCATCCAAAGGACTTATATAATGATAGATATGTCATTAATAAACAAATTTATGTTTTCTTATATTTTTTAGTAATTTTGTTAACCATTTATTTATAATAATACATGAATACATGGTAAAATTTAAAATATTTTACTAAGAGTTAAATCTAAAAGAAAAGGTTAAAATGGAGACCTAAACTTGTATAAAACCTATTAGTTGGGAGTTTATTGACACTTAGACACCTTATCATAGAACTAAATCATTTTTTATCCCTTATAAATTTAAAATTAATTTATAATAAAATTAATTTTCAAGTTTTCCAAAAGTAACCTTCACCTATATTATTAAAGGGTTATTCCCCTTATCTCCAAATCACATCCCCAAAGCCATTTTGCGGAGCCAAACCCTACTAAAATATCCTCTCAACTACCCTCACATCAACATAGAGGATTTACATTGATCAGAATCCAAATTAAGGATACCTTTTGATTAAATAAAAAAGGAAGCACTTGAAGAAGAGGTAATAATTTCATCATATCTTTCAATGTTTTTTATTCTTCCACATAATTTTTCTTTGTTTTATCCATAAAAAATTAATAAATACATTAAATTATACATACTATGATGTTATTGTATATATGGTACGACCATATTCGTTATTCCATCCATCCTATGAATGACCATGTCACTATATGTGCGTATGTACGACTTACCATCTCTATGTCGTGGGGTAGTTTGTTATTCAACACTTCATTATTTGTATGGGTATAATAATGAGTATAATTGATGTAAATAATAAATAAAACAAGTTTAATATTCTTTATATTCAGTATAAACTCAAATTACATTATATTTCAAAATCAATAGAATGGTATTGTCACTCGTGCGTTTGTACGGATTACCGTCTCCACGAACGTGAAGAGATTCATTCCCCATCGTAACCATTCAAGAATAGCGTTCATATTATAATTAAAAATAATGTTTAATAACTTAATATAATTCTGGATATTAATCCAATATATCCTATCAATAAGAAACATTACTTATGTAACAAATCATATAAAGTAAAATGAATCATTTAACACCAAAAACAATGATACTATTGAAATATTATTAACAAAAAACTATTAAAAATATCGTAGATGTTATCATATTTTTGTATCTAGTTATTGTATAATTTAATAAAAATCATTTAACTATTATAAAAAAAGTTAATGTACCCTCTAATAAGGAAAATTATAAGGTAAGTGTTAATTTTACAATCTCTTTACTTATTTTAGTTTGTTTATACGTAAGTATCTACTGGGACTTCTTTATCATCCACATCCGTGTTTCATAAAAATGTATTTCATAACATTTTTACAATTTCCTAGAATATGAGATAAATTAATTTATACCCTTGTTTGGCTTTATATAATATTTTTGAATGAAATCTTTTTTTCGTTTTCTAGACAATGTACATTATGAACTTTTTGAAAAATTAAGGTAAAAATGTTTTCTTTAATTTATATGGGGGTGCGAATATTTTCCACTATTATAAAACATTCGATGATTACCTTACGAGCTTATATAAATATTCTCAAAATAAATGTTTTCATTACTTTAACATGATTTCAAAATAGAAATAGATATATCTCTCAAATAGTTTTGATTTCATCTATGTCAATATCTTTTGAGGGATTTTACACTTGTTTGATGTTGAGTCATTATAATACAAACTTCCATATTGTATTGAAGGTTTTGTGATATGTTTGACTATGATGTGATGTTTTTATACCATTCAGGTTTTATGTATAAAGTATTAAAATTTCTTCTGCTAGTTTTAATTCAAATATTTATGTTATGTTTCAAACATTTCATATGAAGAATGCGTTGGACTTAGTATGTGATGGGTGGAGGCTACTATTGCTCCTCAATGCATCGGTAGGTATCATGTGAGAAACTAGTGTCTTGGAACAAGGCCTTAAAAATTATTATTTTATAGTGTTGGAATGAGGCCTGGACTATTTGGTTATGATGTCCGGAATTATGCATTCCATCATTATGAAATTATCTTTTGATATTACATGTGATTATTTGACCAGTAGAATATCCAACTGAATAAGTAAATGAAATTATTTGATTTATCTTTTCCTTATTATGATGAGTTTAAGTTTAAAAAGTCTTTTTTTGTCTTATACATTGCCTTAAATATCTATGCTGATTTTTGATAGTTTTATTTATATATTTATCCTTACTGAGCATCTAAGCTCACCCCTATCTTATTTTTTCTTTTTCCCATGATGTGAAGAAGTATATTACGATTAAACTAAAGGGATAGAATAAAGGATATGAGTTTGTTCAAAGGGGACACTATGTTGTTTTTCATTATTTCCAGATGTAAAGTAAAACTTATGTATATATACAGTACTTCCAAGGATATTTAACTGATCGGTCTTTCTAGACTTGATCTCTTGTGATCATACCAATGTTCTGTAATAATGCACCGACTCTGGATAATTGTTGTTGGGGTGTTACAATATATTATATAGAGTCTTTATTAGACATTTTATATATGGTTATAGTTTATGAGGGACCTAAGATTTTATGAAATTGTATTTTTGAATTAATTTATTTCACTGATAGCTTGTGTTATCCATTAAAACAATTTTAAAAAAACCATGATACACTATAAAAATATCATTATTATGTTGTATCACCTAGATATTGGATTATAGGGTATTAATAGGATTGAATAAATCATAAAAAATTATGTCTTATTTGTTTCAAAAATTAATTCATTGGTTATCGATGAATTAGAAATTAAAAATAATAATTATTTGAAAATAAAGGGGATGAATTTAAAAAACTATTTTTATGCGCACAATGTATTTTATCTTAATAAATTTAGTATATTACTATTGTTGAATTCTTTTAGTGAAATTTTTAAATTATATATTTAATAAAAATTTTAAAACATTCATTTAATAGGCATGAGATAAAAATAAATATGCTTTTATGCTTAAAAACTATGTTTTTCAAAAAATGAGTTTTTATCAGTTTTTGTGCATATAAATTAAAAATAATTTTTTACAATTATTGGTAGTGAATTTGATAAAATTAATTGATTACATAGAATCAAGAGGTACAAATTTAGAAAATATGCCTCTTTTTTTTGGGTCAATAAGAATAATAATTGTGGTAAAATTCAATACCTCAGTAAAGGATAAATCATTTCAATATATGTAATAAATAAGTGATAAGGAAAACAAAATTCAAAAAAATTCATATATAATGAATGGAACTATACAATTACCACCTTAGTCTTTAATTTATTTAATGGACAATTTTCCATGAAAATGAAATTTATTAAATTTAAAATTAATAAAGTTAAAATTTTCACATTCTTAGTTTTAAATTTATTTATTGTATTAACATGGAGATATAATTGTTATGACATAATCTAGATATTAATTTTTATAATAATAAAATTATTTTCATGATATAAAATTATTTTTAATCTCTTGAAATTTTGATATGGCGTTAAATGCTTATGTAACATCGATACAAAAGTTCTCCAATTAATATATATATATATATATACATATATAATAATTGATTTTAAAAATATTAAAATTAATATAATTTGATTGAGTTAAGGAGTTCCATAAATTCTTTAGATGAATATTACATATTAATGTCATTTTAAGGAATTATATTCAAATTCAAAATTTTTTATTTTTTTATTTTTAGTAAAATTAAATGAATAGTGTTAAAATTTATGTTAATAATATTGTAACAAAATAAAAATGTATTAAATTACATAAAATTAATATAAATAATGAATTATAAAAAATGGGATAATATATAGTTGAAAATTTCTCCCCACTCTATTTATTGGTAATTTTGAATCATTGTAATTGAGAAATAATTTATTATAGTTTAATCTTTTAAGAAATTCCATGTGTTTCATCACCCTCCCGAATAATATAACACCACATATTTATATTATTCAAACCACTTTGATCCAATTTTCTTGGTAATCCTCCAACGGCCTTTCATAATGTGAGGTTATTTTCTAACATTTACTATTTCAAATTATTTCTCTTATAATTCCACTAAATATTTTCTATTTATAATAAAATAAGAAATTTATTATTCTAAATATTCTTAAAATTTATTATTATTAAAAACTACCATTATCTTCCCACTTTCCATCAAATGGGGTGAGAATGTATCCCTCGTACGTACGTAAGACTTACCGTCACCGAAAAGCGGTACCATTCATTATCGCTCACCAAATTTCAATAATTGTTATTATGATGGGTTTAAAGATTATATATTGTATTTATGAAATAATATTAATTTTTTAATTAAAAAAACATACCAACCTTGTTACCTTCAAGACCTAGTAAAAATGATAATGTTGCTCGTGTGTACGTGTGGACTACCACCTCTAAGAAGTGATGTAATTAATTTTTCACTTATAATTTATATTGATTGTAAGGATTGTGGATAAGATGACTAAATATTATTTCTATGATATAATAATTATTTTTTAAGGGTTAATTATTATTTACCTTTATTGTTTTCTATCTGTTGAAAAATGAAAATAAAATTCATCTATATATATGATCTACTATCTCAACAAATAGTGTAACTAATTTTTAATATCTACCATAATGAATGAGTCTAAATATATATACATAATGAATGTAAATGATGTAATAATAATTTATTTAATTTTATATATAATTACAATAAGTTTATATTAAATATACAGGATATTTGAATGATTTTGAAGAAAGAGGAACTTGAGGTAAGGAATTTTTACCTTACATTTATTTCTATGGGAGACAAGCCAGATACATAACTTGTTTATTTTGAATGGTGTATATACCAACTATGAATGTTTATTATTATTATTATTATCAAAATTATTTGGATTTATATACCCATCTAAGGCTATTCTTTCACATGAATATTTATTCAAAAAGTAACCAAAGTGGTAAGGGTTTTATGTTACAATCTCAATATTTATCAGGATTTTTTATCATTAACATTATGATGATGATATATTAAAATATAACACTCAAGATAATTTTAAATTTTATTATCCTCTAGTCATTAATTTAAAATATATGATTTCCTTTCACTTTCCTCAAATTAATATCTAATGATAACGAAAATATGTTTTTAATAGAAATCGACCTTATTTTTATCTTCAGTTGAAAATACATTATATTCCATATCCCTATTTAAATAAATCTTTTAATAATGGTTTTTAATATTCTAATATGATTTTTTAAATTCATTTTTACTTATGTTTTAATTTTAAAAAAATGGTTCAAAAGGGATCCTCATTTAATTTTCTGAATGAGTTACATCATGAATTGTTTTTACAAAAGTGTAAAGGAATGTTTTATATTAGATTATATAGTTGGAAAACATTTCCAAAAATAATTACCACTAAATTATTTGAGATTTTATTTGAAATATTCATGGTTATTTTAAATGAAATTTTTTTCCATTAAATTTTACAAAATCTTATATTTTACATAAGTGATTTCAAAATAGAATTGTTTTTCCTCGTGAAATTTTCTATGTGATATTTAAAAATACTATATAATATTTAATCTGTTGTTATTTATTCAGACATAATAGGTTTATGATCCAATTATGAAATCCTTATTCATTACATGAATATTTTTTAGTGATACTATTTTTTTGAAACCTCTTCTATTTCCATGGGTTATTCAATGATGTAGTGTTTATGAAACCCATTTCTTTTCATGGGTTCTGATATGATGAGTATTTTAAGATCTTGTTGCAAACATATATATGATTTCCATTATGTAATTATTGGGAACTATATTCACATACACTTCAATGGGTAATTATTAATTTTCTATAAGATCAAAGGTTACATTAGAGGTTAGGCAACCCCCAGAAGTGGATATATGGGAGGTTATCCTAAAATCAATGTTGGTACAGAAGTAGTTAATGCAAGCCTAACATATTATGAATGTATTGGTGAGTATATCTGAAATTAGGTCTTCCATGATTATTTTTATACCATAATTTCTTTCCTTATACCATTATTATTTTCTCATAGTTCATTTTATTTGATTCTTTTATCATTAATGTCTTATGAACTACGAAGTGTTATGCCATCACTCAATATTATGATATATAATTTGAAGAGAATGGATTTAAAATTTTTAACTCATGTTCCCATACCATTATGTTCATTTTATTCTTATATGATCATTGATATATACATTTTTTTACCCTTATTGATTATTATAGACCACCCTTTATTTTTTTAACATTTTCTATGTTATTAGGTATGGTATTTTGTGTGATATGTCTAATAAGGGAACAATCGATAAAGAAATATGTGGGAGATGAAGTAGTTCACTTGTTAAGTAGTTATTTATGTATCTATGATTCCAAAGGAACTATACCTATGAAATTATAGAATTAAATATTTTATTATATAAATAATTTTAATCTAATAAGATTTGATATTCATGTATGGAAGGTATGGGTCACTATAGTTGATATTAGAGAAAGTTTTAGTTATCTATTTGAAACACGGATGAGGAAACACTAATTAGATGTATATGGATAAGACTATCTATATGAAAAATCATAATGTCTTTTTAAAAATCATGAATGAACTAGGTTAAACCTTATGTTTCAATGATTGAAAATAATATTTCATGATTTAGGAATCCAGTAAATGACTTTTCATGATTATGTGGTCTCCTAATATGATTAATGTTTCTCACACTAGGAATTTGGGTTTTGGATAATGATTTGAACATGATGGAATCATATTAATTGTATATACAATAGAATGAAATTTATATTCATTTGGAGTGACTAAACATTTTATAGATGGAATAAAAAATATAATTTCTATGCTCACCCAAATTCTCAAGATATGAATCACACCGATTTTCTAAATGAGAAAAGGTGGGAACAATGTACTACTGAGTCTTTCATGATATGAATTGCACATTATTTTTGTGGGTTTCTTAGTCCAATAATTATAGAGAAATTGATATGTACCATAGAAAACATGTTTTCCTTTTTTCAGTGCTCAGGTCATAAAAAAGTTATTTGCACCGTTTATCATTTGGAAGCCGAATCAGATAAATAGTGAACTCTTATTAAAAACTTGAGGGAATAAGATGAGTGCGACTCTATGGTCTGGGATGAATTTAAGAGATTATTTCTTAATAAGTACTCATCTCATATTATTTAAACAAAAATTTTGAATTAATTTATTAAGCTAAGTCAGAAGGATGATGAATTCATTGGTACGTATGGAGAACATTTTACAAGGCATGCGATGTTTGGTTCTGGAATTATCATGAGAACCAGATGTATGTTTTATAGATTCTTTAGTGGATTAATACCATGTATCAAAAGTGCATTATTAATAAGGGACTTCATACAATTTGATGTCATAATTTTATGTGTTTTCATTGTGGAAATCCATATTTGAGCTACCCATAAATATCATGGTTTTTATGAGAAAATAATGATGCAATTTAAAGTAAATTCTAAAAAACATTGAGAGAGGTTTATGATACTTCCATTAGATTCACAATTAAGAAATTATCATAGTTTAAATTGTATTAAGGGGGTTAATAAATTTTTTAGGTGTGAAAATGAAGGACATTAATTCAATGAATGCCAAATTGATGGGAATAATTTTTATAATGATGTGAATAAAGAAAAATATCAATGGAATACACCCACAATAATATAGTGTTTCAAATTTATGTAGTATGTTAATTATGATATATATTTCCCAAATAAGATGGTTAATGTTAATAATAATCATCAATAAAATATTAACACCATAGAAAAAGGGGAAAATCATATGATCATTATTTCTAAAGATTGATGTTATGATAACATGGTGAAAGGTACACTTATCATCCACTATAGAACCGACAATGTCTATTTGATTCTAGATCTACCCACTCTTTTATTTATGAAGCATTTTATAATGGTATTATAGAAACACCTCAATGATTATATGTTTAATTTGTAGTGAAAACACATAATGGTATAATGATTTTTTCTCAATTATATAAATCTTATCCTATTTATTTTTGTTGGAATATAATTATTGAATATATTATTATCATCCATCTAGTTGAGTTTGATGTTGTTTTGAGAATGTATTATCATTATTTAAATTAATCCCACATCATTAACAAGGATGGTAATTCACATTTAATATTCCAAAAAATCATATGATCTTATAACCATGTGATGGTAAATATGAACTATCAATTGAAATCACATCCATTTTATATGTTTTGGTTCATATTCAAAAGGTTCATTTACCTCGTCTGGTTGGGGAGAATTTGAATATTGAATATATTCGTACATTGTGTGATTTTATAATGTAATTCTTGAATATATTCCAAGTGTTCCACCAAATCATTATGTTTAGTTTTCAATTGGACTCATGACTGGTTTAACTCAAATTTCAATGTATCCATATAGTATATCCCTAAGTAAGCTGTAGGAATTGAAAAAAACATGAAGGGAATATTGATAAGGGATTAATTTTTCCTAATGTGTAACCTTTGGGACCACCTATATTTTTGTTAATTATAAAAATGGATAAATGAAAGTATGCATGTATTATCAAGAACCTAACAAGATCACTATAATGAAAAGCTATCCCGTACCCCATGTTGATTAGTTTTTTGAACAAATTTTCATTTCCCAATAGTTTTTCAAGATTGAACATCATTATAGATATCATCAATTGGGGGTCAATATGGAGGGTATACCCAAAAAAAATATTCTTATCCATGTATGGATAATATAAATATATAGTGATGAATTTCGGGCTGACTAATTCCACAACTATCTTCATGGATTTAATGAATAATGTATTTATAGATTAAAATGATAAGATTGTTCTAGTATTTATATAAGATATTATTATAAATTAAAAGTGCAATGAAGAGTGTGAAGAACAATTTTTTATTTTACATAAGACCCTATAAAAGGATAATATAATTGAAAATTTTACAAAGTGTGAATTGTTTCTATAGAAAGTTTCATTTTTGGTTTATATAATCTCAAGAGAGGATATATTTATATGGATCCAACAATGAGTGAAGGTATTTAATGTGGTCTTAGTCCAAACATGGTTATAAATATATGTAGTTTACTTGGTTTGTATTGGTATTATCAATAGTTTGTGGTATTTTTCCAGGAATATCCAATCCACTCACCATGTTATTTTTGAAGGGAGAAAAGTTCCCATGGTTAGATGAATGTGAGGAATAATCCAAGGAACAGAAGAGATGTATAGTTTTAACACATGTGATTAAATTACCATATAATAGAGTATGATTTATAATCCATATTATCACATCAAAGAAGTGATTGAGATGTTTAAGAATGACAAATGGTATTGTTATAGCTTAGGCCTTATGATAATTGAAGGTCCATGATCAAAATTACCCAACTCAGGATTTGGAGTTAGCTATGGTATTTTTTGGATTAATGATATGGAATAATTATATTTATGGTGAAAGGTGTGATATATAATCTGATCAAGAAATTTTAAATTATATATTCACTCTGAAATAATTTAATATGATCCAATGAATATGGTTATAGATAATTAAAAATTATTACTACAGAATACTTTACCAGCCTGGGAAATAAAACAAGGTGGACAATTCTTTTAGTTGAAAGGATCATGATATGTAATCTATGATTAGGATCACATAAGATCCAATATTATTAAATTGGAAATGGATATAACAATAAATCTAATATATGGGTAAAAAAATTATCTACCTTAAATAAATGTTCAAAATTAAATCTTTAAAAGGATTAAAGTGTCACATAAGGAAGATGTAGAGCTGTCGAAGAAGGTGAGAAATGTTACCTTGTAAAAACATGCTTATGATGGAGTGATAAGGCTCTATAACTATTTTGGGTCCCCTCTATACCGGTTTGGATGTATCTATAGGATAAAGCTCATAGTTATTCATTCTATATTCATTATTGATTTAAAAATATATATTGATATTTGAAAGAGTATTTATGGTGGGGTAGTATGAAGATGTATACTATATAATTTATATCTCAATGATTGGTATTCCAACATGTTATGTCGATGTGAAAAAACTCTAAGGGGATGTAACAACCATTACCCATACCAATGTGGGAATGGGATAACCACTCTATGGATTTTTTTATTGGACTCCCCAAAATGAATACAGTGAACAATTTTATATCGGTTGTAGTAGATCAACATAAAAATTAATCACAATTTATTTCAATTAGATAATATTTCAATATGAATCATGTTTCTAGGATATATATTAAGGAAGTTTTGAGGTCTCATGGAGAACTATATTCCATTTTATCTTATTAGGATTCAAGGTTTACCTCAATGTTATAGAAAATTATTTAGTATGCTTCAGATATAGAATTGAGTTTCAATGTGGTGTATCATTCTCAAATAGATGGTTAGTCCGAGGGAACTATTAAAACTATAGAAGACATGTTGAGATATTTCTCTATGGAATCCATGGTTTTTGTGATCAACAACTTCATTTTTTGTAATATTTCTAGAATAATAGCTTTCACTACTGAATATAGATGGATCCTTATATGTCCACTATGGTCGAATGTGCATAAATCGATTGTGCTAGAATTAATTTGTAGAATGAAATATATCATGACCTAAACTGGTTGAGGAAATTTCATGTAAGGTTAGATAAAATCAATAGTATTTTAGGGTATCTCAGAGTCATAGAGAGAGTTATGCGGTAAATTGTCAGAAAGATTTTGATTTTGAAGTTAATGAAAGGCTTCTTTTATGAATTTTTCCCTAGAAAAGAGAGATTATATTTGGAAATAAGGGTAATATGATCCCTATTAATATCAATTAATTCAATATTATTTTTTTTTGGAGGTATATTATCAATTGTTTCTTCAACCAAATATCTCATAGGTTCATAATGTGTTCAATGTATCATTCCCCAGAAAGTACATACCTGATACTTCACAAGTATTGAAATTTGAGGTCATATCAGTATAGAAATATATTTATTATGAGAAAAAACTATTGGAGATTTTTGGATCATAGAGATGTACTTCTATAGAACAAGAAAACTCACCTAGTCAATGTTTTGTGGTGAATCTTCAAAGTTAAGGAAGCTATGTGGGAACCCAAGATTATAATGAAACCCAAAGACTACCATTTATAATATCAAAGTGATTAATTTAAATGGAAAATTTTATTTTATGTGTGGTATAATGTAAGACCATGAAATTTTATGAAATATTTTTTTAAAATAAATATATTTCTTCGATAACTTTTGGTACATGAAATAACATGTCTAAACAAACTGTTATATTCTATTAGAATATTATTATTATTATATGATATATCCAAGACATTGGATTGGTATATTTTAATATGAGTAACTAAATAATTAAAATTTATGGCATATAAATTTATAAAATTAATTCATTGGTTATCAATTAATTTTAATTGAAAATTAGAATCATTTGAAAATAGAGATGTTTTTTCTAGAAAATAATTTTAATGTTCCAAATTTATTTTCATCCTAATTAATTAAATTTATCTTAATTTGGGAATTATTTTAGTGAAATTTATATATAAAATATTCAACAAACTATTTTAAAAATTCACTTAATAGTAATTTGGTAAAAATGGATCTAGTTATTTCCTTAAAAAATGTATTTTTCAAAAACACAATTTTTTTTATGTTTTTAACAAACATTAAAATTAATTTCTTCCACTTATAGGAATTGAATTTTATAAAATTAATTTTATATTTATAATCATGAGGTTAAATCATGGTAAATAGTTCCCTTTTATTTTCTTCATCATGAATAGTAACTGTAGTACTATTTATCCCCTCGGAAATGGTATAATCAAGTCAATATTGAATAATACTAAGTAATAATGCCATGATTTTTTGTCTTAATTATTATCATATTAATGAAATTTCACCCAAATCATCATGGGTTTTAAATTGACTTTCATAATGAGAGATTTTCTTGGGAAATTAAAATTATAATATTTAAAACAAATAAAGTTACCAAGTATCACTCTGTGAGTTCTAAATATATTTTTTTATTCACATATGGAAAAAAACTAGTTATGACCAAATATTGAAAGTAATTTTTGTAATGAAATTATATTCTTGTTATAAATATAATTATATTTTTTTAATTAATATTTAATTTCTTTAAATGAGTTTTAAACACCATTGAATTGTTTCTATAATTAATAAAAAAATATAATCATTGTTTTTTAAAATATTTAAATTAATATAACTTTTGTGATTTATTTAATTAAAAATATTTTATAGAATAATATTAATTATTAGTGTTATTTTAAAGAATCATATTCTAATTATATCTTTTTATATATTCATTTTAATTCAAATTAAAATAATAGTGTCCAAAATTGATAGTGATAAGATTTCATCAATATAATATTCTAATACATTATATAAAAATCATGACAATAATAAAATAAGATGAAGGGTATAATATTTGGTCTTTATTTTAATCCAATATCCATTTATATGCAATTTGAAACCATTTTGATTGATAATGACTTTATTATAATTTAATCATTTAGAAAATTCCATGTGTGTCCTATCCTCCCTTATAAAGGGACATCCCTTATTTCTATTCTTCACTCAAATTTGTCCCATATAGATTTACCATACCCTAAGAAATTATATTATTAAAATCATTATCCATGTTTTTGATGTGATTTACTCACTAAAATACCATCACTAAGATCCTTAATAAAAGATCTATCCTTGAAAGAGTGGTATTTATCATACTCGACTCCTTTCAGTTGATTTATTCATATACATACTCAAAGCATATGTTTTTATAACATAAACTAATAAAATCAGAATTATAAATATTATGAAATGTTATTATTATTATTATACTACAATTATCCATCCAATTTCCATCAGAAGGTAATTGGAAGTATCACTCCTGCATACGTATGACTTACCGTCTCCACGTAGCAGCGCAATTCAATTTCCATCACAATCAATCATGGATTATTATCATTTTGTGTTCAAAGATTAAATATAATATTTATGAAATAATTATTCTTTTCGAATGATATTATTATATCTATGTTGAATCTTACAAACTTTTGGAAAATGATAACTTTACTCGTGTGTATGTGTAGACTACCACGCCTACGAAGCGATGCAATTAGTTTTTCATTTATATTTTACATGCATGGTAAAAGGGATATATCTGATAAATATATATGATTTTTAAGATATAATAATTAGTATTTAAAGTTTAATTATTATTTACCTTTCTTTCATTCAATCCATCAAAAAATGAAAACAACATTCGTGTATATGTATGAACTAACTTGTCTATGGATGATGTAATTCAGTTTCTATATCCACCATGGCTGATTCTAAATATATATATAATTAATATATATTATATAATAATCTTGAAGGTGATTATGTTATATAATTATAATACAATTTAAATTATTATAAAGGAGGTTAGAACCCCTTTGTGTTGTATATATTCTTCCCTTGAATATGTTTTATAATGTTTATTTTTAAATTTACAGGGTTTTATATATCCAACTATGGATATTTATTTCATTGGATTTATGATTTAAAAGTTACCAAAGTGGTAAGGGTTTATGTTACAATCTCATTTTTTATAAATATTGATCAGGATTATGTTTTTTATGATGAAATATTACGATCTACATGTCAAGAAATATGTTATTATCCTCTAATTATTTCATTAAAATATATCTTTTATATTCATTTTACTAAAATTATGCTGAGAATAGACAAAAAATATTTTTTCTAAAAAAATCAACTCTATTTATCACTTTTGTTGAAACATATTTTCATTCAATATCCATGTTTTCTAAAAATGTTTTAGAAAATATTTTTACAATTTTTCAATGATTATTTAAACTCATTTTACTCATGGTTGAATTTTTAAAAATTGGTAAAAATTATTCCTATTAACATTTTATATACTAGGATCTTTATGATATTTGATAAAAAGTGAGAATTAATGATTTATTTTATCTTATCCGACGTGAATGGAATTTCCTACCATCATGACCACAAAATGATTCAAATCATACATTAATAGTTTCATAGGTTAATTTAAATAAAATTTTTCCATATTATTTTAGATGTTATTAGATTTTAAAGAAGTGATTTAAAAATGGAAGTGTTATTTTCCTCAATAAATTTTCCAAGTGATCTTTCAAAATAATTTTTAAACTTTGACGAAATACTTTTATATTACTAAATATTTAGTGAGTTTATGATATAATGATACTATCCTTATTATCTATGTAAATGGTTTATTTTTATGATGATAATATTTTAATAAAACACATTCATTTTACATTGGTTATGATATTATGAATTGTTTATGAAACACATTTATTTACATGGATTTTTATGATTAATATTTTATGATCTTTTGGCACACATATGAATAATATTCATTATGTGATAGGTGAGACCTATATCTTTATCCAATGCATTGGATAATGATTAATGATTTATTTGAACAAAGGGTATATTCTATAAATGTTAAAATTAACACTTGAAATATATAAAGGAATCTTAAAGAATATTGAGTGGTCATAATGACATGAAATTCCTTATTTGTTGTAAGAATTTAAACCAATATTCACTTAACTTATTTAATAAATGATAAATGGATTTTTTATTAAATGTCATGGAGAATCATAAATTTAAAAAAAAATTAAAAAAGGATAAAAAAACTAATTAATAAATCATTTTTAACAAATTTAAAATAATTTTTCAAAAAAGTTTTTTAAAATATGGTTTTGAAAGAAAAAGGAATATTGACTTAAGAGAGAAATGAAGTCATATTTTAATAAAACCATTTTCTCAATAGTTTTAAGTACCATAGAGTTGGAAAATGGTACTATTACTTAGAATATTCAGGAATAACCAAATGATAATACATGTAAACGAGTTTATTAGACAATGATCAATTTATTTCTAATAAAGGAAACTCATGGAAAATCAATTGATTTAAAAAAGATTGTGATTTTATCCATTACAAAGATCAAAATATTGAATTAAGGATTAATAAATGTATCCATTATGTGTATAAAATATAAATTTACTTAATAATGTGTATATACAATATAATAAAGTCAAAATGATTTCTACACATAATATTAGAATATCAAAAATAATAAAGATATAATATAACACCAAGAAAAGTAATTGAGTTATGAAATCCGTTACCCCATGGTAACTTTTAATTAAAAATTACATTGTATGAAATAAATTAAATTAAAATATAAAAACAAATTAATTATTAAGTAACAATGAAATAAAATTTCAATGTGATAGTATATTAATCGTATAAAATATATTAGGTGCATAACATTATAATATTACTCAATGAGATGATATTAAGACAAATTTCATTATCCCAGAATTTCTTTTGTTTTAGAACATGTTAACCTCATGTATAGTGGTTTTAAACATGTTATTAAATATAAAAGTACCATAATAACATTTATAATATCATATGTGATCATTTTATAGAATTTGATCACGTTTTTGTTAATAATATTTCATTATTTTAACTATTTTTTGTGTGAATTGCCTTGTCTTCTCATTCATTCTTTCTCATGAATGTACCAGTTCTTGTTAGTATTATATAGTTCAATCTGATATTGAATAATAATAATGACATTATTTTCATATTAATGAATAAATTATTCTTTTAAGACCAATCATGAATTATGGTTTTGATAACTAAATAGTGTTATGATCATCGAGATGATAGGTTGTACGTACGCATGAGTAACATTTCCATTTTTCAATGATCACAATGGAAAGTAGGTATATAATATTTTATCATTAAAAAATTATAATAATATGAAAAATACCATAATTTTTCATTGAATATACTTATATATATAATCCTTCTGGCGTGGTTAAGAAAAGAGAGTCACATCGCTTAGTGAAGGTGGCAATCCCCATGCCAACTAATAATGTTTTCATCTTTTAATGTATGAAAAGGTAAGAAATAAAATGATATATTATATTTTAAGAATGATAAATATGTAATTAAAATAATAAATATTTTATTCATTTTATATATATTCATTAAATTTATACTTATTACATTCCATTTAAAGCATTAGTGAAAAATGAATCACAACGCCTCCCAAGGGAGTAGTTCTCTGTACACATATGCAACATTATCGTATCCACTATGAAATAGAAATATAAAAAGTATATATGATATACTAAATCTAATGGTTTTAAAATTTTATAAATATAATATATATCCTTTATATCCGTCATCATACCGAACCATGAAAGGTGTTGATGGAAAACATGTTACATCAATTTTTGAGGCGGCAATCCACCAAACAAATGAGCATAACAATAATTTCACATTTAAGGGATGAGGAAATTTATATAGATCATGAAAATAACATAATAAAATCTTAGTATACGGTTAATAATATTTATATTAAAAATCTATAAATGAATATTCATTGAAGGTGGAGGAATAAAAAATAAATAAAAATGCATATTTTGGAATTTTACCTCTTCTTGAACCACCTATTTAAATATATCCCTAATGTATTCCTAGAATTGGTTTATGACCAACAATATTATTCTATAATGATTTAATAGATGTTGGGAAGTTATTTTATCATGTATTGGCCGAACCAAAATGTTATGATGGTGTGAATAAGAGAGGAGAGGGGGGGCCTTTTATAATTGTGGTGATTGGCACAATTGTTATTTTTTAATAGAAAAAGATATTCCCACATTTTTCACATGTACACAAGGACTAAAATAGATTATTTCTCACCCATATACAATATATGTTCTAAATATTGGAAACCAAAATATTTTATACACGTTTTTATATTATATTCACACTTATGTTTGTAGTATACCCTTGATAAAATCATTTTTACCTTAACCATGTTAATTAATATTTACTATTTTCTCTATTCATTGTGGTCCAACATTAATTTCAAATTATTAGAAAAAATAAATTATTATGATAAAAAAATGGAAAAAAATGTTCAAAATTCAATTAATATAGTTCAATAATGAAATTTAAAATAAACCAGGCGGACGCGATGAAAAAATATGTTTTCAAGAGGCAAATTATCATAGGTATGATATGTTTAAATATAAAAAATCTATATGAAATTGATTCAAATGAATTAAATTGTTTCCATTATAATAATATTCAATTAATTTTAATTTGAAACCAATTTTAAATATAATTTATCTTCTTATATTATTTAAATAATGAAGAAATTTACAAATAATAATCATTATTTTTCCCTATTCAACCAAAAATAAACCTTTTCAGAAAATAATAAATAATTCACCCTAAGATTATAATGATTTTTAAAATTAATAAATGTAGTTAATTTTATAAAATAAATCTTTTAAAAATATTAAAACTTTACTTTTAAATTATGTTCACAATGAATGTCTAAACCATTATTTAGAAAACAAAAGTTTATGAAAACTTTTCTTTTCCTATTAAATGATTCTGAATTTAGTAATAATAAACTGTTAAAAAATTATTTTCTACATGTTATAACCGTATAAGTTTCATATTTTAGTTATTACTATTCATTTCCTCTAATTTAATGACTAGTTTATAACATTATACTATATTAAAGTCTATTTAGTCTCAGTGTTTCATGTTATGCATTCTATTAAAGAGATTAAATCTAAATAAATGTATTTCATCAAATTTTTATGATTTGAATTTCATGTCACAAAAAATATTATAGATTTTTTTTTAAATTTTTATAATTTCTTATGATTAATATTCTCCCCAGCTTAAATAAATTTCATCCCCACATTTTGATCTTATACTCAAGAAATTAGGGTTTCATTTTTGTAAATTAATTTTTAAAAATCACATACTAAAACTGATTAATAAAACATATTATAAATAAGAGGTAAATTTAATTAAAAAGTTCATATGGAATAACACATAAATATTTTTATAAGTAGGTGAACATTGGTGGCATGTAAAGATATAGAAATTGAAGAAAATAACGAATAACTATAGATACTAAAAGAGTTTATTGATCACAATAATGTGAATTATCAATGGATAGTTAAGGACCTCAAAACCATGAATATGTGATGAATTAAAATACAATTTGATTCAACATAAATAAAGGTAGTATGTTAACATTTTTGTTTCTAGATAATTTTCCTAATGTTGAGTGATTATATTAATGTTTTAGACTATAAAAAAATATTTATACTTGATATGTTTCTATTTTTTAAGAATAATTTCATCATTTGGTTGTGAATAGATCAATTTCCAATTCGTCGATTACTATAAGAAATGAATATTCAAAAATGAATTTTTCAGTACTTAAAGCACTCAAATTTAATTTTAAAAGATCAGAATATCTCGAAAAGAGTGAAAATCCTTTCTGTATGTCTCTAACTATTTTTCAAATACAATATGGTTAGAATAAGGTATCTAATACAAGACATTACTCTCTAAATCTCAATAGTAGAACCATTGGTTGATCATTAATATTTATTTTTAAAAATATTTAAGTAAAAACATTGAAATATTAACCAATATATCACACATTCTAGTGATAGCTGCTAAATCATTTTCGTCATTCAGCAGTGGGTTCAAGACTTTGGTCTTTCTCCAGATGAAATGTGTTGTCATCTATAATGAATTTTGTCCTTTTTCTAAAACTATATTAATATTACTCATATTACGTTCAAAAGTTGAAATAAACCATAATTAATACAACATTACATATATGATAAACCATTAAAGTTATTAATACCTTTAAATATAATTCAAAAAAATGTAAGTGCATTCCTCCTCAAATAGATTTTTCATATACAAAACCAATATGTCTTATTCCCATAAATTTTTTCAAAAAATATAATTAATCGTGTTAGTTTACTAAGATAAAAATATGAAATTGGGAATGTTATAATTTGATCTTTGGATAAACCATAAAATTAGAAACCCATCAAGGTATCAATAAATCTTATGTTAATAATGAATCATATGCTACTAAAATTTAACACAATCCTTAGGAGTTTCATGATTCTTATAACAAAAATACCATTGGTAAATTTATTCTGGAATTTAATTCTCTAATAAAAATATACATTATCCATTTTGTTTTATAATATTTTCTATCCTTTATATAGGTTTTAACCAATATAATGAATAATTTAATTGAAGAACACTTAGGTTATCAAAATTTAAGACAAAAAACAATAAATAGATCCCTAGGATGTGATTTATTTACTCCAATCATACTCCCCATTTTTCCATGGAAATTCATTTCCTTGCTACCTTATTCTGTAAACGGAAAGAATATTCATATTCCATTTAGACACATTCCCCGGTTTCTCTTTCAACATTTCTCACATGTTTGAAATCGAGCCATCTTCCTTCCATGGTCTCCACCACTTGAGCTTTTAGAAAACTCAACCCTTATTTAATTTGGTGAGTCATAGAGTTTCTTAAGGTATACGTTGTTAATCATATTTCAGGATAAATGATTAGGTACAATCAGAATATATTTCACTCTTGTCATAAGTAATCAAATCCCAAAGGACCGAATAGTTTAGTATACTTGGTAGCTAGATAGATACATGATTCCAATATTATATTTTAATACACTTACTAAAACACATTTTTTTAAGAATAACATTATTCCCTCTATCATATAATTGAATATATGTAACACCCCAGGATTTCAGAGTGTGTTATTTCATAAAAATAATTCAAAAACTTGCACTACACGCAACACCGAGTTCAATCACACCATTAAAAGAGGTCATGAATAGTATTAACTACATTTTGAACTTTATACAATCTTTATAATTTTAGAATCCCTATTATGAGTTTCTTAGTCATAATGCAAGAACAGATTCATTTTCAGTATTTCACTTTTATCAACTTCTAATAGTGAAACCTTTTTAAATACAATATTTTAAACTTTTTGACTAAATGGGGACATCAAAAATTTAAAATGAAACACCCCAAGCTTCCACGGTACGTTTCCCTTCGAATAATGCGATAGCGTGTGTTGTACGCAACCTCGAGTTCTAACACACACCATAACTAATCAAACTAGCCGTTATGAATAGTAACACCTACTTTTTGAAATTTTATATATTTTATATTTGAAAATGGACTTCATTTTTGGATTCGGAATATCAAATTTAGCCTAAGGTGAAATTTTGGTACATTTCGGATAACTTTCATATTTTGATGAATAGTGAAAATTACTAAGTTTTAATTAAAAACATCTTTTTTAATCAAAATAATTAATAGTGATAAGTTATGAATTTTAGTGGTTTTAAAGTATATTTAGAATATATTTTTACCATTTAATATAATGTTGTTCATTGGACATAATTTTACAATTAAACCAAACATAAACAAGTGTCAATCTTTTGATAGTTATTATCTCTTAAAAACACGCTTTTTGTTTTGACAGCGGGAATTAATTTTAAATTAATTTCTTCCACTTCTGTGTTTTGAATTTAGAAAAATGGATTCCATATTTGGAATCAGGATGTTCAAATTGTGTAAATAGGTAACTTTTATTTTTAGACATTTTGAATAATTACTGCGGTAAATATTTTATTTACCATGGTTAAGGGTAAATCCGGTAAATAAGGGTTAAACAAATAATATTATAATAATACTAAATTACCCTAAAACGTGTCTTAACCCTATTGGTTGATACATGGTCGACCATGGGCATATTTGTGTCAATTTTGGGACCCCATGGATCCACTTGTAAGTGATAATGACACTTTATTTTAATTAAGTCAAAATGAATACAAAAATGACAAAAGCATATATCTTTTAGCAAAAAAATTTTTACATAGGGTTATATAAGTTGGATTTTAGATTATAAATATTCATTAGAAAGATAAAAAGATTTCCTACATAATGATATTTTATATATAATTTTTAGACATTAAATAAGTTATTTTATTTATGACACAATGATGATGCAGTAATTACTATAATAGTGAACAATTAAAATAATTGATATTATAAATACCCAAACAAATATAATATGAAACTTTTAATGAATTAAACTAATTTTCTAGGATAATATGATATATTAGTATTGATGTAATTGACTTTGTTCGAAGTAATAAATCTGTTATGAGTTTCACAAAAATCAACTATTGAATAGTGTCAAAATTTACATAAAAGCGTTCTTAAAACAAATATTATATTATTAATTGATATTAAATTCCTAAAAATCTAAGGTTCGGCCAAGAGACTTATATCAGGATAGTTTCATCATTAATGGACCACTTGGGGGTCGCTTGGATGTATATATTAAGTTTATTAACCATATTATATAAAAATACAAAGAGACATTGTAAAAGTGAAACTAATTAACTTAGAGTTAATACTTAAAGATAAGGTTAATATAAGTACCCAAACCTGTCTAAATTCTATTGGTTGAGTGGTTTTAGACCTATACCCACCTTAACCTTTGAATAATAAGCTTTGGAGCCATTATAAACCGAATATTAATTCATTATAAATTAATATTTCTAGCTTTTCCAAAGGTGCCCCTCACCCCTCTTATAAAAGGGCACTCCTCCTTCTCATTTCTTCTCACCTTCAAAGCCTTTTGGTTCGGCCAAACTCTGCCCAAATACTCTCCCAACATCCCTCACTACAACCTAGAGGCCTTAGTTTGATCAGAAAGCCAACCTAAGGAGCCATTTTGATCAAATCAAAAGGAAGAACCCGAAGAAGAGGTAATGATTTCACCACCCTTCTCCAAGTTCATTTCTTCTTCCACTTCTTCTTCCTTTGTTCTTACCATTCTAAAATAATAACTCCAGTATCTCACATATACTGTTATGTTATTATAAATATGGTAGAACCATATTCAGTATTCTATCCACCCTTTGAATAACATGTCACCATACGTGCGTACGTACGGACTACCGTCTCCACGTCGTGGTGTAATTGTTATTCAATATAATATTATTTGGATGGGTATAATAATGATGTGTAACTCATGTAAATAATAAATATAACATGTTAATGATTCTGTATATATGATATACCATCCATTTATATATTATTCTAATATAGAAAGAATGATATTGTCGCTCGTGCGTACGTACGGACTACCGTCTCCACGAACGCGATGAGATTCATTCTCCATCGTATCCATTCAAGTATAATTATCATTTGATGATTTAAAAATGATGTTTAAGGACTAGATATCATTCTGGATATGAATAAGATAAAACAACCATGGCTTATTCAACAAAACATATAAAAGAAAATGAGTAAGTTAACTCCCAAAACGACGATAATTCTAAGATATTATTAACAAATCAATGATAAAAGATCATATATGATATCATATTATTATATATGATTCTTGTATAATTTAATAACAACTATTTCACCATTATACAGGAGGTTAACCTACCCCAACCAAGGAAAAGTACAAGTTAATGGTTTACTTTACAACCTCTTCATTATCCAAGGTTGTTTATACGTAATAATCTATTGGGATCTCTTTATCATCCACATCCATGTTTCTTAAAAATGAATTTCAAAACATTTTTACTATTTACTAGAATACGAGTTAAAGTCATTTATACCCTTTTTGACTTTTATAAGTGGTTTATAATGGAATCTTTCGGTCGTTTTCAAAACAAGGTCCTTTTTAACCTTTTCGACAGAATTAAGGTAAGAATGTTTTTTTAACTTATACGGCGGGTGCGGCAATTTTCCGCCGTTATAAAATCTTCAAAGCTTCCCTTACAAGATTATAAGAATATTTTCAAAGAAAATGTTTTATTTTATATGGATCTTAAATTATTTCAAAATAAAAGGAGATATTTTTTTAAAAAGAATTTTGATTTCATCTATGTCAACATCCTTTGATGGATTTTAAGATTATTTGAAGTTGATTTATTATGATACAAAACTTCTATATTGTATTGAAGGTTTTGTGATATGTTTTACTGTGGATGTGCTATTTTTATACCATTCATAGTTTATGGTGAAAGTATTGACATTTCGTATGCTAGTTTTAATACGAATGTTTATGTTATGTTTAAACCTTTTCATATGGGAATGCATTGGACTTAATAAGTGATGGGTGGAGCCCGCTATAGCTCCTCGATTCATCGGTAGGTATCATGAGACAAACTAGTGTCTTGGCACAAGGCCTTGACAAAATCTTATTTGTAGTCTTGGAACGAGGCCTTGGCTATGTGGTTATGATAGTCTGGCATTATGCATTCCAACATTATGAAAGTTGTTATTGATTTTTTCATGTGATTATTCGATTAGTAGAATATCAATGTGAATAAGTAAATGGCATTATTTCATTTTATTTATGCCATACTATGTTAAAAGTTCAAGTTTAAAAGGCTTTTGTTTTAGTTATACATTGCCTTAAATGTTTATTCTTATTTATGAAAGTTTCTGCTATATTGTTATCCTTACTGGGAATTTGAGCTCACCCCTTTTCTATGTTTTATTTTTCCCAGGATGTGAAGATGTAAGTTATGAATGACCTGCAGGGATTTTATGAGGGGTTAATAGTGTGGATTGTGGAAACATTATGTTGTTGTAGTAGTTTTTCATTTTATGATGTAATGTAAAACTTATGAATATATCTAGTGTTTCCAAGGCTACTAAACCAATCGGTCTTTCGAGATTTGATCTTTCTTGTGATCATGCCAATGTTATGTAATAATGCACCGACTCTGGGTAACTAGGGTCGGGGCGTTACAGTTGGTATCAGAGGAAGTTTAGTACAAACCTTGGAAGCTAGATTTAGATAAACTCTGATTAGAGCACGTAGACCTAAGATGAACTTTGAGGATTAGTATAGAAGAACTTCCTAGAATTTTGGTATTGTAGAGATTTTGTGAGTTTTCCAAGCAATACATCCCTGTCTGGATACGAGCAGGTAGAGGCGGCTCTGGCACAGATGTACCTAGGGGTAAAACCCGAAAACACCGCTTTGAGCTAGACTCGAACGGGAACTGGTGCACGACAACGGGCCTTGCTGCACTCTTGGTTACGACACTCCCGGGGGATATGCTTAGGATAACTCTCATTTTCTTTACATATCATTTTGAAGGGATTATTAGTATATACATCCTCAAAGAAAACATTCTTATGATTATGGATTATATCCATAAATAGTTCAATTTATGTTAAGTGTTTTATAAGTATGGGATTATGTATTTTGACTCATAAACTAATCTAGTTTATGCCATTGTTTAGAAATGGCGCCCAGTAGAAGGAATGATAACTCCAGAAATGCACATGATTCAAAGAGAAGGAAGGATCATATCTCTCATGGTCTTAAGCTAGAATTTATAAGAGAAATAGTCTCCCATGTATTATCATCATATGAAGAAATAATATCATGTGTTGATAAGATAAGTTAAGAGTTTACTGAGTCCTATGGCTTTGAAGGGAAGCAAGAGAAGAAAAGGATGGAAGAGAGAAAGATGGATAAAGGGAAGAGGGAAAAGAAGAATTTTCCCATATGTGGTAACTATGAAAAGAAACACCCTGGAACTTTCCTGAAAGGAATGGGAGTTTGTTATAAGTGTGGAGGAAAAGGGCACAAAGTACGTGACTACAAGGGTAAGAAAATGGTTTTAAATGTACAATGCTTCATTTGCAAGGAGTTTGGACACTACGCGAACCTATGTCCCAGTCATCAGACTATGCCGCAAATGATGTTATTGGATAATAACCAAGTTATGATACTACCACAAATGAAGAGGAATGATTAGAGTTCTTATGTTGATTATGTCAATTGAGTGTTGTATCAACAATGTACTTGTTTTAATAATTATGGAGTATATAAGGATTGTACTGCAGTACTATTTCATTAAGGACTTGAGATTATGTGGAACAAAGAAAAGTGACTCAATAGCAGGATAAATTTTTGGAAAATATATGGTTGAGAGAATGATAAATCATAATATAGTTCTGATACTGAGGTAGTGATTTTGGAATAATATGTGATTGTTTTGGATAAATTATATTGGATATTCTTGACTACCTTGGAACTAATTAATGATTTTTATATTCCATCATTGTTGGGGTTTAAAACATTTTTGGATTAATGAAGTATATCCAGCATTCTATATGGAATAGGGGAGCATGAATGTAATCAATAAGGAATATGGTAATTCAAGATGTTTCAGTTTTTAAAAGAATACAAGATGAAGGTATTCATATGCTATTGCGGGGTAAAAAGGATCTATATTTTGTTTACCTTCCTTATAAATGTTGGACTGTGAGTTTGGACAGAAGTATTTTGGATAGTTCTAGTTTGGATTATTTTGGATTACCATAAAAGGAAAACCCGGAGGTTGGGCGGTAACCCGTCGCGTCCGGCAAGGCTGCGAGACTTGAACCCGCAACTGAAGGGCGACAAGGGTGTATCACCTTCCACTGGCCCATGAGATGTCCTGGATTAAATAATGTTGTTTTTTTAAAGATCTGGTAGATGAATTATAAATTCATTTATTTTGGAACCCTGTACGAATAGTATAAATAAATAAAAAATTACATTCTATTATCTTTTAGAGTGAAAGATGAGTTGGTGGTAGAAACTTATTAATGGATAAAACTATGGTTATAAAGTAAGTATATCTCCTTATGATCTTAGCCAATCTCATAAATAAATTCCTCAACATTAATAAAAGGAACTTAGAACAAAAATGTTTCCCTAGATGGTACCTTAAATCATCACTAATTTATGGATTTGGGATTGTTGGCCTTTTCATAGCCATGTTCTCTACCACTATCCATCAGATAATTGATGGTTATATTTCTCCTCCATATCCATATTTTCCTACATGGAACCCTAGTATGTGTTATTTTCGGTAATCTTCATACTTTCCACTCTTTATTTTAAATAGAGGCCTCATTAATTCATTTTTCGATGTGGGATTTCAACTAAGATATTTTGAAACGTCAAAAATGTGTTATCCCAATACCCTATATTTTGTTGAACCGATGGTACTTCAAATCATCATAGATTTATGAGTTTAAGGACCTCAATTTTATACTTTTTTGTGATTGATGACCTCAATCACTACCTATAAATATTTACGTTTTTCCTCCAGTTATATGTCTCTAATTGCCACCAATGTTCTCCTAATCAAGATCATAATTTGGTGGTGACCCTTTCATTTCTCTTTTACTCATATTAAGACTAAATTTTAGTAACCCAATTTCCGATGTGGGTTTTCCCACAAATATATTTTCTATTTTCAACCTTTTATTTTCGAAGAAAAATTTCAAATTGAGAGGACGCAATTTATTGAAGGAGGGGAGAATGTAACACCCCAGGATTTCAGAGTGTGTTATTTCTTAAAAATAATTCAATAACTTGCACTACACGCAACACCGAGTTCAATCACACCATTAAAAGAGGTCATGAATAGTATTAACTACATTTTGAACTTTATATAATCCTTATAATTTTAGAATCCCTATTATGAGTTTCTTAGTCATAATGCAAGAACAGATTCATTTTCAGTATTTCAGTTTTATCAACTTCTAATAGTGAAATCTTTTTAAATACAATATTTTAAACTTTTTGACTAAATGGGGACATCAAAAATTTAAAATGAAACACCCCAAGCTTCCACGGTACGTTTCCCTTCGAATAATGCGATAGCGTGTGTTGTACGCAACCTCGAGTTTTAACACACACCATAACTAATCAAACTAGCCGTTATGAATAGTAACACCTACTTTTTGAAATTATATATATTTTATATTTGAAAATGGACTTCATTTTTGGATTCGGAATATCGAATTTAGCCTAAGGTGAAATTTTGGTACATTTCGGATAACTTTCACATTTTGATGAATAGTGAAAATTACTAAGTTTTAATTAAAAACAACTTTTTTAATCAAAATAATTAATAGTGATAAATTATGAATTTTAGTGGTTTTAAAGTATATTTAGAATATATTTTTAACATTTAATATAATGTTGTTCATTGGACATAATTTTACAATTAAACCGAACATAAACAAGTGTCAATCTTTTGATAGTTATTATCTCTTAAAAACACGCTTTTTGTTTTGACAGCGGGAATTAATTTTAAATTAATTTCTGCAAATTCTGTATTTTGAATTTAGAAAAATGGATTCCATATTTAAAATCAGGATTTTCAAATTGTGTAAATAGGTAACTTTTATTTTTAGACATTTTGAATAATTACTGCGGTAAATATTTTATTTACCATGGTTAAGGGTAAATCCGGTAAATAAGGGTTAAAAAATAATATTATAATAATACTAAATTACCCTAAAACGTGTCTTAACCCTATTTTTTGATACATGGTCGACCATGGGCATCTTTGTGTCAATTTTGGGACCCCATGGATCCACTTGTAAGTGATAATGACACTTTATTTTAATTAAGTCAAAATGAATACAAAAATGACACAAGCATATATCTTTTATAAAAACAATTGTTAAATAGGGTTATATAAGTGGATTTTAGATTATAAATATTCATTAGAAAGATAAAAAGATTTCCTACATAATGATATTTTATTTATAATTTTTAGACATTAAATATGTTATTTTATTTATGACACAATGATGATGCAGTAATTACTATAATAGTGAAAAATTAAAATAATTGATATTATAAAAACCCAAACAAATATAATATGAAACTTTTAATGAATTAAACTAATTTTCTAGGATAATATGATATATTAGGATTGATTTAATTGACTTTTTTCGAAGTAATAAATCTTTTATGAGTTTTACAAAAATCAACTATTGAATAGTGTCAAAATTGACATAAAAGAGTTCTTAAAACAAATATTATATTATTAATTGATATTAAATTCCTAAAAATCTAAGGTTCGGCCAAGAGACTTATATCAGGATAGGTTCATCATTAATGGACCACTTGGGGGTCTCTTGGATGTATATAGTAAGTTTATTAACCATATTATTTAAAAATACAAAGAGACATTGTAAAAGTGAAACTAATTAACTTAGAGTTAATACTTAAAGATAAGGTTAATATAAGTACCCAAACCTGTATAAATTCTATTGGTTGAGTGGTTTTCTACCTATCCCCACCTTAACCTTTGAATAATAAGCTTTGGAGCCATTAGAAACCGAATATGAATTCATTATAAATTAATATTTTTAGCTTTTCCAAAGGTGCCCCTCACCCCTCTTATAAAAGGGCACTCCTCCTTCTCATTTATTCACACCTTCAAAGCCTTTTGGTTCGGCCAAACTCTGCCCAAATACTCTCCCAACATCCCTCAATACAACCTAGAGGCCTTAGTTTGATCAGAAAGCCAACCTATGGAGCCCTTTTGTTCAAATCAAAAGGAAGAACCCGAAGAAGAGGTAATGATTTCACCACCCTTCTCCAAGTTCATTTCTTCTTCCACTTCTTCTTCCTTTGTTCTTACCATTCTAAAATAATAACTCTAGTATCTCACATATACTGTGATGTTATTATAAATATGGTACAACCATATTCAGTATTCTATCCACCCTTTGAATAACATGTCACCATACGTGCGTACGTACGGACTACCGTCTCCACGTCGTGGTGTAATTGTTATTCAATATAATATTATTTGGATGGGTATAATAATGATGTGTAACTCATGTAAATAATAAATATAACATTTTAATGATTCTGTATATATGATATACCATCCATTTATATATTATTCTAATATCGAAAGAATGATATTGTCGCTCGTGCGTACGTACGGACTACCGTCTCCACGAACGCGATGAGATTCATTCTCCATCGTATCCATTCAAGTATAATTATCATTTGATGATTTAAAAATGATGTTTAAGGACTAGATATCATTCTGTATATGAATAAGATACAAAAACCATGGCTTATGTAACAAAACATATAAAAGAAAATGAGTAAGTTAACTCCCAAAACGACGATAATTCTAAGATATTATTAACAAATCAATGTTAAAAGATCATATATGATATCATATTATTATATATGATTCTTGTATAATTTAATAACAACTATTTCACCATTATACAGGAGGTTAACCTACCCCAACCAAGGAAAAGTACAAGGTAAGGGTTTACTTTACAACCTCTTCATTATCCAAGGTTGTTTATACGTAATAATCTACTGGGATCTCTTTATCATCCACATCCATGTTTCTTAAAAATGCATTTCAAAACATTTTTACTATTTACTAGAATATGAGTTAAAGTCATTTATACCCTTTTTGACTTTTATAAGTGGTTTATAAATGAATCTTTCGGTCGTTTTCAAAACAAGGTCCTTTTTAACCTTTTCGACAGAATTAAGGTAAGAATGTTTTTTTAACTTATACGGCGGGTGCGGCTATTTTCCGACGTTATAAAATCTTCAAATCTTCCCTTACAAGCTTATAAGAATATTTTCAAAGAAAATGTTTTATTTTATATGGATCTTAAATTATTTCAAAATAAAAGGAGATATTTTTTTAAAAATAATTTTGATTTCATCTATGTCAACATCCTTTGATGGATTTTAAGATTATTTGAAGTTGATTTATTATGATACAAAACTTCTATATTGTATTGAAGGTTTTGTGATATGTTTGACTGTGGATGTGCTATTTTTATACCATTCATAGTTTATGGTGAAAGTATTGACATTTCGTATGCTAGTTTTAATACGAATGTTTATGTTATGTTTAAACCTTTTCATATGGGAATGCATTGGACTTAATAAGTGACGGGTGGAGCCCGATATAACTCCTCGATGCATCGGTAGGTCTCATGAGACAAACTAGTGTCTTGGAACAAGGCCTTGACAAAATCTTATTTGTAGTCTTGGCACGAGGCCTTGGCTATGTGGTTATGATAGTCTGGCATTATGCATTCCAACATTATGAAAGTGGTTATTGATTTTTGCATGTGATTATTCGATTAGTAGAATATCCATGTGAATAAGTAAATGGAATTATTTCATTTTATTTATGCCATACTATGTTAAAAGTTCAAGTTTAAAAGGATTTTGTTTTAGTTATACATTGCCTTAAATGTTTATTCTTATTTTTGAAAGTTTCCGCTATATTGTTATCCTTACTGGGAATTTGAGCTCACCCCTTTTCTATGTTTTATTTTTCCCAGGATGTGAAGAAGTAAGTTATGAATGACCTGCAAGGATTTTATGAGGGGTTAATTGTGTGGATTGTGGAAACATTATGTTGTTTTAGTAGTTTTTCATTTTATGATGTAATGTAAAACTTATGAATATATCTAGTGTTTCCAAGGCTACTAAACCAATCGGTCTTTCGAGATTTGATCTTTCTTGTGATCATGCCAATGTTATGTAATAATGCACCGACTCTGGGTAACTGGGGTCAGGGCGTTACAATATAAATACTAGAACACTTCATGGATTTATGGATAAGGAATCAAAATATGAACGATCTCAAATCCTTAGTAAGGATTAATTAAAAAATTTATCCTAAATCAATAATCATTAATGACATCAAAAGGTAAATAAATGAAAAGAATCTATATAAATTACTTATATATCATGATAAGAAAATGAAAATAAATATGGTAGGGTAAATAATTGAAAACACATTACATTTAATGAATAATGTAATAATGAAAAGAATCCAGAGATAAAACCTTTATTAAAATGACATGGATAATAAGATATGGAATAATGAATATGGAATGGTAAATAACAAAACACACTTTCCATTTAAACAATAAACTATGAATGAAATTCATCTCGAGAAAATATCATTATGAAAATAACATGGATTATAATAATTAAATTTTTAATGAAGTAAATGATTAATAATTCGATGTCATGTTCTCAAGAACATGATACCTCTCTTTCTAATACCTTTTGTAATAAACTTTAAAACTATACGTAGAATGATATTTAATTATAAATAAAAAATTTACCTCATGAGACTACAGATTCATCGAGGGGATTTATAATTATAGGCCCCACCCATCACTACATGTTGAAAGAATTCCTCATATATTGAATAATCAATTTAATTCATTAAAAATGTGTCTTATCATCAAATATCTTTATTAAGTAATGAAGACAAAATTTTCAATATTTCCTCATATAAAAAAATAAATTTCAATATAGAACACTGTATTATGAAATGTTATATCATTTAAGAAACAAAAATATCTACAATAAATAATATGGATATTTTTGGGAAATTTAACATCCAATGGTCACATGAAAGAGAATATTTCTAGGGAAAGTCAATGACTACGAAAATGAATCAATGAAGTAATGTAAATACTATCCTTTTTCAAAATAATCATAGAACATATCGTAGAAAATAATCATTGTATTAATAAAACATAACCTTAGTATAGTATATTGAAAATAAAGGTTTATTTTTATGGATGAAATTAAATTCCCCAAAATTATCTTTAAAAGAATTCTTGAGAAAAATATCCATTTCATTATGAAAATTACATTTTAAAACTAAAATATAAATAAATTAATTTTAAAACATTTTATTTGAAAATAATTTTCCTTGAGAATACTGCTTTAAAATTATAAATTACTATTTAAAACATTTATTGGTCCTGATTGAAGGAAATTCCATACATTCTGTATACAATAAAATAAGTATTCTATTAAATTTTTAGGTAAATTCAAAAAAGTAATTTTTTGGAAAAGGACATGAAGATTCGTTCAAAAAAATTGTCAAAAAATTACACATGTGTAAAATTTTACATAATAAATCATATTTAATAATATTTAAATATTTTGGAAAATATTTTTAGAAAACATGATTTTGGAAGAAAATTGATTTTCGACAGAAAAAAATGTAGTCATATTTCACAAAAAACATTTTCTCGATCCTTTTAAAAACCAAATAGTGGAAAATGGAACTATTACTTCATATATTCATAAATAACAAGAGTATAATAAAATTATATTATTTTATTTTAAAATTATCAAATAATTTTCATCAATAGAAACTAATTTATAAAAAATCTTGATTAAATTGTGATTGTGAAAAAACCTTTAAAAAGATTAAAATATTGAAGTGGGGATCAATATATGAATTGATTATGTGTATCATGTTTAAATAAAAGTAAAAAATGAAATATTATATAATATAGTAAAAATTATTTTCAAATATAATCTTATAATGTCAAAGAGAATGAAGAATTAATATAACACAATGAAAATATATTGAGTTATGAATTTATTTTCCAGTTGAAAAATTTTATGTGAAAATATGATTGGATTAAATAAAAAAAATTAAAACTAAAAATACCCTGAATTATTAAGAAATAATTATATTAAATATAATAGGGATGGTATATAATCCATATACATGAAATTAGGTACACATAATTACAATATGCCTCAATAAAATGAAATTGAGATAAAAACCATTATCTTATACTTCTTTTTTTTGAATATGATTAAACCTTATACATAGTGGTGTTTAACATATTATTAACTTATTTGAAAACCATATTAATATTTATAATATCAAATATGATTAATTTATAACATCTTATAATCTTTTCCATAATAATGTTTCATTGTTTTTATTGTTTCTGGATTTAGATTCCTTGTTTTGTTCTTCATGTTTTTTCTTGAATGTTTCAGTTCATGTAGATATTATACAGTCACATTATCTCCATAATAATAATAATAATTAAATAATTATAATAGTTATACCAAAATAATAATTTTAATACTAATGAAGAAGGATGGTTTTGAGAAATAAATTATGTTATGATCATGAAGATTGTAGGATGTACGTACAAATGAGTAATATTTCTAATTTTCAATGATCAGTATGAAAATGTGGTATGAAATATTTCATCATTTATAAATAATAATAATATCATAAATTCCATATTTTTTCTATAAATATACTTATATATATATCAAATATTTTGTGTGGCCATGAAAAGATAGTCACATCACTTTGTGGAGGTGATAGTCCACACGTATAAGAAAATTGTTTTCAACTACCAGTTAGTGAAAGGATAAGAAATAAAAATATATATTATTTTTTAATAATTATAAATATTTACCAAATATCACAATTCAGATATCTATATCACATAAATTTAATAAATTTATTCTTTATTACTTTCCTTGTAATGTGTTAGTTAAAAATGAATCACATCACTTCGTGAGGCGGTAGTTCGTTGTACACATGAGAAACATTGTCATATCCCCAATGAAATGGAATGTAAAAAATTTATACTTCATATAATGAATCAATAGGTTTAAATTTGTTATAAATATTATACATATAATTTATATCCCTCATCAAACCAAACTATTAGAGGTGTTGATTGAAAACATGTCAAATCGGTTCTGGATGCTGAAGTCCTCCGTATACATGAATGACATTTTCGTTTCCCTTTTGAGGGAAGAGGAGATTCATATAAGTCATTAAATTGAAATAATACAATATTATTTTATTGAATATTCCTATTTATTTATAAATTTATTAATTAATACTATTTTAAGGTGTTGGAATTAGAAAAAAAATAATCATGCATAGTTTAGAATTTTACCACTTCTTAGACCACATCTTTAGGATTACACCTAAACTATTTCTAGAATGGATTTATGATAAAACAGGATTATAGGACGAGGGAATGAAATTTGGAATGTGATTTTTGTATGTATTTTTTGAAATAAAATGGTTTTAAGGAGTGAATAATATGGGATAGGGGGTGGGCATTTATAAGTGAGGCGAGGGGCACATGTGTAATATTTGAAAAGAGAAATGTGTAGCCATGTTTTCTATATGGAAAAGGGTAAAAATTGGTTTATTATAGGTACTTAGAAATTATAATTTCTAAATAGGTTCATAATGTATACTTTAGAAATGTTTTTTGGTAATTTTAATACATCTCATTTTAGATGAACCCCAGTTAAACACATTTTACTTGAACTATATTTATTAATTTTTAATATTTTCAATATTAATTATGGTAAAACATTATTATTAAATTATTGGAATATATAAATTATTTTTATTCCAAACATTTAATCCATTTTACAAAATTCAATTAACTTAATTTGGGAAATTAAACTTAAAAAATCCCCAAACATCACGAAGAATTATGTTCTTAAGAAGAAACTTCTCAAAAGAATGAAAGGTTTTAAAATAAAAATTAAATATGTAATTTATTCCAATGAAACTAATTTGATTTATTATAATATAATTGAATTAATTTTATTTAAAAAAATTAATATATTGTTTAAATGTGAAAATAATTCAAATGAAAATTTAATTTTTAAAACAAAATTGTTAACTTTTCTTAATCATCATCAAATGAAACATTTTTGAAAAATACCAAAAATTAAAACTAAGATAATTTTAATATTATTATTTAAAAAATTAGGTTCATTGTATCAAATAATACATATATTTATTTTAAAAATAAATTTTCAATTATGTGTCAAAATTGCGACTAAACTGTATTATAGGAAAATTACAGTTTTTCAAAAAAAATTACTTTTTTATTTTAAATGATTAATATTTTATTAATATTAAATATATAAATAAAGAATCATTTTTAGATGGAAAAAATAAAATATTTATAATTTAATTTTTACTATTGATACCATCCAATTTGAGAGCTTGGTTATAACGGTATATTATATTGTAATTTATTTAGTATCGGGTTTCTGGTTCCGTAAGCTGTTAATGTCATTAAATTTATGGAAATATATTTCATGTATTGTTTAATATTGGAGTTGCATGTTTTCTATTTTTTCAAATATAATTATTTATTTTATAATTTCTGGGTATTAAAAACACAAAGCCATATATATATATATATATTTGCAAAACTATTCTCATAAAAGGAAATTGAGGAACAATTCCTATATATCAAATTCATTTATTATTATTAAAAATTCTCTTTCTATTTATCTCTTTAATATTTTAATTTTTAGTATTGAAAAATATATATATAATTTATCAAAAATTTATTACTATTGTGTAATCCAAAAAAATTATAAGATGTGACATGGCATAATAATGTAATACTAATTACAATTCCAAATAAGTTATATGTAGTGAAACATCATAGTAATTTCATTTGTAATGGAAATAAAAAAAACATAAAAGTTACTGAATATTGGAACCAAATTAAACTAATTATCATACTATATATAAGCAATATATGGTTTTATTCTTATACATTCAATCGAGTCTAATATAGTTTGGGTAATGTTGATTCAATTTGGATTATTTCATGTATATTTATTTAAATTTTATTTATCCTTGATTTCAGTTTGGTTCAGCATGGTTATGTTCACAATGTGTTGGTTCAGTTTATGTGTGTTTAGGTCTACTTAGTTCAAATTTATTTTATTCATGTAAATTTTGTTAAACTTCAGTTCGCCCATATAGTTTTAGTCCATGGTTAAGGAAATTATTTTTTATTTCACTTAATATCCCATGAATTATTTTAAAATCATTCTCCTATAATCAAAAATTATTTTTATATTTAAATTTTAATCATTTTAACAAAATATTTAGTGTTACCTTTCCTTTAGTTCGTTATTTTTATTTTGAAAATTACTTTTCTATAAACACACAATGATTATTCTTCATTTATTTATTCTTTTTTTATTTGTTTTGGAATATTGATTAACTTATATGATAATTATTTATTTATTATATTTTTTATTTGTTAATGTTTTTATTTGTTTGATTATTTTTTCCTTGCATGTTTGTTTATTTGTATTTATTCCTTTTAGTTTGTTGTATTTCTTATGTATTATTGTTGGATCATTTCCTTTATTATTATTTTTTAATTTAGTTGCAATTTTTAATTTGTTTTTCAATTTTTTCTCTGTAATAATTTTTTGTTGGTTATTTATTGTTTATTTTTATTTATATTCCGATTTTTTTTTTCTATTTCACTTTATTGTATTTTCTTGTTTACTTGTTATATTGTTTTTTTACTTTATTTTTTTGGATATGGTTAATTTTTATTTTTATAATTTTTATCAATTTGTTATTCATATAATGGATTTATTATTCATTGTTTAATTGAAATTTGTTATTTATTATTTTCTATTTTTATTTGTTTATGTATTTTATTTATTTATTCGTATAATTTTAACTCGTTATTTATATTTTATTAATATAATTATTTTTTTAATTTTTTGGTTAATTTTTATTTCTTTATTTTTTTATTAAATTTATATTATTTTCTTATTCACTTAATTATATGTTTTTTATTCATATATATATATTTATTATTTGTTTTATATTATTTTTTATTACATTATTTTTCAATTTTATCAATTTTTTCTATGTTTATTTTTATTGGTTTACGTATGTTTTTTTTCATTATATATGTATATTATTTTATGTATTTCTTTACATCATTGTTTAAATTTTATTATATCTTTGTTTGAATATTTTTTTTAAGTATTTGTATTCTATATGTTTATTATTTTTTTCTTTGTGTTTATTTATTTATCTTTGTTTTGATTAATTTTTTTTTATATTTGTTCTCTTACTATTCGTTCTTTGAGTTTGATTATTCATCACTTGCTTATTTATTCTTTATAATTTCTTATTTATTATATTTTTTTTAATTTTATTTTTTTAATGTAGGTTCACTTTTTGTTTCGCTATTTTTATGTACCTTTTCTTTATTTTACTTTGATTATATCGTATAAAAATTTTATTGGTGATTCTTTTTAATTTGAATTTCTTTTTATTAGTTTAAAGTATCATATATTGTTTTATTCTTTTTTTTTTGTTCATTGTGTTTCTATTTTATTATATATTATTTTTTATAGGTATTTGTTGATTATATCATATAATGTTTGTTTCACTTTATGCTTCACTTTTTTCATCATGTTTTTCTTATATTATTTTTATGAAGTTAAAAACATTTTTACTTACTGTAACCAAGTAGTTAAAATTACTTGCAAGTCCAAAATTAAATAAAGAACCATTCTTATAATAACCCATATTAATATGAAGCAGTTTTTTAAATATAACTGACAATAGACATGAAAAACAAAAAAATTCTAATTTCATGCTCGTCATATGAAAAAAAAGTGATATGATTAGCCAACAACATTAAAGCATATGAAGATGAGAAAATTTCCAAAATCATATATTAAAATTAAAAAGTAGTATAAAAAACAATTAAATATCCCTATTTTACATGTCCCGCATTTTTTATATTCAAATTTTGTTCATAGGAATTTAACTAAGATATTGAAAAGTAGTAGTAAATAACATGGTCATCATCCATATGAGAATGTAAGCACAAAGAAGAAAAAATAGATTTTTATATTTATAAATTGCGGTGTATTTGAAAATAACATGAACTAAGGACCACATAATCTGACAATCCCTATTGAATTATATAAATAAGATTATTATATATATTTTATTAATATCTAAAAAATAATGAATCAAATAGTGGATATTCTCAATTTGGTTTAAAATCACTTCAATATTTCTATAAATATAATTAAATTTGACTAGATATTGATTATTATTTTTAGAGGCTCTAATTTGGGTTTCAATATATTGATGTCAATCTATCACATAATTAATAAATAGTATATTTCCATTTTCGTTTACTATATGTTTTTGATGATATATATTGTTATATATACTTCATTTTTTTGATTCTATTCATGTTTTAAACCTAATGGATACATATATAATTTCATCAATTAAGAAAAAAATTATTTTAGCATTTAGATTTTAAAATTGTGAACTGAAAATACAAATAATAGTGCATTAAAATTTTAGTTTCCCAGATTAGTTTACTTTATGTTAATAACAACACATGTAGTTATAACTATTATAATTGACCATGTTTTATTGTGTTATAAAGAAAATGAAAATATATAAAAATTATTCAAATGTTACCAAATATTATTTAAACATATAGATAGCTATTATTTTTTCAAAAAATCATTGAAGAAAATGATTTGAAAGAATATGGAGGGTTGATAGTACATATTATTGCTTATATATATTACCACTAAAACATTATATTCATATTAATCATTGAAAATATATGCATTTGATTCATCATATACATTATATTGGCCAAGATAAATAGTGGTATAAATGGTTTCAATTTAATACCCAAAATCATCAAATATATTTCTTGGGGTACATTAGTAATGACATTAAATTCAAGTTTTAGATAATCTTTAATATGTAATAATTTCTTTTAAATTTATGCCAAAATATATAGACAACCAGTATCCAAGAAGCAACTCATATCAATAACATTAAATCATTATTCATTAGTAAATTTTCCATTATACATTATTGAATCTAATTACATTCACTTCAATATAGTATCATGATAATGGAAATAATAATCCAATATATTGTTTTAAAAAATTCAATAATAAGACACATATTCATATATTATTTAGATACTTGATGCACTACTATAACATTATAACATTTTAGGTAACACCACTCCATCCTGTTGTGTTCTCATTTTCACTACTAAACTAGTGATATCAAATTTATCTCCATTTACCACCAATGATTTACATTCACAAATCAAGTTATTTGGACCAAAATCCAATGATATTATTTATTGAGTGACAATGTCAACTAGTAAACTCAATTCCTAAAAATCTATATGACTATTAGAGATAATGGATTTTTATTATTTATTTTAATATAAACAATGGTGTTTACATTGATTTCAACCATGAAGGGAACTCCTTTATATGAATAGCCTCTAAACTTTTCAAAAGTAAAAAATGATGAATTCTAATTCTGAAGTTTTTATGTTCTGTATATTGAAAGATAATAATAATCTAAAAAATAATATTACTATTTAGGATATGATAACATATACATGTTCAAATTACATACCAAATATAATCATCGATGAAATCATTTTAAAAAAACATTATATGAAGTTTCATGTCCTATTGTTTGAGGCTCAATGTATCCAATATATATGATCGAGGAATTCTCCCTATTTATGGAAGTGCTGAAAAAGTGGGTTCAATTTTCTCATTCCTCTTATATTCATTTCTCATTATATAGATATATCTCATGCCCAAAACTCTTAAATACATTAAACATAAATCTATACATTCATAAACCAAATAACCTTTCACAATGTAACCTTCAGGATGAATCTTATTTCTAACATAATTCATCATTGTGTATATATTTATACTAGTTGGATACATTGAATGAAAATAAATAGTTCCCATATGAAGTATTTATGTTGGAATATATATAATAATATGTAGAATTCATGTGAATATTAATGATGGAAAACTTTTCTCTAACATTCACATAATTAATAGTGCCTCTTCCTAATTTTTTTCAAGAAACACTTGGAAAACCTTTTAGAAAATAGATTAAATCACCATCACACTAACAATTTTTAAAATAAAATGAAATATTTCTACTAGAATTAATTCTTTGAGAAGTATTTTATGGCCGTGAGTTTTTAATGATTTCAATTTCAGCTCACAATAGTTGACCCTTTTTTATATATAGATTTAATAATAATAAAGAACCTTGAATGTCTATATTACTTGTAAATTTTTTTTTCTATGATGTTATCATCATATAAAAATTATATATAAATTTCCATTAATTTTCATTGATACACATAGTATGAAGTTCTGGTCTGATACCCTATTCTACTGAGCCACAAAGATATTGTTTTAGTCTTCCCCATGACATTTAGAAGGATATAAAGGAACATGTATTTTATATTTTTCTCAATTTTCATAAAAAAAACAAATATGTGTGAATATTGATGATTAATAAATAAAATCATAGGGAATAATTTTTTTATCAAATTATAACTTATTTTAGGGGTATCATTCTTTCTCTTTCAGGATTTCATCTACCATTTCTTAAAGGGAAAAAATAACACCTTTCAATTTCCTAAATACATCATTTATTGAACTATGATAAATTGGATTATTAGTCTTAATGGTATTATAAAACCATTTTTGATTTCTCTTACATGGATTTTTGATTGGAAAGAAACATCAATGTCCTACGAAACTAAAACAATGATGATATTTAAGAGTTTTGGATCATATATTCTTCACACATATAGGAGTTTTTTCACCATTAATGTTCTATATAGACATATTTTAACAAGTACGAAGTTCATTTATCGTCTACATAAGTGTACTATGCATCATCAATATTTCTTTTAAATAAGAATCATTTGTTTTGTCACCCATGAACCAAATTTCATTTATCTATTTTATTAAATTTTTTGAGCACAAAAATATTTTATTACTAGGATCATAATGTTTATATATGATTATAATAAATAATATAAATGATTTTTTATAAAAATACATAGTGTAAGGTTATAAATTTGAAAGAAAACTAGTCGCACACTATTTGATGTAATTTTCTAACTAAATGAATTAACAATTCATAAACCCAAACATTTAGTACACACTACAGTTGCAAATCAAGATATCATGTATCGAATGTCTCCCAAGCTAATACATTAATAGGATTCCCCAAATCATCATTATCATTAATTATCTAATCGTCAATCAATTTTATATTTATTGAGATTTCAACAAACATGAAAACATTTTAGATCATAAAAATCAATGAAAGTGTCACATTACCTTATTTGGCATATGTGATGGCTCTACATTGGCATTTAGATTCATATACTATAGTATTTATAATCTTTTGTGCCTATATATTCTTCCCAAAACATTATATAATAATCAAGGAAATTAAAAAATATATTATTTGAAAATCCAAGTAGATCAATTAACCCCCATGTTATATAATTACATTAGGAAATGTCTACTTCATTTCAAATTAATCAATTTAAAAAGATAATATGATAACTACTTCCCATATTAGATATTCTATACATTATTTTACCATGTTACATTCACATTAAAATATTTAGTTATGTAATTTTACAACAATCCCAATTTATTGGAGTCTTCAAATAATCAATCAATTTTTAAAATCTTTCAACATATCACATTCAATAGTTTTATTATGTGTACATATACAATATTATATTTTCATTGGAATATTGTTTTTCTCATTATGGTGATTGAATATAAACTAATAAAATATAAAATCCTTAATTACACTCCATTATTTTTAGTCTTCAATAATCTTGTATTTATTTTTCTCACTATTGTGATATAATAAATAATTGTTTGTTTTAAAACCAATTTTTTTATAGTATAAAAATTCTTCCCAAGTTAAAAATAGACTTCTAATAAAATTAAAATGAGGTAATTGTATAATTCCTACATCTAAAAAATTATAATACAAAAAATAAAAAAACTTATTTTAAAACTCAATTGAGATTGGATTTGTATTATTCATAAAACTTATATCAATTTTGTTTCAAAAAATTATGTTTTAATTAAATTAAATAATGCAGAATTTAGTTATAAAATTCATGAAGTCAAATAGTTTGTTGAATATATATTAGGAAAAATTACTAATTCCATAACAAAATATAAATGTTCTTATCATAGAAATCATTTATTAAAGGGGAATATTATTCCACGCTACATGAAAAGTCTTATATTGATACATATGTTTTGTTTTATCAAGAACATATTTACAATAGTATCTTGAAATAATTAAATATAAAATGTTCTTAGAACATATCCAATATGATATTACAAAAAAATTAATTTGAAATTGATAAAATAATACTAGTATTTAAAAAATAATAATTAAAAATTGATTATGATATAACTAATTAATTCTAGTAAAGACTAAAAAACATAATACATGAAATAAGAAAAGTATAATACTAATAGAATTGCAATTAAATATGAAATAATTGATTAAGAAATAAAAGGTAAATTATAATAAAAAATGCATATTCATTATACAAATAAGTTTTGATTATTTTATACATAATTTAGGAAAACATATATAATAGAAAATAGATTATATCTATGGGAAACATGTTTTTACAAATTAAAACAATTAAAATAATAACTATTTCATTTATACAAAATATAGTTATATCTTAATACATACCTAAGGATATAATATTGGGTTAAAATGGAGGAATTTAATTGAACCATTAAAAAATAAATAAATACACAAAGAAGATATGTTTATTAATAGATTATATTATAAAATTAAAGTGTAGTTAAAGAACCACGCATACCTAACCACTTTTAAAAAGTGATTGAAACAAGTAATTATTCAATTTAATGTTTTTTTAAAAAATTATTTTGAAAAAAATACAATTATTGATTATAAAATTGAATACTTATTCAAACCTCAATTTTATATCTCAAATTTTTTCAATGTAAATGAAACTAATATAAATAGATAATATCTTTATTAAAAACCTAATTCATACACATATAACATATTAATTATTGTATAAATAAAATAATACATATTAACTTTTTTTATAAACTAAAACCTAATAAAAAAACATTTTTCACACATTATCCAAGTAACAAAGTGAAATAACCATAAGAGGAAACACACAATTTTCCTTTTTATATAATATGATCACTTATAAAATTCTTTAATTAGCAGAGGAATGAAATAATTCAACATCACATGATTGTAAAAAATATAAAATAATATAAAATAATAATAATTTTAATATGGAAGTAAAAAAAGCATACTAGTACACATCCAAACAAAGAATAAGAAGTGGAATATTCTATAATAGATTTATAATTTTAGCGTACCAAACAATGAATAATACATGAAATATGAAACAAATTATTCATACTATTATTATGATACTGAACACACGTGTCTAGGATTAAGTATCAATAAATAAATTTTAATACAAAACAATGTTTTATACTTATCCAAATAAGTTTCCAATGTTTTAAAACATAATTTTGGAAAATATATATTTATGAAAATAGACATTTTCAAGGAAAAGAGAATTTTACACACTAAATCTTTTAAAAAAAAATTATAACTTGTACAAACAATGTTCACCTCTATATCATACCAAATACCAAGAGTATGTGTTAGAAAAGAGAAATGTAATTGAATTCTTAAAAAGTAATAAAATCTCTATATGGATATTTTTTGGTTAAATTACATCTTATATAAGTCAATTATTATTCAATAACATACCCATACCAAAATAATATAATCAACTAATATATATTAGATAAAATATAATTTTTCGACATAACTCATTTAAACATGTTTTGAAAATAATAAAAACTCTTTTTAACCAAATTAACAAATAATATAAATTTCAAAATAATAACATGGTTTTTAAACAATTCCTTCACAACAACTTTTTTTTTCTAATAAACTCATATAACATCAAATATTAATAAAAAAATATAATCTATTTAATCTATCATTTTAAACCATAAAATTAATATTATATTCAAAGATTAACATTTTTGAACCAAATAAACCAAATATTAACTTCTACCACGATTTTTAGGAAAAATAATCACATACCTATATATGATCATGATTATAAAAACAATTGAAATTTTATTTATGAAATTATGTTTTTAAAAATAATCAATAATGTTATAAATTACCTCATACAAATTTTTTTAATCATACCTCAAAAAAAAATTCATTAAAAGTACACAATTATCATCATAATTCTTAATAAAATATAATTATGGTCAATCATTATCAAAGAAATCCAGGAATACCATCTTTTATAATATAACATTTATATAATATCATTAAAAATACCAACATGTTTACTCAAAAATTTCACACCAACATTAAAGGGTGATTAAATATAAATTATTTTTCTTAATTAATTAATTAAAATTGAAATATTAATTAAATTTTTTCATAACCCCTAACAAATTAACAAAACAAAATTGTACTAAAATGATTAATTACAAAATATACTAAAATATATTGCACAAAAGAATAATTTTACATTGGATTTATATAGAGGAAGTGAGTATCTAAATTTGAAAATAAATTATCTAAAATCACATGTATTATATAATAATAGGAAAAATATATTACAAATGAAACTCATTTTAATTAATTGATTCGAATTTTGACCTAACCAGATCGTGGTAGTTGTTTGATAATTACATAAAAATGAAACCGATGATTTGAAGAACAAATGATGGGCTCGAAACCCATCAGTTTGATGTTGAATAACAATTGAATCAGAAAATAGATGAATGGGGGGAGATTCACCAAGGTATAAAAATAGTTTGATAAATGGGTAAAGTGGAAATCATAGAACATGGGGGTAGTGGAGGTTGCGACCATGATTATTCGGGGACTCCTTATGAATGGTTTTAACAATACATTTTTATAACCATCCTTATAGAAATTATTTTTTTAAAACTAATGGTATAGTGTATTAGTTTGGAATCTATACTAATGGTTTTGATAAACTGTTGTTGGGACCTCTGTATCCAAGGTTACAAAAACACTATTGGTATAAAGGAATGGGTTTAAACCAAATTTTTTTTAGTGAAATGTTATTTTAATTAGAATATAATGAAAGCTAGTATTAAAAATAAATAATATAAATGGTTAAAAAATGTAGGAATGTTTTAATAATAATGATACTTACATGTTATTCTTAGAAATATTAATTTTTTAATTTAACTATGATATTGACGGAATGATAATTTTTTTTGAAATATTATGTTAATGTAGTTGATGATGAAGTTTAGAATACTTTTACAAATAGATGGATTAAATATCATGTTTCTTTATACTTTTCCAATATGTGTATCCTCCCATATTTCTTCAAAAATTACTTCCTTTTATGGTGTTAGATAGAAATTTTTAAATAAATAATATATCTCAGAAAAAAATGTGTAGGGAATAATAAATAAAGGTGAGAAATGAATAAATTTCTATTAAGGTAGGAGATATCTATACCATTCTATGATCTTCTAAAAATTTAACGTTTCTCAACATGTTGTAAAATACACTACTTTACCATTTATGTAAATAAAACCATTAATTGTAAGTCTATTAAAATAGATTATTGGAATAACCATCACATTTATGAAATTGTTTTCCTATTATAAAAAATAATTGAAATTCAAACATTTTTGGAATGAAACTCATTTGAAAAACTCAAATATTGTGTCCATTTACATCACATCGACCATTTCAAACCCAACCCATGCTAATCCTTTAGATACAATATGTTTATACACTCTATTATTATTCTTTTTATTTTTTTCATTAATAATATTACCATCTCCCCATTCTAGTATTAATCTTATGGTTTGGGGGTTGTCCTTTACATTATGAATTTATATTATCACACTTATATGGATTATTTCTATTTTTATGGAAATTAATAATATTTTACAAAAAATTATGATAAATATGGTTCAATATATGTGAAATTTCATGCAAGTATGTGAAGTAATGTTGAGATGAGATTGAAATGAGGATTCGAGAATGAAGATTAAGAATAGGAAAAGATAAACAAGGTAAGCAAGATACTTATTATTCTATCATAATTTTTTTGAAAATATTATTGTTTTGAATTGAAGAATCCATGATAAATTTATATAAGTAAACTAAAAGAATATGGAAACATTAATTTCATGTTAATTTGGAATTAATATTTGATTATATGTGTAGTTTTTTTGTTAGTGTAAATTTATGCATTTATAGATAATTTCATCTGTTGAGAGAGATCATGGTATTATAAAGGTTAAGTAACTTCCTAATAATTAATATTTAATTAGTTGATTTCCATTAAATAATTATTTAGTTAAAATAGAGTGGAATACAAACTTAGGGATATGTCTTAGTTATTGAATAATGGAAAGTGCATTTAAATAATAAATTAGTTAATAATCATGATATTAATCATAGGTGAAGTATTAACATGTAACAGTAGAAATATTTAATATTGAAATCTTTTATATTCTAGAGATGAAATATGTAATGTATTTCTACCTAGGTTTCCTCTCAGTTTCTTCTCCCTTAACATAATAGGGAACCTTTCATGCATGTAGATCCTCCTCCCTCCCCCATTTTCTATTAGATTTTATTTTCATCATCTCATTCCCCTCGTTGGGTGATTAGGGCTCCTTATACTTTCATTTTTAGTTCATATTTCAATTTATGTAGTTATTGTTCTGTTCGAGGTTTAGGTTTGGTATCAGTACCACATATTGTAACTTACATAGTATCAGCTTTTATTAACACTAAACATAAGATGCTTATAAAAGAGTCCCCTTTATTAACGCTAGCTAAAAGCATTAATAAATGTCATTTTAATGAGTTCTAAAAAAGAAGTAATAAAGGTGTATCTTTTATCACCACATTTTTAGCACTAATAATGATTGATATTTATGAGCACAATTCTTAGTACTGATAAAAAATTTAAAAAAAGTATTATCAATATATATATTATTATCATATTTATATTCACAAAATAATTTTTATTAATATACATTTTAAAAACATTCATTTATATAATTAACGAAAATATAATATACTAATATTATTTTTAAAAAGTCATATAAATATTGTTTTAAAAAAGTATTTATATAATTACAAATAAATAATTATATATTTAAATATTTAAAAATTTATAAAAAATATATTTAAAAAATATATATATTATATTTATATTTATATATATATTTATATATTAATATATATAATTATATTAATATATATAGTTATTAAAATAGATATAATAATATAAATATAATTTTAAATATAATCAAATAATTATAAATATATTTATTTATATTTACAATTATATAAATATATTTATATCTATATACATATATTTATAAATATTTTTAATTATAATTAGAATTATATATATTTATATATATTTAAATAATTATAAAATCATAATAAATATAATTAAATAAGAAATATATTTATTATATTTATAGTTATATATAGTTATATATCAATAAATATTTATAAGTATATTCATATATATAGTTATTTGTATATAATTATATAAATATATTTTTAATGAAATTAAAATATTAATAAATATATCAATTTATAATTATAAAAATAAATAAACACATAAATATTTATATTTTATTAAGTAAGATTCGTATTAAAATAATTATATATATGTAAATATAATATATAAATATGATGTGGAAATACCTTTAATAATAAATTATTCTTATTTACATAATTTTATATAAAATATTTATAAAATTATTATTAGTCAAAATGTTTATTTGTTTATTAATATATTTTAATTACAAATTACATGCATATAATGAATATAAATATGATATATTGATATATATATATATATATATATTAACAATTTAAACAATTATATAAATGTAAATGATTTATTGTTAATATTTTATATTTGAGCATATATATTCATATCAATGTCTATGTGTATATACATGTATACATTAGGTAGTGTGACTGTGTTTTGCAAAAGTGTTTATATAAATGTTATACGTGTACCGATGTATGTATATGTATGTATACATATTTGCACACATAAATGGGATGAACATATATATAGATATATCATGTGTATATATGTATATGTATGACATGTACTTAGTTAATTATTAAAATATGAATATATTTAATTTCTCTCTATATATATATATTAATAATTATAAATTTATAATATAAATATTTAAATAATAAACATATTTATTATATTTATAATTATATATACTTATATATTTATAAGTATATTTATTATTTTTATCATTATATATTTATATATTAATATATATAATTACATATATATATATAATTACATAAATATATATATAATTATATAAATATATATATAATTATATAGAATCATTTTTGAATATATTTATATATAATAATAAACAATTAAATATATTTATAAATAAATATAAAATTATAAGAAATATATATAAATAATAAATATATTTATTTATAATTATATTCATAAATAAACAATTTTAATTATTTAAATATTTATTTAAAACTATATAAATTTATTTTTTAATTATATTAATTATATTATTAAAATTGGGACTTTATGAGTGTTTTTAGCACCAAAAAATGATTTAAATTTATCAATAATTAAAAGGATTGAAAAACATATTTTTTTCATCCCTGGAATTTTAGTACAGATAACGATGAGTTTCATCAGCACTTTTTTAATACTGATAAGGATGTACCATTATCAGAACTAAAAAATGATGATAAAGATAGGTTTTGTCAATGATTAATATTTTAGAAATGATAAAACAAATATTTATCAATGTAGATAAAAACATCACCTGATGTTTAAAATATAACCTTAATATATTCCTCCTCCCTCGTACCATCAAAACATTCACATAACCAAACCCTCACATGTTTCTCATTATCAATCTTCTCTAAGAATCAGTCCTCTCAAGATCTTAGGTATGTGATTATTTGTTCCCCTTTTTAATCAAAATTTTCATTCTCACATAGGTTTTGATGAGACACGGTCCAACCACACACAGTAGGCTCTAACAAGAACTGCCATAGAGTCATGCATGAACAACTGAGGACTCAATGTACCAAGAAATTGAAAAATCTAAAATAATTTTATAACTCCACTCGAATTAAACTTTTTCTCAACCTGAAACTTCATGTTAGGCATTATCTAAATACTATGGAAGACCTATTTCACTTCACCCTTCAATTCTCCTCCACATAAATGGTGTTTTTCATTTTGCTTCAAAATCAGGTTTTGTTCAAAAGGATAGGGTTTGTTTATCATTTATTTCTCTTTTCTCAATTATTTCAGTTTGTTCCCTCATCTCCCCTTGCTGTGTATGCACCATAAAGAACCTTAGTTAAGTTTTGAGTTCTAAATTTGTTTAAGATCACTGATGTTTATATATTTGATGGGTTCATCAAGACTTTTCCTTCCACAATTAAGGGTTTACTCACCACAATTCTGGATTGAGAATGGATTCCCATCATAATTATTGTGAAAATAAATAAGCCTAATATAATGTGTTTTAAATTAATATTTTTGATTCCTAATAATAGCATTGAATATGTATAAGGTGTATTTAAAAGGAAGATAAAATTTTAGATTATTTTTATTTCAATGATATGTATTTATAAAATTAAAATCAGGATAAAAATATAGTTTAAAATAAACTCTTGCACCATGCATTGTGAAAATAATTATAATAGATATTAATTATGGTAATTCATAATTTATGATGTGTTTAGTCTTTTAGTTTTATTTTTAATGGTTCCTTTGACTTTTAAGGGTGTTCTTGTTCACTCAAAAAGGAATTCTAGGACCCATTTTGGTCTTTTTTTTGGTTCACCAATGGTTTAGGTTCCCATGACGCTAGAGTTTTCCCTCCTCTAATTTTTTCATGTTCAATGTTGAACAATTATTTATTGAGTTCAATGATTTTTTTGATACTAATAGCTTATTATTTCATCTATTTGGTGGCATTAAAACTGTATGATCGTTAATAGTTTTTTTGGTAGATTTTGACAATCTTCTTATAGATTATATGTATATTAATAATTTAAAATATTTTATAAATAATTTTTATTAGAGATAATATTGATTATATATAATTTTGATTATCTTTAATTAATACTTTATATAAATAATTTATAATTATAATTAATTAATAATTATTTAGAATTAGTATTTTTGAATTGATATTTATTTTTAAGGAGTGTAAATTGAGTATTATATTAATAAATTATAATGATATATATTGTCTTTCAATATATACATTGTTTCTATAATTTACCATATTTTATAGTATTTATTATTCATCGTCCTATTTTACTATTCTCACATATAATATATTTTCTTTACCAATAAATGATGTTTACTATTTTAATCAACTTCTATATCTCGATTGTAATTATAGAATATTTTTTAAAATTTAACTCTAAATATTTATAAATTAATTATTAATCTAAAACATGTAATATAAATTAAATTTTTTAATTTTTGTAATAAATAAATTATTATAAAATATTTGATTTTAAATTATGAAAAAAGCCTTTATTATTTCTAAATTAATAATTATTTTCAAATATATATATATAAACATATAAATTATATTTTTAAATTTAACTAATTAATTATAATAAATTTATTTTTCAATTATAAATATAAATTTAATAAAAATGAGACTTCCTTTAAAATAAATTTTATAATTTTTAAAATAAAAATGTATTAAATAAATAGTTACACAAAAATAACTCCCTAAATTTTATTTACATAACACTGTAAACAACTATATATGACCAACGTGTGATATAATCCATAGTGGTACATTCAAGTGGTTATTGAGATAACATAGATCTCATAATAATATCCACTAACGTGTATATATCCCATATGTGATTTGGTTCCAACCACAATTATTATAGTTCATTTAATCATAGTATAAGAAAATCCATAGTTATTCAATGGAAAAATACAATATTGGAATGCGTAAAATACTATAAAAAAGAAAATTCTGAATAATAATATTACATGAGGGCATATAGGCTTATCTTTTTTATGAATAACATATATTGAAGATTCTAGGGTATTGGGAATTTATCATTAAGAAGAGGTGATAAATAAGTGATACAATATTTATTTTAGAATTACACTTTAGAAATTAACCTCAATTATTGACTAAAGTCTTGATCCACTCACATACTAATTTCCATTTCCTTTTGTGAGACTCCTTTAAATATGTGTTAGAACTTTGAGTGGTATATATTTATAAATGGATACATGTGAATGGAAAAAGGGTTGTATCAAAAAAAATTATGATCATATTAACTTTTAGATTCCTCCAAGATATATATAATCTTACCTCCATAATAATATAGATTGATTGTATAACCATGGAAAGGAAATTCCACTAACTCTATTTAAACAATAGAATAGCCATCATGACCCCACTCCTGTAACCTTGCACTATAAGTATTGATTGATTAAAAGTGTCGTTTTATTTGAAAATAAAGAGTAAAATGTATAAATTACTTGAAAGGAAATATAGGGGCCTCAAAAAATTTATACTGAGAGCATCGTTGATGGTAATATTCATAACCTCCATGGGGATTGAACTCATTCTATTGGGAAATGTATGGGGGGTATTATGAGAAACTCCATAAGAAATGAAATCAGCTCCCATGTTCCCCTCATAGAAGGTATGAGAAATAAGAATATTTATTTAGGTTATTGTTTTAAATTTGTGAACATAACAAGATACACACCAAGGGGGGAGATAAATCATTTCATTTTGTTAAAGAGAATCTCAGATTTAGTTTCAACAATCTCAAGATAGATGTTAGTGATACTTCACTCTTGAAGACCTGATAGCATAACATTATCCGTGGCCTGCAAAGTGTCATCCGTACCATAGGAGGTCAAGAAAGAAAGAAGAAACAAACCCCTGTAATCACGAACCATGCCACCCCATCATCCTTAGCATATTGCATGAGCCATAAATATTAATATTGAAACCCATGATGGGAGGGCTATGTTGATCCAGTTTGCAAAGGATCAGTCATAGTCAGGAGATATGGAACCACCAATGGGAATGAGAAATTTGAGTGAGGGACCTCTGTCCAATGAGCACTAGCTGAGCCACCTCTTGAAGGTGGCTCTTGAATCTGAAGATGATAGATAATGATGATATATTAGTTCCATCAATACTTTCATTTTTTTCATTCTTTCCAGATAATCTAGAATGCCACAAAAATAATTAAATATATAGCTTTATGTTCCGTGGAATTACCACTCGACCTATGAAACCATTACTCCCAAAAATCATGGGCAGTAAGAGACATCTCCTAAAAACAAGTGAAACTACCAAAGTAGACACAAAGCAGAATATACCTTGGCATTCATAGAAGAGGTGACCCAAGGACTCCATACATTTCACTATACAACTACAACATTTGGACGCCACCTAAATACCCATACATTTGATGATATCATAGGAGGCCACAAAATTATGCCTCATTCACCATAAGAGAATGTTTAATTTCACTAGAGTCCTTTTGAAAAAATATAAGTCACCTTAGAGGTCTGCCTCATCTAGGGAATGAAACAGATTTCAGATATCTTGGGATGAGAATTTTCTTGACACTTAACAAAAAAAACACAGTGATCCGTATCTGAAGATAACTCAATAAGGCTGAAAATGACACGTTGATATATACTTAGGGTAATCTGGATGAATTCTGCAAACATGATCACTTTTTTGAAGGATAAATTAGGAATTTTCCATCCTATGAAACCAATTTTGGTCCCCTCTTAGTTATTATTCTAGTACGAAATATTCCCATAGCCAATAATACATCTCATCTAGGGCTCTAGAATCGAAATGAAGTTAAAAATATCACACTCTAGGGGAGAGGGACATCTATGTTAATTTTTTTGTCAAGAAAATATTGGAAACTATAATAGATGTCTCATCATGGGTGTCTGTAAGAAGATACAATTGATCCTTCTCCCAGTCACACTAATCAAGGATCACCTTGTTTGGATAGAACAAACTGCTTCTACTTGTTTAAACATTATACATCTTACTAAGAAATTTTTTCTAATGAATTTCAAACTCCCCATCCATGGAACATTTATATTTAATGAGAAAAAATTTATCGGCATCCACTAAATCTCCTAGAAAAATATTATCTACTCTGGTTTTTTAAGACTCATCCCCCATATCTTCATTACATGAACCTATTTTTCTTGAACTACTATGAGTAGTCATCATCTAATAATACAAACAGATGATCCTTTTGGATGAATTCATATGATAAAACATAACACTAGTGGAGTAATTTTTTTCTTAAATTCAATTTCCATTTCAATCAAATAATGATGAAGTTATTTGAAAAATTAATATGTCGGGTTCTCGTTATTTGAAAGGCCCCTTTTTTATATTTATTTATTTATTTAAATATAAATATTAATCATTATCATATATTTTTTCTGTTTTTACACTATTTTTATTCATGACTAATTAGTCAAGAGGATTTGGAAGAACACATTACCTATCATGGAATATATTGTTGTTATAAATGATGGACTAAACCTTTGGAATAGTGAATATAACTAGTGGCTGAGATAAAAATGTGTTTTATGGGAAACATGATATGATTAAAAGTATGTATAATGCGAATACCATATTGAGTATGTGATTATAATATTTAATTATGATTCATATTGTGTTGAGGAAATGAAAAGGATAGTTGAAGATTAACTTTGGGATTGTGCAAAATTGTTTTAAAAAGAGGATGTGATTAAAGGTTTGAATGATGATGAATATTATTTTGAGGAAATGACAAACACATTTGAAGATTAACATTATAATTGTCCAAAATTGTTTGAGAAGTTAAATTGTTTCATAGAAACAACATTGTATGATGGTCATATTAAATATACTAAATTTTCATCCTTACTAAAGATATATAATTTCAAATCTAGAAACAATGGGATAATTTCTAGTTTTACTGAATTACTTTATCCTATGAATGATATGCTCCCAAAGTATAATATGCTTTCTAACTGTGCATATAATTCTAAACAAATTCAGTGTTCAATGGGTATGAACTCAAAAATAATACATGCATTCCCAAATGACTATATACTATTTCTCAAGGGATGAAAATAACATAAATAATTCCAAAAGTGCGGTACTTCTCAGTATAAGAAAGATGATTCAGGTCCAATAAAAGATGTATAGTAATTTCCAATCATTCCAAGGTTTACGTGACTGCATGAAAGGGAATAGAATACAAGGAAATTGATGTGGAATGTAGATATTAAAAAAATGGTAGAAAACTTAATTACTTATTAGAATCTCCTCAGTGGGAGATAATTGACCAAGGGTATCTTAAATTTGGAAAAAATTCACGAATCCTTCCTCATGAACTATCTGTATATATTGTGAATCCTTGTGGTTTTCAATGAAGCACTCATAGTACATGAATGGTTATATTGGTAAATTATATCTTACTATAATGGTTATTTATGAAACAAAAATATATTATGTTTTCTCTACTTATATCAGTACCAAAACAACTAGGTAATGATATTGATGTTTATTCGGATCAATTTGTCCATAATTTGAACTAATTGTGCAATTCAGGTGTTAAATTGTATGAGTCTTATAGATTATAATATTTCATGTTGATATCCATATTGTAAAGGATGATAAATGATTTTCCTTATAATGAATTTTTTTCAAAAATTTAATAATAGTGGAACTAACAGTTTCTCATTTGTGAGAAATGTACACATTTAATTATGTTGAAAAATTCATAAAGGAATGTGTTTTTAGTATATCACATTTTTCTACCCCAGTGACATATGTTCTGATCTTGGATGAAATAATTCTATGGGAGTTCCGAAGAACATATAACATCGTCTCCACTAATATATTATCAATTTCATGATAATGTAATAGATATGGAGACATATTTTATTAAATCTTTTTTGGAAAACATTATGAAATAGAGTTATAAAAAGTGATTTTTTTTTTCTAAATTACCATAATAAAATTTTATGTACATCAGATATTTTTTTTATTTTATGCAGGTTGAAAAAATGTATATGATAGATTCATTGGAACATTACAAATTTAACTCAAAGATAAAATAAGGAATTAACGCTAGATAAGAAATGACTGAAATGGTAATAGAGGAAAATTTTTTTCTAGTGAATGGTGAAAAATATAATTTTCTTACTGCATCTATTCACCCTCTTTCCATGTAGAAGATATACAAATTTTAAAACATTTTGAACTATTTAATGGTTCAAAAGAGATTTTTATCAAAAATAAATAATATTGTTTCAATGAATGATTTAATTTTAAAGGGTATGAAAACATATTACTAACATTTTTTGATGCAATATATATTTCTTGTATATTTTCATTGAGTTTTACCTAGAATGTACACCACACATTAACAAATCTCCATTTCTTTTCCAAATTTATATGATGCAAAGTTATAGACTTAAAAAAATTTGAAACAATGGAAAAATAAATTTTCATATTATTATTTGAACTGATAATCTTCTTCCCACCGACATTATTTGACATGATGGTCCACTTGATGGTCCACATGGTAAATGATATTGGACTATGTGGTATTGTACATTATAGATAGATGTACCCCATTTAATGGTATAATAATATTTTGAAACGTTATATAAAAAAATGTTTTATAGAATTATTTTTTATGAAAAAATATGTTATTGTGGAATTAAATGAATTCAGTACCAACTACTAATTCAATTTGGAATGCATTGGTTTATCAAAATCTAATCACATCGTGTAGTCTGTGGGTAAATGATATCATTGAAGAGATGTTTTCACAGTAAATATTATAAACTGGGAGTGAGTATACTTTAATATTTTGAAAAATAGTTTAGAGGTTTCCCCATATGTAAAAACCCACAAAGAAATTCATTTTCTTTTTAATACATCAAGGGATAATAGATGGATACCAAATACACATAATTAACAGTTTATAGAGTCTTTCAAGAAAATATTTTTAAGAATGAAACTGAAAATCCTGATTTAATTTTCTAATGACTTAGATGGATTTCTAGAGGACCAAGTGTGCATGTATTATCTTATAATGGTTATATAATTAATGCTTACACATTCTATAGAAATAAAAATGATGAATATATTACCATGAATATTTTTAGTAGTTCTTGTCTCTAAATCGATGTCTTTAATTGGTACTACGGAAAGAAATAGAATTTATTAAAAAATTCAAAACATCAGAATCAAGAAAAATTATGAGAGATAGATTATAAAATGTTCTACGAGTCGATTTTTCAATGAATATTGGTTGAAAAAATGAGTGATTCTAAAATAGATGAATTGGGATTTTAGGAAGTGTATTTTAGTAAGGAAGGGTAAATGGATGAATTATTTATAATTGAATCATTGATATTACAAGTAATTTATATTCTAGATCCCACAAACCTAAAGTAGTCAATTATTCTTTTTTCGACCAAATCACTGAATAGTATGGTGAAATTCAAATGGGGATGACCCTTTCATTGGTAATTTTTAATCATTTAATATTATTCCAAAAGGAAGATGTGGTGTTTGTTGTCAGATGATACCACAATGAAGGGATTTGGATACTCAAAAGTGGGGTCAAATCCCTTCAACCATTAACAAAAGAGAGTTCAATAATCAGTTTATACATTTTTTAAATAAAAATTGTGGTACCTCATATTATTATCTATTCACAACTGAATTTTTGTAATCTAAATTAAATATTCAACCACATTTGTAAATATTAACTTTCATGCATGTCGATGCTTTTAATCATGAGGAAGAATGAGTTTCTCATTCTTCTTGTCATGATCCAACCCAATAGGGTCTGGTCCATGACTACCCCTACAACACCTCAAATAAGACTGGTATTGGGAACAATCATTGAGTAGTAATATAAAAAACATGGGGGTCCATGTGCTACAAAACCTATATGCATGTAACCATACATATATCTATGAAACAATGTAGATAAAGTAAAAAAATTCTTTCATACATCTATCCATCAAATAGAGTACTACATAAGTATTGAATGTAAAAAAGGAAAAAATTCACTCCCATAATAAAATAAAATATGATTCCATCATGCTCAGATAGTGGGTATCACTGTCAAACGAAACGATTAAAAAATAACTCCATACAACACTGATAAACTCCTCGATCAGTGTATCTCACTAATCATTACCTGCTCTGGTTCCTTCTTGGAATTCATTGAATGTCCGATCATTTTCACAAGAAACAACATTTATAGGAAAATCTTGTATAATGGTGAGTATAAATATACACACAAGGAACCCAAAAACCCCCAAAAAAGAGTGAAAATGAATGGAAATAGTTCACTCAACAAAACCAGAGGAAACTAATGTGAAATAGATACTCAGTCTTGATCACTCCAAGTCTATGCAGGACTAGTTATCTCAATCTACACTGTGTGTAAACTAATATACATTAAAAAAATCAATGATGATGAGGAATCCCTAGAATATACAGATCTCATATTATATTAATCATGTTTTCTAAACCTCATAGTCATATACATGATTTTACATGAGGCTCAAGGAAAACAATTTTCTAGGAGAACACACTACATGATACCTACCATCCTAGATGAAAAAATCAAGAGATAAAATCCATCAGGAACTCTTCTCAAGGTCCAACTCTATTTCTCATCATTAGAAGACATATCTCAACTACCTTGATCTTTAAGAAACCTCATAGGAGCCGAACGGGAGATTCCTACTCCTTTATACACACCAGAAAGGGACCACATACCTAACCTATGAGCCACATGCCTAATCTCTAAAGAGATATTAATTATATAAAAACACCTTTCTTCTTCTCCATAGTCGAGTGAGTACTATGTCCTATCAATCCCATGAAACCTCTATAGAACACATATGGAGAGGCCGGTACCTCACCAGGTTGATGGAAAAATATTTCCTAATCAAGTATCACATATAAAAAGCAGAGAGGAACACTCCTCATGACTATTTCTCAGAGCCATGGGATATTCTAATCCAATATAGGTCCCACTCCCTGGCGATACATGAAGTTTGGGGGTGTACCACTCAATATATAGAGGTCCCACACCTTGTGTAATGGGTAGTTCCAACTATAATTATATGATCACAATAGAGGAACCAAAATCTAATATGATAGGGTAGTACTCACCCTGGAATATAGGACCCACACCCTAGTTAATTATGCATGTACTGACTCTATCAGAACATTTCATATGGAGGAACCACATCAGGGTATAGTAGGGGAGTAACAACTCCATAGATAGTGTACCCACACCCTGGAACAATAGGGGAGTACCAACTCTATGTAAACATCACATAAATAGGGCATAAACCATGGTATGATACTACTGTACCAAATCTATGGATAGAGTACCCACACCCTGGAATCTCTGTGTAGTACCAACTCTATCTGTGCAACAAGTATGGATGGATTACGACCCAGTACGATAAGGGATCTCTGTCTCCAACTGCGCGAATGATATGGGGGATCCTCACCTAGGTCCAATAGGGGAGTACCATCCCCAAGAGAACTAATCCATCTGTAGTCGCATTATCACTATGGGAAGTCACGTCTCTATCGATCTGAGAGGTATGGGAAACCCACTCCTAAGTACGTCAGTGGAGTATCCGTCCCAACATCTCTCTCTCATTAACCACAAAAATCCCAAACATCGGACAATATTTATTTTGTGTAGAATCATGCTCATCACATCAAATGTCAAACTACTTCCTCGTTTAGGGGACATATTCCCTAACATATAAGGGGATCACCAATATACTAGAATTAAAATGCTAGGGGTACTGCATCTTGAGATGACATGGAAGGGTAACGACATTGAAATATCTCAAGTGATCTACCTTGATCACTACCCACAATCAAGAACAATGGATGCATCATTATTCTTGAATCACACCATATCATATCTCCAATCTCACCATGGGGGATACCATTGTGATCTATGGGAAAGATTCTCAGGTTAGGATACCCACATTTCTAATTATGATCCATGAATAATGAGATGCACTAGGTGGAAATTTCCTAAAGTAGTACACAATGTGTACTGGGGTCCACATGATGTTTTATCCATCACAAAAACAAGGTTGGGTACTCTACTACATGGATTCTCTATCCATGTTTACCTATAAATAATACAGGCCATTTACATGAAGTCTATCTATTTAATTTTTCCTTGGACATGTCTTTAGCCTATTCCCATTTCTGGCACCCCGTGTCCTTGTCTCCTGGCTGTGTACTTCCAAACAACCATGCATCCCTATGTGACTATCTTGGTAATGTACCTTGGCCACAAAACATGGGATCACTACATGGAATTTACTTCTAGTAAATGAAATTTATTCAATGAAATTGACATTACATGAATGGTAAGAATACATTTTGTTTGGACATAGACTACACTCCGTGTGATCGGGAATTCCAAATGGGAAATCCCTATGAGCCACCAAAAATTCCTCAGTTTCCTCTGAAACCCATAGATAAACCTACAAGAGTGCCTAAGTGTTGTATAAGGGATATAGAACCTAAAAAATGTATCAAAAATATTATAGGGACATAAAACTCAAATAAACCAACCTTATGGCGAAATGTCAGAGATTTGAGTATAGATCAACACTCTAAATCCATTATACCATGATCTAGGAGTGATCACTATCAAGTTCAAAGATCAGTAGCTTGGTTCATCCATCACTTCGAAAAGGGGGATGGGGTTCAATTTCTCTATCATGTTCACACAAGGGGGTGAGATATTGATTTAATTTTTATAAAGTAATCAACATATATTTAAAACCACACGAACACACATCCCCGACCGAAAAATTGATGTCGAAAAATTTTATGTCACTCCATGTTTAAACTCCATATTCAAAACTCAACCACATTCTTAGAATTCTGATCCAAGACCCTTCTCAAGAGTTATTCCTATTTTTTAAAGACACTGAATTCATGTGATATAATTTATTTAATATTTTTTATATCACCACATGGAAGCTCTCCTTGCATCGAAATCCCATGATGACTCAATGCATGGATTCAAAAATATTCATAAAAATATTCAAAACTCTATGGGCCTAAAGTAGTGTCATTATAGTCTCATAACATTGAAAATTATCTTCCCAAATAAAAAATTTAATAGGGAGAAGGAGAAACGTTGAGCTCTCCACTAGGGATCCCACACCAGTGAGATAACCAAAGGATTCCTATACTATCTACCAACACACACTCAAGCGAAAAATATGGACAAACCACACCCAATGACCAACTCAAAATATGTCATCATTGGGAAGCATAGTGGGAAAATGTCACCATATCTATAACTAGTGTAAATAGTAAACAATAAGTCCCTATGTGGTCACATGGTCTATTGGTATACCTCCTCACTAACCTGACATAGAATTGGACATAACCCGAAAGTTATCATATGCCTATAGATAAATTGAACCATGAATCCTCAAGCCCACCTGACACAACTCTATCACATTGCAGAAAACCCCTTTCTAATAACACTAGTGGAGGAACTAATCCAACCAACCTCAACACTATACATTTTGGTCGAACCTATATCACCTGCATGGTTTTAATAATTTCACCAGAGAGAATCTCAATGTATAAATAAAACTTCTTCATTGTGAATTTTATGCTTTTACAAAAAAATACAAATATAGTGATTAATCAATTCCTTATGGAACCCTGCATAAACCTCGAGAAAGAATTGGAAACACTAGAGTACCTCATAATAGTGTCTAACAATAATTGTTCCAAAAGTATAAAAGACACATGGAAATATTCTAATCATCCTCAAACACACCAGGTCATAGTCCTTGATGACAAAAATCTATCTTCACCCCATCCTCCAACTCCCTATGCATGGAATAGACCACATGTGCTATTAGTGGATACAACTTGAAACGTCTGCCACCAATTGTTGGTTTCCCTGATTATCTTCCATGTCCTACATTAAATGAAACTACATTCTCCAAATTTTACTACTTTGAGGGAGTTCCATAAAATATCTCTATATCAACAGCACAATTGGTTATATAATATCATGTAACATGTCCCCATCCATCACAAGAATAACAGTACTTCTCTTATGGATGACCAAATACCTAGTTAAACTCCTACTCTACAAACCCATGTGTTTGATTTTTGGCATGGGTATGCCTCCTACAATATGATATTGTCAACTACCATCCTCCAACTACTGTAGAAGATTATGATACATGATCACTATTACCAACCACATCCACCTACCCTTCTTCGAGGATTCTCTTTATCATTAGTTCTTACTCTAATAACCCCTAATAACATGTAATCAATAAAGATACCACACCTAGTCAAATTTATCTATGGATTTCGGGCTCAATGTTTTATTCGTAGGAAAATGAATCTCAAACCCTATCTATGGAGTAGCGAGAAAGACATGTAAACATCTCTGAATAATCCACTACGAACATGCTACCCTACAGAAACAATATAATATTTAGGATATGCAATGATCTCAACCCATCTAGATAAAAATAATCCCTGATGAGATGCTCAAACTTCTAATACGTGAGTGTCACCTCATCATGAACCGTATCACCAAACTTCACCATCGCTCAGACGAGCCCTGCAGAATACTCACCGCTATAACCACTATATGATTGGGATTTTTCATCAAATGGAAAAAAACCGACTTGACTACCAAAATCTAGTCATCAACTACTTGGGGGATCTATCTTACCCTGATACCTGGGATTCCAATGCCTCTAAAAATCATTCATTTCACTATGCAGGCTTGCTTCCTCCTCCTAATCATCAAGCACAACCTACTACTTAATGTGTTGTGGATAAACAAGTGAACCACCTAAATGTACAACCTTATTCCATAGTTCCATTCCCTGAATCCTCATCTCTAGTTATATCATCATGACAATCCCACCATGGAACTCTCTCTAGCTTACACCATAGAGGCATCCAAAATTTAAATTAAGATGTACCATGATCAATGTGTATATATAAGGAGATAACTCCATATAGAAAAGGAACCCACAACCTAGTCCAATATGATGCATGCACAAAAATTTCTGTGTGACTAGTACCTAAGTATATCTAGTCAACAAGTAGGTTATTAGAGTCCTTGTGAATTGATATGTTGGATTCCACACCAACAGTAGAGTCCCTAGATTGAAAACTAAAATGAAAACTTTAACACAATCTCTATACAACAATAACTAATATCTTATCTAGAAAACCCCTAAATCTTTGGTCTTAGGGAAGGACCTCATCTGATACCACTTTTCCATGACCTTTCCCATTGGATTCCAAGACATGGACACCCCACACCTACCTCAAATAGTCCAGAGGATAGAGACTATCACGAATATTCATATCACACACATGTGAAGCCTTAGCCTAGGGTACCTAATTGCATGAACCCACATAAATCTCTATGAAATAGTGCATAGATAGTAAAAAATGATACTAAAAATACATGCGCACTTAGATACCACAAAAAAGTATAAAATAAGTACTGGAAGTATAAAAATGTTTAAAATACACTCCCACCAAAATTGAAAATGTGTCTAACCTGATCAGATGGAGAGGATCATTAAAAAATTTCACCACTAAAAAATCGGTCTGGCATCGGTAAACTCCCCATTCAGTATATATCACTAATCTCCTCTGGCTTCAGGTCCTCTCGAGACACCATTTGAAGCCTTGAAATATACTCAATACAAAACATGTGTGAAAAAATCCTATTCAAGGGAAAGTATAACAATAATCTATAAGAACCCCAATAATCCAAAATAATAGTGGCCAACATTAAGGAAAATGTATGCTCATCTTAGTCAGAGAAAACCCAAGTGAGAAAGAAACTCCATCTCAACCAATCCTTGGGTATACTTGACTAGTCATCCCACTCCACATTATGTTTCAACTAAGATACTTTGAAAAAATATAATTAATCCTTGGAAACATCCAGATATACTTATCTTAGAATCTATGTATGGTGAGGTCCCAACCTTATAGCCAACTATAGGATTCTATTTGAGAATCAATGTTGATTCTCTTCTAAGAGAATAGACACCATGTCCCCTCCTATTCGAGATGGCATGTTTGAGAGATGCGCTCTATTAAGAAATATGCATTTGGTCTAATTCATATGCCCAACACAATATGACCTATCAAAAAATCCCTTGCAACCTACAAAAACCTATTGGAGCCGATGGGGAGAATCCCTCTCCTCTATACCCCAAAAAATGAAATAGTGCTCCTCTATTATATACAAAACATTACCCTCTCCAAAGAGAGGGTAAGAAGGAACACACACCTCTCAACTTCCCATTTTCAAGGGATTTGTAACACATATCCATTCCATGAAACATATGCATTAATTTTAATGAGAGTTTGAAACCTCACAACATCAAGATAGGACTAACTCATAATTAGGTATGACATATAACAAGTGGATGGGAATTGTCCTTAAAAATCTACTCCACAGCTGAGGGATCTCTGAATCCAATTGGGGATTCATCCCCCACCATTATAAAAACCCCAGGGTTTTCCACTATGTGGATAGAGGACCCACACACTATGTATTGTAATGTTATAACTATACTAGTATGATTACTATAGGGGACCCATACCCTAATATGATAGGTCATTACCAACCCTAGAATTTAGGACCTTCATGCTAGTTTTTCAGGGTAGAATTGAATCCATCTGAAGACTACACATGGAGGAAACACACCCTAATACAATAGGGAAGTACTTGCTCCACGAATAGAGTACCCACACCCTGGTAAAACAGGGGAGTACCAACTCTACCAAAATATCATATACAGTGGATCCAAATCCTAGTACGATAAGGAAGTACTGACTCTGTAGATAGAGGACACGTAACTTTTCATATCAAGGGAGTTCCAACACCATATTTTCAATGACTATGGATGGACCACACCCCAATAAAATTGGGGATCCCAATCTTCAACTACAAAATGTTATGGGGGACCCACACCCCATATAAACATGGGAGTAACAACCAAGGGAGAAATACTCCATAGTTAGACCCACACCCATTGAGGGGAGTCTTATCAACATTGATCTAATAGGTATGGGAAAACCATACACTGGTTGATCAGGGGAGTACCAGTCTGAGGATCTCTATCTGATTAACAACACCAATCCCCAAAATTGGCTGAGTATCACTGAATGGTGCATCACACATGTGACATAACTACCTTTGGTAGGGGTCCCACTCCCTGAAAAGACATGGGATAATTTCTTCACTAGCCTAAAGAGCCTAAGGATCCTGCATCTTCAGACAATAGGAAATGATAACGAACTCGAAATCTCTCTTGTGATACACACTGATCACTACCCAAAATCATGAACCATGAATTTATCATGGTGCTCTAATAATTCCATGTCTTATCTCCATATTCACCATGAGGTCAACCATCATGTTCTACATGAAGAAATTCTTAGGATAGGATACTCATAGGCCTAAATATGATCCCCAATGAAGAATATACGTTAGGTAGAAATATTTATACGATATACACATTGTGTACTCAGGTTCAAACGACATGTGACCCCCCAACAAAACGTTGTCATTTCCATTGATACATGTCTTGGATAGACATGTGGGATTATATGGAGTGATGGTCATTTAAACAAAATGTATCACCTCACACGGTCCCTGACTGTGTCTTCATCTTGTGTCCATGTTCGTTACCCCATTTATGTGTCTCTTGGTTGTGTACTTTCACATGGCTATTTTCCCATGACACTACTACCATGTCCATGTCTCTCAGCCAAATGACCTATACTCATAAAATGGAATGCACATCCAGTACACGACATATATTCCCCCAAAGTCATATTACCTAAATTGGTCGAATAAATAGTTTGTGAATCCTCACTACACGCCATGTGATCAAGTATTTGGATTGGGAATTCCCCACGATCGGATCAAAATGCCACTGTTTTCCTTGAAACAAATAGATAGACCATGACATGATCTCGTGATGTAGTATAAGTTATATAAACCCATAAAAAACACATAAAGTAGGGGATCACTACATGAACAAAAATAACCATACCTTGAAGAAATGCCAAAAAAACATCAGGTGTAGATAAATGATCTGAAGCACTGACACTATGAATCGAGAGCGATCCTTGTCAAGATCTATGATCTGTAATTCCTATTATCCTTGGGTTAACTTCACTTCATACATCACTCCAATGGGTGAGGGGATATCCTTCTCTATTATACGAACACACATGGGGGAGGTATGTTGATTTAATTTTTATTAAATCAATAACCTCCATTTAACACCCCCACCAACACATGCCCCTGAACGAACACCCAACACTGAAATATTTTATTGCATGCCTAGGGTGAAATCGACATTCTAAACCCAGTTGTGGCATCATAATTCAGTTCTAATATTATACTTGGGAGTTATTTCACATTTAAAATAAATTTCACACACATCATATAATATATTTAAAAATTTTAATATCACTACACCGAGGATTTTCGGGCCCCATAATCCCATATCATCTCGCTTCTTAGCTTTAGAATATGCTAAAACAGAGTCACTACACTACTAGTTTTCTTAATAACGTGGAACAAAAATCATTATACACATTTTGATACTACAAATCCATTGGAAAAACATATTGATGGTTTTGAAACTGAAGAAATGGTAGATTGTGATCAACCATTATCCCATAAAAAATAAGAGCTTCATAATGTGATCGTGTTAGAAAAAAATTATTTAGGAAATAAGGGAAGTCATCAAATTCAACGGTGGATGGAATGCATGTGGCTTGTATTTTGACCCCAAATGTCCATTTTTAGTAATTTCATTGGTCTCGCCACTTGATAGTGGGTTTTGATTTATATAGATTCATGGTACAATGTTGTTCCCATGGTTAAAAATCTAATTTGGGAATAGATTAGTGTAACATTAGGATATATATTCATTTTTTACTAACAAATAAAATAATGAAATAGTGACTAACACTTCATTATCCCAAACATTGTTCATTTATACTAGATTAAACATGAATTAAATTTATGTTAATACTTTTTTGAAAGGTTTGAAAATGATTTCATACAATTATTTTGATGTTTACTCTCAAAGACACTAAAGGAAATGTAAACTCACACCCTCTGTAGATGTATGCACACCTAATAAGCCAAGAATCATGGGATGTGATTATTGTTAATCACGAGGTGACATATTTTTAGGTACATTATGATGGGAAATAAATTTTTTGATAATATTCATGTTAATAACTTTGATTATGAATTTTTTATTTAAAAAACATCAACAGAGTATTGAAAATAAGCAACAGGTAGCCAGACAAACATACCCCTATCCTAAAGTAAGGATGGGGTATGCTCTACTGGAAAAAATGTTATATATTTTAAATCTACCATAATAATTGTTTGTGAAAAAAACAAAAAATAATAACTAGGTTCCTAGAGTTTATGCATATTGTTTAATCCAAATCCAATGCCACAACAATACTATGTCATGCGCTATAGAAGGATGCATGTGTAAATAAACAAGTGATACTAATAGATGAAAATACTCAAAAAGTATGTGAAGCATGCATATGTATGACACAATAAAAAATAATTATTCTATAAATATATATTACATAATAAGAATTACTTATTTTTCTATATATTCATCTAACTTAAACACAAGAATCATCAATAGTTGTACCAAATGAACAGCTATTATCAGTGGTCTTGAAGCATATAGAATAATAAAGCTATGTCAGAGGTGTGTGTTTGGGGGTGAAATATCAAACATATTTTGATAAAAGAAATGAATATGGGGATAAATATATGAAAATGGATGAGTTTTAGGAATAAATATATTTTCATAATGAAAGTTTTAATTGGTAGTTAGAGTAACTAGATAATTTAATGGGAAGGAATCAAATAGAAGAAACAATATAGGAACAACCACTATATATGGATCCTCCACCCCACTAGCTTTGCAAAGAAACATTCCCCCAGAAATAGGATTAATATATGAGGTAATCAATATTTTCAAAATTTTGTCAGTGAAATTTGAATTATGAAGAAACTAATACCTTTCATATACAGATATTATGCAAGATGAAACAGATTATGATTTATATCTATCAATACACACCCATATCCTTACTGAAAGGGATATCGTGTTCAATACATCAGATGATATTATACACAAAAAACAACTTCCAATAGGTCAAGTGAGAGTGGAGATTGCTGTTGCTCAAGAGAAAAGCACCGAGATACATATTCCACTTGATGATGTTGAAATTCATAGGGTTGATCAAGCTATGATAACATTCATATCATGGCAATTAGATCATGTAAAAAATATCAATAAGGAATTATTCATTCCAACATTATATTTCATGAAAACCTTAAACAATTAATGAAAAATGGTCTCAACCTATTAATGTTATTATAGATGGGAAAAGGGATGCAGTAAAATGAAAGGTCCAATCAAATTGATATAAAGCATCAACCAACCAATTGAAAAGATCTTCAGAAGGAACCTTTACCCCACTAATTCAACTTATTCATTTACTAACATTGAATGTTAATAAATATACAAAGTTACAAAATAAATTTAATGTCATAATTAATTTTGAAGAACAGTTGTTTTGAGAGGACATTATAGAATACATTACTCTTGAGATTTTTTATGAAATAATCACGTGTTAATGGATTACAGCATAATTTAATTTTATTAAAATAAGGTATGGCACAAGAAAAACAGAGATAAATACTATGGAGGTATGAAATAGTTGATTCAAAGGGAATCCCCTCAGAACATGTACATCTTTTTAGGGAGAAAATCACACATCTTAGAGGAAAATTCATAGATGAACATTGCAGATCATTAGTAGTAAGAAAGTCAGCCAAATTTTTACTATCACACCAGGTGTACAGAACGTCCATGTTGTCAAGTAGAAAGCTCATACACTTTCAGATGGGATAGATAATATTCCCAGGAATGACACACTATTTATTTAGGAATGAGTGGATAATCATGGATTCCAGCTCTAAAACACCAAGATAATGGTTGTGGAGGTTACTTAACTCGGGAATAGTGATAGATTACCTCTCCATGGCTTAAATATAATCACTAGGACCATAGAAAAAATTTTAGGAATGAATGAAGAATTCCAATATTATCGTGAAACACCCCACATCCATGTATGCTACCCATAACACTAGATCCATCTGGCTTTAATTTAAGGCCATTCCCTTGAAGGTACCATCGAACTTAGTGCCACTGGGGAGAGAAAGGAAAGAGACTAAGGGTTTTCCTCAATTAAAAAACATTGAGATATGAGGCATCCCAACATTCCATGGAAATCAGTGGCAGTTCAAGAAGCATGTAGTGGATTCTGTATTCCATGCCGAACTCCGAACATACATTGTTCTCTAACTGAGATAGGTTTTGAGCCTACCAAATCACCCAAAACACCATTGTATCAACAACTTCTCTTTCCTTTGTCTCAGCGTTGTTGGACTCTGTCACTTGAAACCACATGGAGAGGATGGAGTTGGAAGATAATAGTTGGTAGATGATCCCTATAAACTGGAAAAATCCAAACCAAGCTATCTAAGACCAATCATGTTCAGAAAAGATATGATATTAATATTATTCAGCCTGAATTATACATTAGGAGTAGTGAGACACCATGGGAATACATGTTTTCTTGAGACAATCATCGATGTGGAGAGCTTTGTTCTGGATGTGTCGTACTATAAAATTGAGCTTGATTAGAAGTGCGGAGCACCAAAGAGATGTTTCCCTATTTTCTTCCTCTGAAAGAATAAAATGAAGTCGATGAAAATATCTTTGTATGAAAACACCAGACGAAAAACCAAAAAATTCACATTTATCATTGTCACTATTTTTTGGATAAGATCAAAAAGGGAATGTTGCTATTTGTTAAGAACAACATGGGAGAAGGATGGGTGTTCCTTGGACTGCCTAAAAGACATGTCTGGGACGAAGCACCTAGGGAAGCCCACCAATATGGCTTCCTAGTTCTAGGATCAAAAGAAAAAAATCTCCTCTATTAAAGATCCACCTTGAGTGGTCATGAAGGAACATAAAATTAGGGAGAGTAGATTTCCAAATTGGGGAAGGATGAAAACTGGTGGTCATAGAATAAATCATGTTTGTGGCACACATGGTACTACACCACAAAGACCAAACCTACAAAACCTACCATGAAATATTTTCATCCACACTGTTTATCTCCCTGGATAAGCTCTCGGTGTTAATACCTCCCTCGAAAATAGGACATGCCATCTGACTCAATGACGCCCAATGGTGATTCCCATCCCAGTGAGCATCCCAAATAAACTCATCCAAGGATTTTTCCATTTGGAAATTACACCATTGTAACCTTGATAACAGAGAGGATGTGATTAGTTATAGATGTAAGGAAACTGTTGACTGAGGGTTTTACGACCACCATGGGATAAACGGTGATTTTTCTTGTTATGGATGGGGCATATAATATTTTCCACTATCCTTTTGAAGTGGTGAACCCAGATACATGAAGGATAAAGGGGAGAAACATGATTTTACATCAGGAAAGAACTCTTAGACATCCCCAGAGTTATTTTGAGAAGCTTCACTCACCTATTAGGACAACAATATTGAAAATAGAAACATCATTTCTCACGATTGATCATATCTGCATTCCATTTACATTACACATCCTAAATGAAGTTAATATTTTGAAAAGAGAACACCTTTCCATTAAAAAAATTATCATATCATCCACATAAATTAATTGATAGATCAAAGTACCAATATTTCTGCACCGATAGGCACCAACCATAGATTCATGAAAATGTTTATTAATATTTTGGGTATTTATATATTTCCAGTACTACCAGGACATTGAAATGTCCTATTATTCAAGGGAATAAATATATTTATTTATAAAGGACTATGAAACATACTTTGTGTCATAATGTACACATGTATCATGAAGATGTAACTATTTAATACTTATTTAGTTCATATTCTCATCACATTATCTACTATATTAGTTAATTTATGTTTCATTTTTATCTTCTACATATTTCGTTAATTTTCAATGAGATCATAATGAAATGATATAATAAACCTGGATTATTCACTCATGTACTATGATCTTGTACTAAGAAAGTATTATTCAGTCATTATGATGAAATTTTTTTTATCCAATGCATTCAAATTTCTAGATAGAACACTATTAAATTTTCATTTATTCAAAATTTATAAATATTATCATTTCATTAATGGAGTTAACCAATTAGGTAACTAATAAAAAGTAATTTCATGATGATTTAATCATCATATATTTACATTTTGTCTCACGCACGTATAGTTCATCCCAAGTGGATAGAAAGTAGTGCTGACTTTTTACATTCATGGAAGACGCTCAATTTATACAAAAAACCTATGATTTCATAGAGTAATCTACACATAGATGCTGATATCTGATGAATAATCTGTTCTACACTTATATTACACTTATTAACACCTATATGTCATCTCAATATGACACATGATGTTACTATTATGATTCTATGTGTGTCTTTTTTTTTATAAAATGGACATTAATTTTAGTAAAAAGGACAAGTGACATACTCAAAACTATGAAATCTTATTCATATTGTTTTTATACATTATGAAAATTATCTATATGTAATTTTTTATGAGTAAGAACCATTTCCCCAAAATTTGACACATGTTTTCCCATAATGACATAACATGTCTTTTATCAGATTAAGAATTAAATTTTAAAACAAAACATGTGTTGCCCACTGAAAATCAAGAAAATGTTTTCCAATTTTGTTAATAATTTAGGAAAATAATTAATTAGGTATTTTTTATCTGTAGGAATTATTATCAGGTAAAACAGACACATGATTTTTCAAGCATAACTCAAAGTGTTTTCTATCATTTTAAAATTAAAATTTTATTTGGAGAAAGTTTGTTTGTCACTAAAAACAAAGAAAAAATTCTATGATTAGGGTTGTACTTTAAGAAAATAATTCATAAATTATTTGTGATGTGTAGAAATCAATCTCACATAAAACAGACACATGATATGAATAGTATGACTCAAAGTGTGTGTTTTCATTTTAAAATGACATTTTAGTAAAAAAATCAAGTGACATATCCAAATCTAAGAAAACACATTTGGATTAATTTGGTACTATAGTAAAATTATTTATATGTCATTTGTAAAATGTAGGAATAAACCAAACCTAAATATGAAGAATAGTGTGACCTGTATGACTCCAAGTGTCTCTTTTTATTTAAAATTATTATTTTAGTAAAAAACACTTGTGACATACTAAAGACCAAGAACAAATGATTATATTATTTTGATACATTAAGAGAATGATCCATAAGTCATTTTAAACATTCGTAAATTTTCTTAACCTCAATATGATACATGGTGTGATCGATATGACTAAAAGTGTCTGTTATCAGTTTAAAATTAATATTTTTGTTCAAAACATTTGTCATTCACTATAAAATAGAAAACAATACTCTAATTATATTGATAATTTTGGAAAATGATTCATGAGTCAGTATTATGTGTATGAATCGCTCACACATCAAATAGACACCTGATATGACTAGTATAACTCAAACCATTTGTTTTCAGTTTAAAATGAAATTTTTTCCAAAACAAAGTAACATACAAAAAAGTGAGGGAACACATACATATTTTTTTATTATTTTAAAAACAATATTCAGAATTCATTTTTGTGTGTGTAGGAATTAGTTTCACATCAATCTGATGCATAATGTGACTTGTATGACTCCATGTGTGTCTTTTTATTTAAAATTGAAATTATTTTTTATAAATTAGACAAGTGTCATTGTCAAAACTATGAAAATGAATTCATATTGTTTTAATACTATAAGAAAATGATCAATAAGTACTTTTTTATGTTTAGGAACCATTCGTACCTAAATATGATACATGGTTTTCCCGGTATGACTCAACTTGGTAGTTATCATTCTAAAATTGACATTTTAGGCAAAAAAGTGTGTCATTCACTAAAAACTGATAAAAAACACATGGATTGTGGTAATACCCAGAACTATATCAATGATGTTTCCCTTTGTATGTTTATTTCATATAGTATAGATCATATAAAATCACTTATAGAATACTATATAAACATCATAAAAAGAGAATGAATTAAATAAGAGGTGTTTCAGAATGTTGAGGAACCTGTACTGATGAAATAGCTACATGCCCTTAAGAATAGTAATGTGAATATTATGAATAGTAAACTAACCTATAGAATAATATCCTCAAAAATTAATTTATAAAAAATGTATTTCTATCTTATAAATGAAATTATGATATAATTATATCTTATTGTAAGTAAAAGTGTATTATAAAAATTATTATTTAAGTGTTCGCATTTTTTAAAGTTATAAAAATTTCATTAAAATATTATAAATAATAAATTTATTTAAAATAAAAATCAATTTCAAAAAATATTATTCATAAATCAATAATTTTCAATCTGATTATTTTAGGAGAATTTTTAGAGACATTAGTTAATTCTTTAAGGTGTTTCAAAATTAGTTATAAATTTAAAATAATATTTTTTGAGTAAATAATGACTTCAATTGAAAATTAATTTTATCATATTTAGAATTTCTTTCATAAACTGGATTTAAATTATAAAATTTAAATGTTGAAAAATGGTCAATGTGAATTTTTGTGGTTTTCAGAACTACTTGAATTTTTAGTGTATAATAAAATACGGTAATTTAAAACATAAATACATTATAAGCTATATACAAAATTTTTTGAGTCATGGTTGATATAAGAAACCATGGTGTGAACTCACATTCATATATTACTATATTTAGTCATAAGAATAATTAATATTTTTTGGTTTGATCCAAATAATAAAATAATGAATAAAATAATAAGAAATCACCCCTCCTCCACTATAAATACCACCCCTCATCCCATATTTTCCTCACACCTCTATTCCTTAAATAACGTCTAAATTATGACCGAATCCTATTACCTATTATCTTACTCCAATCTAGGAGCTCTTAGTCTTTCCAAATGATCAAAACCCTTTTCCCAAAGAGGTTCTCAAGGAAGATAATTCAAGAGGTAAACCCTCTTCTTTTTTCATTTAATTTCCTTTAAATTTATTTTGTTTAATATCATATAATCGTCTCTTATACCAAAATGATCATGATAAATATATTATAATATATATAATTTAATGATATCAGGTAAATTAAGGATTTTTTCATCAATATACTAACTCTCTCTATTTTATTTTAAAAACAAAATCAACATCCGGGAGGTGGCTATTTATAACCATCTTGGATGATGAACATTCATTCATTAATATCGATTTAAAATATAGTTATGAAACCATTTTTATGGGTAAAAAACATAAAATATTAATTATATATTATTTAAGGGTTTGAAATTTTTTATTGATATGATATTAAAAATAGAAAAAAACTAGTTCATTGTGAATGAAAAGCTCTTAAAATTAAGCGAAATGATTATCATTAACATGTTATATAATGAATCATAATCACATATGGAAAAATAAAAATAAATAATACAAATTGAACTTACTTTTTTAAATTAATATCATTTAATTCAAATTATAGAGAATTATACCCATTTTAAAAGAACATCATTACACATATACAAGTACACCAATTGTGAAAACCATGGAATCAAATTCTCTCAAGCAATAAAATTATATATTATAACCCATAAAAGGACATCAATATTCTTAATAAAATTATAATAAATAAAATAAATGCAGATGAGGTTTTTAATTAATCAATTATTAGATTTAATTTCATTATCTAGGAATTAAATGTCAAGTGAAGAACACATTGGGACTTAAGGTATGAATTTTCTACCAGAACCTCCAAATTCATTCAGGTCACTCATTTTATCACATTACCATGATGAAATTATAAATTATTCTTATATAATACTCATAAATTATGTGTGAATGTTTTATATATTTTAACCAATCATAATAATTCTTTATTTTATGGGGAGTTACATTTCTTAAAATGATCTTTCTCAAATTATTCCTCATATACAGGACCGATTTTAGGAAATATCTTAAATTATTACCTATGTTAAAGTACATTATATATTGTTTTGTAAGCAACAATTTTTTTTAAATTAATCATTTTATTATGAAAAATATATATTAGTTCACTTCTGCTTATATATATTTATTTTTACAAAATAACTCTTATTTTTAAAGTATAGGAGTATTTATCTCATGTATTACTCTATAATTTTATAATTGTTTTAAAATATATTTAAACAATATTATATAATATTATGTTTAATTGGGATTAATATTTTATTATGTCATATAACATATTTATATTGAATGATTTAGGATTAGTTTGACATTGGATTTTCTATCTTGATACCATTCACCATATTAATTAGAATTTTTAGTGTTTATGTTTACGGATTGGGGAAAGTTATTTAAATTTCATTTGTTTGTTTCAATATGAAATTATATGTTTATTATTATTCAAACATTTAATATAAGGCATGAATTGGAATTATTAATTTATATGTGGGGAATTATATATCCCCTCGTTGTATCATTAGGTATCATGACACAAAAATAGCTTAGCATTATAACCACTATGGATGGTGCATTGGATGAGGCCTTGACAATATGCTTAAAATGTCCATCACTTTGAAATATATAATTATAAATTTATTAATTGTTTTCCATGTGATTATTCAACTAGTAGAATATCCATGGTTATGTTTTATTATGTAATTATCAATTTTTAATTTCATCTATTTTATTATCAAGATTATGTTTTAATGGCATGTGTACTTTTAGTTATTCACCATGATTTATATTTTTTCTTCTTCTATATTACATACCCTTACTTAGCATGTCATCTTAAACGTTTGTTATGTTTTGTTTTTCCCCATGATTTAAACATGTATATTATAAATGAATTTTGATGATAATATAGAAATTTATTACAATTTACAATATAGTTTTTATGTTTTACTTTATATAAAGTTGAAATGAAACTATTATGTATATATCTAGTTTTCCAATGATACTAAACTATTCATTACATTTGAATACAAATTTCTTATTTATATTCCACGGTAATAAAATAATGTATCAGCAACAAGATTTTTGTGTCATGAAGTTTTAGTTGGTATTAGAGGAAGATTAGTAGAAACCTTGGAAACTAGATTTAAAAAACATAGAGTAGAGAGAATAACCCTAAGAGAGTATTTGAGGATACGAATCGAAGAACATCCTAGAATTTTTGTAAAGTAGAGATTATCTGGCTGTTCCTAGCTATACATCCATGGATGGATACTACAAGTGTATGTTGTTCTAGTATAGATGTACCTATGTGTAAAAACTACGTTAATGTGTCATGGGCCTAACATAGGGTTACCTGGTACACGATAATAGGCCTTAGTGAGCAATTAGTTTGATACTCCCTCGGGATATTCATAGGACAATAAAAATTTTCATTACAAACTAGTATGAAGCTTTTAAATGTAAATATGTCTCCAAATAAACCATACTTATGATTATGAGATTAGACATGCATGAAATTTCAATTTATGTTAACTGTTTTTCTAGGTTGATAGTATACATTATGATACAAAACCTAATTTACTGTGTGAATGTTCTGGAAATGATTCCTAGTAGAAGGAATGGAAATCGCATGAATGCATGTACCCATTTAGGGATTTCCCTCCTATGCTAGATAATGATGTCGGTATTGGAGCTTCATCTAATACTGAGATACTTATAACTATACTAAGATAACTGATTTAGGTAATGAATAATTACCCTACTCATATAGATCATATTGTTCCAAAACATGGATGACCAATGTTATACCACTTTATATGATAACAACCTCAAACATTAAATGGGACTAAACACACATTTATAGTGGAGAAATGGATATGTTCATTGGAGAATATATTTATCAATTATATAATGAAAGGGAGAAGGTTATCATGGTAGTTTATTATCCCTATGGATATACAGATTAGTGGTGTTCAATAAATCAAATCACAAAATTGGAGTATGAAATCTCAAATATAGAGTGGATTAAATGTAATGAAATTTTCCTAGAATAATATTTTCCTCATGAATAGTGAGTGAATATGGAGAGGATATTATTTAGTCTAAGATAGAAAGAAGATAAAAAGGATTCCATGTATGAAGCCAAATTTAAAATATTATAATTTTGTGCTATGGAATACATACATAATCTAATGAGAAAGGTTGATAAATTCATTTATGGTTTAAAACCGTTACTCTGAAGGGAATTGGTCTCCCATAATTTATTATCATATAAAGATATAGTCTCATGTTATATGAAGATATAAAATGAATTCTATTATTATAATGAATTTAAAAGAATTTTAGATAATTTTAGGACTACTAAACACTCTGGAAAACGAAAGATGGATAATGAGATGTATGTATGAATTGATTTTCTATCCTGTGATAATTTTCAGAAGAAACACCCCCATACTTTCATGAAGTGTATCAGTGTTTTTATATGTGTGGAGGAATAGGACACCAAGCCCATTATTATAAGGGAAATAAATAAGATTCCAATCAATTGAAAAGATACGAGACATTATGAAAATGATTTCCATTGATTCAAGGAAACATTCCACAATGAAGTCTAAGGGAGAAAGGCCAAGTAGATACGGTCAAAACTATTGAGGTTGAAGTTCATAATTATGTGGGGGAATGTGATTTAATCATTTCCTTAAAAATAGAAAATTATTTATTTTGTTATAGTTCATCACATTATTTTATATTTTCCTATTTTTCCAAAAAAATTATACATTTCTAATTATATTTATAAAAGGTGTTTTTAGTCAAATATCATAAGTGACATATCATTGCAACAATGTTGTGTCAATCAGTCCCCTTCATGACACATAAGAATTATTTAGTTACTGTACTTATCATCATACCTATTATTTAATTTGATTAATTCTTGGTATGGATTATATTTCAAATTTTGATTCAATAAACTTTTGAAAGAAGAATAAACTTACATTTTTTGAGAATGATGCAGAGTCCCTAATCATTAGAATAGAAACTTCTACATCTAATTCATATCTAGATCCACACCCATTATCATTTCAGAATGAAATTATATGATAGGAAGATAAAAAAATATCTATGGGTTAGTAATGAAATATTAAATCCAAGGATGTACATATTGGTTATGAATTCATCGATATATTCCCATAGGATTTAAATAGACATCATCGGGAGTGGGAAATTATGTTTTCAATTGATTTAATTTCTAGGGAAAGGCCTATATAAAAATCTCCTTATAGAATGTCCACGATGGAATTATGGGAGAATATAAAACAACTAGAATAATTGTGTGATTAAGGATTTCTTTACCATAGTGCTTCTCCAAAGGGAACACATGTTCTCTTTGAAAATAAGAAAGATGTTTCCATTAAGCTGTGTATAAACTATAGGGGAAAAAATGTTATTTCAACAAAGAAAAAGTATTCTCTTCCTTTCATTTATTATTTATTTGATCAAATTAATGGAGGAAAATATTTTATGATGCTTGACCCTTAATCTAGATATCATCAGTTTTATGTGAGGTAGGAAGATATTCCAAAGGCAACATTTCAAACCAGGTATTAGAATTACGAGTTCAAATTAATTCCCCTTATAATGAATAATTCACCCTATGTTTTCATAGATTTATTGAATATAATTTTCACCGAATATCATGATGAATTTTTTTTAGTATTTATTGTTGTTATCTTTGTATACTTCAAAATATATAAAGATCATGATAATCACTTACACATTGTTCTGAAGACTCTTAGAAGAAATGAGTTATATAAGATGTTTAACTAGTGGGAATTACAGATTCAAATAGTTTTTTTATTGGAAATATTTTCTCTTTGGATGGAATCCACATCGATCATACAAAGGGAATTGAATTTCAGTAATGGATTATAGAATGAATATGTCTCAAGTATGCAGATTAATTTTTTTATGAGTTTATTATGGGAATTTAATCCAGAACATCCCACAATTAGGTAACCCATTAAAAATTCATACTTTAAAAGGGGTTGAGTTCATATGGAAAAAATAATGTGAAGAATGTTTTGAATATTTGAAGATTATATTAGTGAATGCTCCAATATTGACTCTACCATTAGGTAATGGTGGATTTGTTATTTATAGTGATACATTAGTGGAAGGACTTGGATATGTCATTATGAATAAAAATGGAGTTATATTCTATGAATTAAGGGAGTTTAAAAGGCATGAACAGAACTATCCAACTCATGAACATGAGTTAGCAGATGTAATTTTTTACACTGAAGTTTTGGAGAAATTATCTCCATGGTAAAATATGTTGTATATATATATATATCACAAGAGAATAAAAAATTTATTCTCAGACAAATTATTCACAATGATGTGAAGGAAGTGTCATGATATGATTATGGAGTATGATTTCTCAACACACAATCACATAGGGATGGAAAATAATGTAGATGATGCATTATACAGGAAGGATCAAGGATATAAAAAATAGAAATTGATAAGGATCCTATGTACATGGATCTAGTGAGGATAGATATCAAAATTATCAATGAAGGATAAACATCACCAATTTTCAATGGGTTTTTTTCAACCATATTTATTAGAAAAGATTAAATGTTCTTATCATGATGATGAGAATCTTCAAAAGAATATTAAATCAATGAATGATGAGAAGTTTGTAGAATTCATGTGTGAAGATGGAAATATGAAATTTTGGCTTGCATTATGTCTTTCCTCAATCCCTGAGAAAAAAGGGAGTTATTTGATGGTTTCCATGGCTAAAATCTCCCTATCAACCATAGTATAACTAAGATGTATAGAGTCTTGAAGGAACATTTCTCATGGGATAATATGAGGAGGGATATTATTGATTATGTATCAATATGTTAAGTTTGGCCAGAAGTGAAGGCTAAGAGACTACATCAAAGAGGAGACTTGAAACCTCTTCCTATACCAACATGCAAATAGGATGACATCAATAAATATTTTTCACTGGATTACCAAAAATAACAAGAAATAATGATTGAATATTGGTGATTGTGGATCGAATTACCAAATCATACAATTTCCTCTCTATAAGAATTTTTTTCACTATTGTTCCTTGCACGACTCTATATTAATGTTGTTTTAATACTTAAAAAAGAACCTCTTTCAATTGTGTCTGATCGGGATCCCTGATTACATTGTAATTCTAAAAAACCCTCTAGAAATCATTGGATACTGAGTATCATTTGATTAATTATTATCACCCTCAAACTGATGGGAACTAAGAAACGACAATCAATACATTAGAAGAAATGTTGAGATCATTCTCACTATACGTTCAAGGTATGTGGGATCAGCATTTACCTTTAGTAGAGTTTTCCTACAATAATAGTTTCCATTCATGTATTCAATTGAAACTATATAAAGGATTGTATAGAAAGATATTTCAGGCACAAACTTGTTGAGATGAAGTTGGTGAAATTAATATTGTAGGCCCATAGATTTTCAATGAAAAAATAATTAAGGTAAAGACTATTCAATCCCATATCAAATCAGCTCAATGTAGACTAAATATATTTGTCGATTGTCAACTTAAGGGTTTCAAATTTTAAGGGGGAGATCATGTTTTATTTAAAGAATCACCATGGATGGGCATTATAATATTTTAGATGAAACGGAAACCTATCTCTAGGTACATTGGTCCTTTTGAAATTATAGAGAGAATTAGAGATTTGGATAATCATTAGGAAATGTGACCTATCATATCTATGGTACACAATGTGTTCCACATCTACTTATTAATGAATTATGTTATAGAACCATAATATGTTCTCACTTCTCAAGGAATTGAATCTGAATATGACTTATCTTACTGTAAAGAGCATATTCAGATACTAGAAACTAAAGAACAGGTGTTGAGGACTCATGTTACTCAGCTGGTAATGGTATATTAGAAAAATAATAAAACTAAAGAGGTAATGTGGTAGCATGAGGACCTTATGATGAAAAAATACTGAAATATTATTATGGGGAGAAAATATTGTTATTTTGAGGATGGAATTTTTATAGGAGGGGAAAATGTAATGACCGAGAACTCGGTCAATAAAATCTACCTTCTTCTATTTATTTCATATAGTATATATCATATAAAATCACTTTTAGAACACAATATAAACATCATAAATGGACAATGAATGAAATAAGAGGTATTTCTAGAAGTGAAGGAACTTATACCAATTATATAGCAACATTCCATTATGAATATTAATGTGACCCTTATGAATAGAAAACCAACCAATAGAAGAATAACCAAACCAATGAATGTAAAAATAAATTTTTTAAATCTTATAAATTAAATAATGATATAATTATATCATAGTATAAGTAATTGAATATTTTAAAAATTTATATTTATGTGTTTTAATCATTGTAAGTGAAAATATTTAATTATAATATTACAATTAAAAAAAATATTTAACAAAAAATTTATTTTTTTAAAAAAACATATTCATAAGTATATATTTTGTTGTCTTATGATTTTAGGATAACTTTACTATAACTTTGTTAATTTTTCAAAGTCATATGAAATTAGTTATAAATTTAAAACTATATTTTTCGAGTAAATAATAAAATTAATTAAAAATTAAAATTATCATATATAGAAAATTATTTTAATGAAATGGATGTTTTAAAAATCTACATGTTCAATGATGTTAAGGGTGAATTTTTAGTATATTTTTGAAATACCATAATTTTTAGTGAATAGTAAAATACATCAATTTAAACCCTATAAATTCATTATAAGATAAATAAACTATTACTTGAGATAAAGATGATATAAGAAACCATAGTTAGAAATCACATGCACTTATTACTAAATTTATTCACATGAATCAACAATATTTGTTATCTTTAGTAAAATAGTAATATAATAAACAAAACAATGAGAAATCACACATCTCCACCACTACAGCCTAAATGGACCGAAGGCCTTCATTGTTATTGATTCTTGATAAACCCCCTTTAAAGGGATGAGGGGGAACCCTTACAAGGCCCGTAGGCTCAGAGATTACATGGCCCGTAGTCTTATGATATTACATGACCTGATGGTCTTAGGGAATTCAACCAGACTATCTACAAAGAACTGCCCCTCCCTAGAATCTACATATTATCCTCACACATATAAGCCTTGAATCATATAAAAAATATGCCTAAATCCTCTTCCCTGGTTTTTTACCCACGTTCAGGAGCTCTTAGTATTTCCAAACGTCCAAAACCCTATTCCCTAAGGAGGTATTCAAGGAGGATAAATCAAGAATTAAACCCTCTTCCTTTGCCTTTTAATTTAATTTAATGTTATTTTTTTCCTATGATCTCCTCATATAATCATTCCAAATGATAATTATAACTATAGTATCATATATATAAATTAATTATATCATGTTAATGGAATATACATCATTAATCTCTTTAATGGCTCTCTTTAATTTAAAAAATGATGTCTTCGACCAGGAGGTGGTGATTTACAACATTCGTGGATGACGAACATTTATTATTAAATTCCTCCTTCAAGGATGGCCTTGAAAACAATTTAATGATTGAAAGAGATTATAAAATATTTTATACATTTTATATAACGTTATAAAAACATTATATATTTAAATATGATATTAAAAAATAGAACAAAACTAATTCATTATGATCGAAAAACGGATAAATTTACGCTAAACGATTATCATTAACATGATATCAAATGATTCATCAACATATATGGGAAAAAATAATAATTAAAACCAATAAAACATATATATTTTAATTAATAAAATTTTATTCCAATTCTGGATATGTATACCCATTTTTCATGAACTACATTCCACATATACAAGTATACAAATTGTGAAAACCAAGGAAACAAACATTCCAACTTAATAAAATCGTATCTTATAACACCTCAAAAATACCATAAATGAACTAGATAAAATTATAATAAATCAAATACATGTGTAAAAGGATCTAAATTAATTAATTAATGTATTTAATTTGATTATCCATGATGTTATGATCATGTGTAGAACACATTCAGACATAAGGTAAGAGTTTTTAACATGAACATCCAATTTCATTTGTGTTACTCTTTTTTTCTCTATAACTCTATGAGAATATTAATTACTATTAAATATTACTAATAAATTATGTATTAATATTTTATATATATGTAAAATTAATTATAATTATTTATTTCATGGGAAGTTATATATTTTTAAAATCATCTTTTTGTAATTGTTCCTGAAAAACAAGCCTGATTCAAGGGAACTTCAAGAATTCATTCCTATTTTCAAGTGAACTTGATAATATGTTTTAAGACCAAATTAGTTTTATAAAATATCACATTTTATTATTAAATAAATACATTAGTTATCTTTTTTATATACAAATATATTTCCTAATGAACTATTCTTTTCAAAGTAAATGAGTATTTCTCTCAAGTATTACTCAATGATTTTATCGGAGTATTTGAATCTATTTTAAAAATCTTGTTGACTCTAATGCTTAATTGGGATAAATATTTTATAATATAATCTACCATATTTTATTTAATGTTTTATGATTAGTTTTACTGTTAATTTTATATCTTGATACCATTCACCATATTAATCTGAATGGTTCAGGTTTATGTATACTGATTGGGTAAAGATGTTTACATTTCATATGTTAGTTTCAATATGAATGTATATCTTGATTATTCTTATCCAATTTCATATGAAATATGTATTGGACTTATTAATCTATAGTTGGGACCCTCTTGAGCCCCTCGATGCATCAATAGGTATCTTGGGACAAACTAGTTTGGGTTTTACCCATTATGTATGGTTTATTGGTTGAGGCCTTGAAAGTATGATTATGATGTCCAAAATTATACATTCCATCATTATAAAGCTATTATTTTTTTACATGTCATTATTCAAAAAGTATAATATCCATGGGTATGTTTTATTATGGAATTATCAGTATTTAATTTCATCCATTTTATGCTCAGGATTATGTTTGAATGGCTGCATATTTTTTTATTCACCATGATTTTTTTTCTTCCGCTGTATTACATACCCTTACTGAGCATCTAATCTCCCCCATTTCTTTCTTCATATTTTTACCCAGGATATGAATATATATATTATCATTGACTTGAAATGATAATCATGAATTTTAATACTGTTTCCAAGATAGTTATTATGTTGTACTTAATTTCAAGTTAAAATTAAACAATTATTTATGTATCTTGTTTTCCAATTCTACTATACTATTTGGTACTTTAGGATACAGATTCCTTATTTATATGCCAATTTAATAAAGTAATTCATCTTCAATGGGATTCAAGGGTCATGGAATTATAGTAGGTATTGAATGAAGTTTATTAGAAGCATTAGATACAATATTTAGAAAACATAGATTGGGGAAAATAACCATAAGATAGTATTTGACGATAAGAATAGAAGAAAAAAATAAAAATTTATTAAATAAGAGATTATTTGTGTATTTTTATAAATAAATACATTTATGAATACTTCAAGTGGATGTGATTCTGGAATAACTACACATAGGGTAAAAAAGTCTGACATGGTGTCCCAGGCCTGACTTGGGGTAACCTGGTACAAGACAACAAGCCTTACTACACACCTGGTTTGACACTCCCAAGGCATATTCTTAGGAATATTTAAATTTTATATTAAACCCATTATAAGGGATATAAATGTAAATATCTCCCAAAATAATGTATACATATGATTATGATACTAGGATTGTGTAAAATATAAATTTATGTTAAGAGTTTTTATAGTATTATATTATAAATAATAATTCATAAAATAATTTAGTGTATGAAATTATTTTTAAATACCTCTTTGTGGAAGGAATGGAAACCAAATTAATGTGCGTATCCCATGTAGGTATTTCACTCCGATAAATTTTAATGTTGTCAACATAGGTGATGTTTTTGGTGATGAGGAACTTATAATGATATTGGAAAAGATAAATTAGGTTATAAACAATAACCTTACCCATATGGAGCATCAAGATCCACAACATGGAGGAGAAATTTCAGAAAACATTATAGGAAAACAACCTCTATCATTCAATAGTACAACAAACCCATTTATATAGAAGAAGAGGATAAGTTAATTGGAAAAGATATTTCTCACTTTGGGAAGTAATGAACGGGAGAAGATAATCAGGGTAGTTTATAATCTCTCAAGATATTAATATCAGTTGTGGCCATTAATTTAAATCACAATAGAGGAGGATGAAATCATATGGAGGAAAATATATTTAAGGAATTTTCCCAAGGAAAATATTTTCCTTATGAAAATTAAGAGAATATAGAGAGAAAATTATTTAGTCTATGATAGAAAGAGGATGAAAATGTTTCCATGTATAAATCCAACATTACAAGATTTTAATGGCCTGATACTAATTAAATATGTAATACAAGGAGAAAGTTTGATCAATTAATTTATTGTTTAAAACCATTCCTTTGATGGGCCTCAGTATCCTAAAATTTCTCATCATATGATGATATAGTATCATGTACTATCAAGACATGAAATGAATTCTATAAGTCTAATGAATTTCAAGGAATTAAATATAATAAGAGGGATGATGAACACTTTATAAAAAGAAGTAATGAAAAGGGGAAGAAGGGAGGAATTGATTTTTCGTACTAAGATAATTTTAGAATAAACACAAATGTTATTTCCTAAAGGGTATCAGTGTTTTTATAAGTGTAGAGGAAATTAACAGCAAGCCTGTGATTTTAAGGGAAAGAAAGAAGATTCCAATGTTCAATTATACAATTGAAAAGAGACATGACATTATGAAAATTATTTTCCTAATATTCATGGAAACACACAATTAAGGCCAAGGTAGAAAAGCTAAGAATAAGAAGTCACCACTACTGAGGTTGATTTTGATAATGATGTGGGGAAGGTACATTAATAGTTATCTCAAACTTATCTAAATCTTTTTTTTATTCTGGGTAATCACATTATTTTATATATTTACATTTTTCCCTAAAAATTAGACATTTCAAATTTGATTTAATAAAAGTGTTGTCGGTTGAAAATCCTAAGGGAATTATAATTGCATCATATATGTGTCAATCAGTCCCCTATTTGAAACATAAATGTGATTTGTTTACTAACCATATCATCATACCTATGATTTAATTTGATATAATTCTTGGTATGGATTGATTTTAAAATTATGATTCAAAAATCTATTTCAAGATGATAGAATTTATAATTTTTTGAGAATGATGTAGAGTCCCTTGTCTTTAGAGTAGAATACGTGACATTGGATTCATATCTATATCCACCCCAGAGGAATTTCTTAATGAACTTCATGGTGATGAAGTGAAAAAAAATTCTATGGGTGAGTAATTAAATATCAAAATCTAGGACATACCAATTGTGGAGGAATTCATTGATGTATTTCCAGAATATTTAGTAGGATATCCTCAGGAGTGGGGAATTGTTTTTTCTACTAATTTAGTTTATTGTGAAAGGAATATATCAAATACTCCTTATAGAATGGCCATATAGGAATTAGTGGAGTTAATGAAACAACTTGAGGAATTGAGTGACAAAGGATTTATTTTCCCTAGTGGTTCTCCAAGGGGATCCCTTGTTCTATTTTTTAAAAAGGTAGATGGGTCTATGAGGTATGGTATCTACTATTGGGAATTCAATTTTATTTATATAAAGAACATGTATCCTCTTCCATGCTTTGATGATTTATTTTTTCAACTTCATGGATCCAAATATTTTTCATAGATCGACCTTTGGTCTAGGATTCTTCATTTTTGTGTGTGGAATGTAGATATTCCATAGAAAGTATTTCAGACCTCGTATGGCCATTACCAGTTCACATCCATGACTTTTTGACTAACCACCATATGTTTTCATGGAATGTAGAATCACCTGTGCATTATTCTAATGACTCTCAGAAGAAACTAGTTGTACTGGAAGTTTAGAATGTGAGAATTCTATATTCAAATAGATTATCTTCTTGGACATATTCTCTATATAGATAGAATCATAGTTGATCATACCAAGGCAATGTAAGTTTAGGAATAGCCTACACCAATGAACATAAACAAGGAATGCAGTATAATTTGATTAGCATGTTATTTTTGGAATTTCATTCATAAAATAACCCAATTAACTAAACCATTAACCTATCTTACTCATAAAGGGGTTATGTTAATATATAAAATATAATGTGAATAATGTTTTAAGAATTTAAGAAAAGGTTAGTGAATGCTCCAATATTGACTCAACCATCAGGAAATGGTAGATTTGTGATTTATAGTGATGTATCAAAGGAAGGACTTGGATGTGTCCTTAGGTATAATGACATATTTATTGCATATTCATCAATGTAGTTAAAAATTAGTGAAAAAAAACAATGTAACTGATGATATTGAGTTAGCATATGTAATTTTTCTTCTGATGATATGAAGACATTATCTCTATTATGAAGGATGTGTGATATATGCATATCACAAGAGCTTGAAGTATACCTTCTCATAGAAATAAATCAACATGAGGAAAAGAAGATTGCTTTATTTTCTTAAGGATTATAATTTTACAATACACTATCACACAGATAAGGATAATAAAGTGGATCTTGCAATGAGTTGGAAGGATCAGGGAGTTCTGAACAAAACGTGAATTTATGAGGATCCTATGTATATGGATCTGTCAAGGATGGAGACAGAAATTATCAACGAAGGAGAAACATCACTACTTTTTAAATTTGTTTTCCAACCGATTTTATTAGAATGGATTAAAAGTTCTCAGCCTGATGATGAGAATATTCAAAGGAAAATTAAGGCTATGAATGTTGGAATATTGGTAGACTTCGTGTATGAAGTTGGAATTATGAAATTTGGGAGGCGGCTATGGTTTCCCTCTATCTATGCGCAAAAAAGGAGTTATTAGATCATTTACATAGCTAAAATTTATATATACACCATATAATACCTAATATGTATAGATTTATGATGGAACATTTCTAGTTGCATTATATAAAGAGGGAATTGATGATTATATATCAATATGTATAGTCTGTTTGAAATTGAAGGCAGAAAGACAAAATCCTAGAGGAGTATTGAATCTAATTCTTATTCCTACAAGTAAATGGGATGACATCACTGTTTATTTTGTCACTAGATTACCAAAAAAACACAAGAAAGAATTATGCAATGTGGGTGATGGTAGATTGACTTACCAAATAATCAAAGTTCCTCACTATATGGGGGAATTGTCCAATATATCACCTTGAACAACTCAATATTAATGAAGTTGTAACAATTCATGGAGAACCTATCTCAATTATGTATGATCGTGATCCATGATTTACAGAGAAATTCTTTAAAAGTCTCCAAAAATCATTGGATACTGAGCATTATTTGATTAATTCTATCACCCTCATACTGACAGGTAGTCAAAAAGGATGATCCAAATATTTGAAGAAATTTTGAGATCATGCCCAATTGAAATTAAAGGTATGTGAGATGAGTACTTATTATTAGTGTATTTTTCCTAAAATAATAGTTTCTATTCAAGTATTCAAATGACACTATATGAAGCATTGTATGGAAAGTGGTATCATGAAAACACTTATTGGGATAATGTTGGGGAAAGTAATATTGTTGGCCTAGAGATTTTCAAGGAAACAATAGTGACAGTACATAAAATTCAATCCCATAGCAAATCAGCTCAAAGTAGACAAAATATCTCTACCGATAGTAAAAGGTGGTATTTGGAATTTTATGTTGTAGAACATGGTCTACTGAAAAAATATCCACGGAAGGGTGTTCTAATATTTTAAAATAAAGGGAAACATAGCCCTAAGAACATTGTTACTTTCTAAATTATGGATAGAATTAAAGCTCTAGCTTATCTGTTGGAAATTCCACCGAGCCTTTCTAAGGTAGAAAATGTGTTCCACATCTCCTTGTTAAGGAATTACAAGAAAGACCTAGCACATGTACTCATTTATGAAGGAATAGAATTATAACCTGACTTATCTTACTATGAAGAACCTTTCTGGATTATGAACACTAAAGAACTAGTATTGAGGAATCCTGAGACTCATCTGGTAATGGTACTTAATAAAAATCATAAAATTGAAGAAGTGAAGTGAGAACATGAGTAGCCTATGATTAAGAAATACCAAAATCATTTTATGGGTTGACAATCTGAAAATTTAGAGGTCAAATTTTTTTTTAGGAGGGGATAATGTAACGAAACAGAACTCCATCAATCAAATTTCCATTATTATGTTTATTTCTTATTGTATTAATTATATAAAATCACTTATTAAACACAATAAAAACATCATAAATGGAGAATTAATGAAATAAGAGGTATTTCTATAAGTAAAGGAACCTATACTGATGAAATAGTAACATTCCCTTAGGAATAGTAATGCTAACCTTATAAATAGTAAAACGACCTATAGAATAGTAAACTCACAAATGAAAGTGTTAATACTATTTTTTCATCTTATAAATTAAATCAGGATATTATTATAATATATAATAAGTAAATGAATATTTTAAACTTTAATATTAATGTGTTATTTTTCTTGTATGTCATAAAAATTTAATTACAATATTATAATTAATAAAATGATTTAAAAGAAAATTAATTTTCATAAAAAATTATTCATAAATAAATACTTTTTTGTCTTATTATTTTGGGATAATTTAATGAGACCTTAGTTAATTTATTAATGTTATATAAAATTAGTCATAAATTTAAAACTGTTTTTTAGAAAATAATGTTTTTAATTAAAAATTAAAATTTTCATATTTAGAAAAAAATCATAAAATGGAGATTTTATTTGAAATATACATTTCAAAAAATGGTTAATCTGAATTTTTGGTTTTTTTCTGAAATACTAGATTTTTAGTGAATTCTAAAATATAGTAATTTATAGTATAAAAATATTATAACATAAATAAAATATTAATTGAGTTCTGGATTATGTAAGAAACCTTAGTTAGAACACACAAACACTTATTTCTATATTTAGTCACAATAATCAACACTATTTCTTGTCTTGAGTAAAATAATAAAATAATGTGTAAAATAATGAGAAATCACCCCTCTCCTCCACTATAAATAATATATCTCACCCCATCTTATCCTCACACTTATCATCCTTGAATCTTGTATATTTTTTTCCAAAATCATCTTCTATAGTCTCTCACCCACGTCTAGTATCTCTTAGTATTTTGAAAATTCCAAAATCCATTTCCCTAACTCGGTTCTCATGGAGGATAAATCAAGAGGTAATCCCTATTCATTTTTATTTTAATTTAATTTCAATTTATTTTATATTCCTATCCTCTCCTAATATCCTCTATCCAAATAACCATGATAAATCTAGTATCATCTATATACTGGAATTATATAATGATAATGTAAAATCCATTGTTAATCTCTTTACTCTATCTCTATTATTTTAAAAATGAAGACATTGTCCAAGCGGTGTCGATATATAACCTTACTGGGTGAAAAACATTCGTTCTTTAATTTATCCTTCATGTACAGTCACAAAACCATATCAATGTTTGAAATAGATTATAAAATATTTATTAAATCCTATGTATGGTTCTGGAAACATTATATATATATATATGATATTAAATAATTGAACAAAACTAGTTCATTGTGATTGAAAAACCGCTAAAATTAAGCTCAAATGTTATCATTAACATGTTTTATTATGATTCATCCTCATATAGGGGAAAATAATAATTAATACCAATTAGAATTATGGTACTTAATTAATAACATGTAATTCAAATTCTGTATAATTATACCCATTTTACTTGAACTTCATTTCTCATATACAAGTATACCAATCGTTAAAACCAAGGAAATGAACACTCATAAGCCACAAAATTGTATCTTATAACAACTAAAAAGGCTATAAATAACCTAAAAAATTTATAAGAAATCAAAATCATGTGTAGGAGGTTCTGACTTCATTAATTAGTATGTTTTATTTGATTATCCTTGATGTTATGGTCAAGTTGAGAACTCACTCAAACATAAGCTAAGGGTTTTCTACCCGAACCTCCAATTTATTTTAGGCTACACTTTTTTCCTCTTTACCCCAACAAAATTCTTAATTATTATTATGTATTAATCATCCATTACATGTTAATATTATATATATATATGTACCAATCATAATAATTATTTATGTTATGGTAATTTAAATCATTTAAAATATCTTTATCAAATTCTTCCTGATAAACAAGACTGATTCAAGACATCTTCTAGAATTGTTTCCTATTTTCAAGTGCAGTAGATTATATGTTTTAAGACACAATTATTTTTCTAAAATAAAACATTTTATTATAGAAAAACTATATTAGTTCACTTGTGGTTTTATTCAATTATTTTTCCAAATTAACTCTTCTGTTCAAAGTAAAAGAACATTACTCCTAAATATTACTCGATGATTTTATATTACTATTTCCATCTATTTAAAAACTCATGTGGAATGTTATTTTTAATTTTGAATAATATTTAATGATATTATCTACCATATTTTATTGAATGGATTGTGATTAGTTAGTGTATGGACGTGACCCTAGTTTCCCAGATATGGTGCCTTATTTTATTACATTAGCATATAAACAAGGAATCTTCTCCCGAAGGAATGAGTAGTTTAGTATATTTGGAAACAAGACACATAAATAAGTTCAACATTACAACTATAAATGAAATAAAACATATAAGTATTATTGGGAACATCCACAAGCCCATGTTTATCCATGAAGGTCATTTATAATAAACTTCTTCATGTCCTGTTAAAATTAAACATAAGAAAGGGGTGAGCTCCCATGCTCATAAAGGGTAACCAATATAGTAGATGATTTCATAAAATTAAAAATTTGGTACGGTGAATAGATAAAAATACATTCCATTAAAAACAAACTTGAACATAAATTGGAATGAATACGAGATGAGTAAATATTTCCATTATAAAACATAATAATCGGTTTTCTACTAGTCCAATATCCACATGAACATTCAATTACTATTTTCATATATATAGAATTCATAATTTTGGACATCATAACCGTATCTTCAAGTCCTTGTTCCAAGAACATAAAAAACCATTTGTCAAGGCCTTGTGCAAAGACCGAATTTTTCTCATGAGACCTACCGATGCACCGAATGGATATAGCAGTCCCCACCCAACACTTACTAAGTCTATTTAATCCTATTATGAATGGGGATAAATAGAAACAAAATATACATTATCATTTAAACAAACATATGAAATGCTAAAAATATTTCTCAAACATTAAACATAAATACTAATAATTCAATGTAAATTGGTGAATGATATCCAAATAAAAATCCACATTTAATCTAATAAAAAATTCATAAACAAAATTATGTAGATGATATCATAATATATAAAACTCTATTAAATACTATATTCATCAAAGGATTTTGAGAAAACGAAAGATACTTTTAAATGACACCATTGAGAAATTCTTGAGGAAATAATCCATAAACAATACAAAGTGTCACATACCACCTTGAAAAATTCAAATCATAAAATCATAGAATTCCATGAGAATAAAGATACTCTTTATATGATATAACTAGGGGTTTTACTAACTCCACATGTAAGTAATAAGTGGAAAACAAGGCATATATCTCTTAAAAGGTAAAATAATGTGAGAAAAATCCATTTTACATTGGAAAAATTATTCTTTGGAAAATCATTTGTTTTTGTTATAAATCTGGTTTTAAAAATTATATCCCATAAAAAAATTTTAAGCGCACTGATATAAATTTGAGGCATAAATTATGTCCCACCTAAGTGAAATCATTTAAAATGTTTTATAAAGAAGCTTTAGAATTAAAACACTTGGTTTAAGGAATTCATTAAAAATATTTTAAAGAAAAATATCATGTTTGATTTAATAAATCCAGAAATGATCCAAAATTACCTTTCATGTTAAAATGTGTGATTTTAGAAATATAAATCATTCTTAAAACAAATTATACACTGATCTTAAAAATAGGTATGAATTCGAGAATTTCGTTGAATCGAGCTTGCTTTTCGGAAGTTGTTTTTGAAAGATTCTTTTAAAGCATTTAACTCCACATAGAATGAAGAAAAATTATGATTTGTAAAAATATATAGATCATTGAAAGATAATTTCTATGGGTAAATAAAAATAAATAATAATTTCATTGAGGTGAGTATAAAATGAGAGCAACCTAAATGAAAATGGAGGTTCATGTACAAAATAATAACAACTTTGTAATGAATTGACTTGTTTTCCCCAAAAATAATAATACTCAAATGAAAAATTGAAAATCATTGGAAAATAGATTCACGATATGGAATATCAATGGGATGTATAAATACACCATATACAAGTTATAGTATTCTATACTCAATATATCCAAAAAAATGGATGTGAGATGAAGAAATCCTTACAAACATTTCAGTATGGTAACAAGTGTTCTTGTGAGTGATTATTGGTAGGTAAAGGGGTATCCTATCATTTATATATTATAAAGGAAGTATGGGGGAGGTGTACCAACATACCCCATCATCAGTAATTAATAATAAAAGGACACAACATAGAGGGTATTCTTGAAACAAAGTGATAGAGATGATCACTTACCTCAAATAGGAGGGTGTTATTCGCTTGAGTTTATTGGCATGAATAACAAAATTTGGTTCCTTAATTAATAATTAAATAACCCTTTATACATTTCTTTAGTTTAGTAAGACTTTATTAAGATCATTTGTGGACTTTTATATGGGTCATAGGATTCAATTTCATTGTTTGTGAGTGCTTGTTTTTATAATATTCATGATCGACTCACTTAAAAAAGAGTATGGTAGTTCTTGTAAGATGGGAGTTGAATTCCAGAATTTCTTTTACATGTTATTATTTGAAATTTATAAGATTAAATTTTTATAAATTTTTTTTTTGGTTTGAAGGTGAATCATTATATAACACATTAATGATAAATGCTTAGATTACTTGGGCAATTTTTCTAATAATTACATTGTTTTGTATTATTATTTAACATTATGAATGTATAAGGATTATATAACATTAAATAAGATAAAATAAATATATAATAGTTTATTCCCCCATAAAAATGGTTTTATGACTAGATTTGATGATGGTATATAAAATTGAAAGCATCCTCGTCCTTAAATGTGATCAATCAACACATCTGGGACGATGTTTCATTTTCAGTTTAAATGAGGAGGAAAGGAGGAATGAAGATATATAATCCCATTAAAAAAAATTCCAATACATGTATAGTAATTTATGTTTCATACCATTTGGATTAGGAGAGGTTAGGAATGAACCATGAACAAAGGAACATGAAAATGAAGGAAAAGAAAATAGTAATTTTACCTCTTGAATTAACCATTCTTGAGCACCTTTTAAGGGAATAAGATTTGGTCTTTTAATGAGATAAAGGGATTCTGGTTGTGGGGGAGGAGTATGGAAGGATATTTGAGTAGAATTTAGACAAGGAAAAAGGCACGAGAGAAGTGAATAGATGAGGCGTGGGGGTATAGTGGAGGAGAGGAGGGTTTTCCCATTATTTTACACATTACATTATTATTTGGCTGAAGACAACCAATAGTATTGATTGTTATGATAATGAATTGTAATATGTTAGTCCAAACAAAATGTTCTTTCATAATCCCTGATTATTTGAATTGTTAATTTAATAGATGATGCATATATACGGTATATTATAACATTTTTCTATACATAAAAAATTCATGCATTTCAAAAAATCCCAAAAATTCACCCTAACCATTTTTAGATGTGTAAAATCCAAAATATGAAGTCCATTATTCAAAAATAGTTTTCTTAAGATGATTAGTTAATTTTTTAATTAAAATCCTAATTTTCTTGAAAAATACAGTTTTTATAACATATAATTACCTATTCTAAAACATAGGTACATCATACATCCACTTAAATCATATATATATACTATCATAGGTGAGGTTACTATTCATAAGGGTATGTCATTATTAATAAGGGTAACATTAATTTTGATTCTGAATTTTAGATAAGGCTAAGATTGGGATGATAAAGAACAAAAAACGCATTTGGAGGGTGAGTAGAAGATTCTGCGACCCTTTGAGTCAGTTGCACATAAGAATTATGTGATGCACGCAAGAGTTCCCCTAACACACAAAACCTTGCGCACGGAATGAGACATCAAAGGAAGGCTTCCGTGGAGACCCATCAAAAACCACCAAAGGCACCGATACACAAGAGTCTGGAGAGGTGTGCTCGATTTCCACTAGTGTGAGACCACTTGCATGCCCAATGTGATGTCAAAGGGAACCTTTCACGGAATCACCCTCTAAAATTAGTTAAGGCATGAGTGCATAAGGGAGAGAATGCATGTAAGATACCTAGTGGATCACAAACCCTTTCGTGCCCAATGAGATGTCAAACACCCCCTTGTGCGCGGCTCTTCTTGCACGCTTCCTCCAGGGGTTTCAGATATAAATTGAAATGAACACTCGACCAATCGCGATAGTGACAGAAGATGAATTGATGCTCTACTGTGTAAAAGACACAACATACATGACCACGTGAAAAACACTATGGCCTCACGGTATTGGATCTTTCACGACAGGTCCCCCAAGGGTCATCCTATGGACGGTCCCTCAAGGTCGCGATCCTCGTCCACTAATTTTTACCCAAAGTCCTTTGCACATAAAATTTACCTATTGTGCATAAATTCCCTTTTTATTAGGCCAGTTGTGTGAACATCCTTCTAGTTTTCATGCTGCCATACCATCTTACACGGTGCATTTGATCTGGTGCGCGAACATCCTTTTGCACTCCATGTATCGTCCTTACCTTAGGGAAACATGTCCAAGCCCCTCTTATGTGAAAGGAATATGTGTCATGCACCTTTGTCCCATACGACCTTCCAGATTTGTACAAAGTTATTTCAAACTCCCCTAGGTGGTGCTTTACCTTGAGTTTCTTTGCCTTATGATTCTTCTCATTGGAACACTAACAACTATTTCTTCTTCAAATTTCCATTCTAACATTGGCCCCTCAGTGGATCACTACACGACAACCCCCCACTATGGAATTGTCGGTGCCTACCCTTCACCAAGTGTTAACGTGTGATAGTTATGTAAGTCTTAAGGGTGTGGAGTGAACCCGCTTCGTTGGACCTGTAGGGAACTAAACTACCAAGCACCATCATCTTCCACAAATGACGTTAAAATTTGGCCTCACCCCATGCATCACACACAGGGTGCCCCACCATGGACATTCTTCATGTCTGCTCCTCTCCATGGGAGTGAGATCATCCTCACATGGAATGAGATCCTATTTGCGGGAGTGATGCATATCCCTGGGGAAGGGAAACCACAATAGTGTATGACCCTAGACTTTCATGCAGGAGGTAGTACTCCTACTCCACATTTCTTATTCGGTGCCAAATACTAAGTGAAAAGATGGTCACATAGGCCTTCATTATCCAGTCCCTTTCCCTGTGAGCTTTTTCTTCACTGGGCCTCCATCATGGAGTAAGTCCCAATCACCATCTCCTTGGGCCGCTAAGAATGTGTAAGCCCCTTTTTTGGCCCACTAACCATGTGTAATACTATGTTTCCTTTTTGTGCCACTAGCCACATGTAAGCCCCACTCCACTTCCCATAGATTCACTATTCCTGACGCGATCTTCAGGTCATTCCTGACTCTTTTTTCTCACACCATGAATTACTTAGGTGGGATTAGAGTAAGCATCGACTATGAAATTATTTTTAGGCCAACACTGAGTATAAGCCCCAACCCTATATTCTGAACTACGTGGAATTTGATCCATGTCTCCAAGGAAGGGTATGTACGAAGCCTCCCTATGGTTCAAGCCCAACACCTAGTTGTCCCGACCCCTTCTTGTCAGTTCACCTTCACCCTGTATGATGTTAAACTGCATCCACATATTTCAAACTATGTGAACTTTGATCTTTATATCCTACGAAGGGTACTTAGGAAGCCTCTATGAGGTTTAAGGCCAACATATAATTATCCTAACCCCTTAACGTCTGTTCATATTTTTCCCAAAAGATGTTAAACTACATCCAATTTTTCCGACCTATGTGGACTTTGATCCTTTTATCCTTGATAGGGTATGTAGGAAGCCTCCCTACAGTCTAATCCTAATTGACGGATAGCCATTGGGATTCCAAAACGATAGTAAGCCGTTGTGATTACCAATCGATGGTAATTCATTTTGATTCCCAATCAATGGTAAGCCATTGTGATTCCGAATCTATGGTAATACATTGTGATTCCCAATCGATGGTAAGCTATTGTGATTATCAATCGATAGTAAGTTGTTTGTGATTCCCAATCGTGGGTAAGCTGTTTTTGATCCCCAATCGATAGTAAGCCATTCTGATCCCCATCTAGCAGTAATTCGTTGTAGTACGTAGTCGATGGTAAGTCGTTGTAGTCCCCTTCACTGGGACCCACATCTCTGGTCTTCCCTCGTGCCATCAGACCAACCCAGACTGCTAACCACATGTAAGCCCTAGTATATTGTCGGCTCATTGTCCAATGCATAAACCCCTATTCTATACCCCAATATTGAACTATGTGGACATTGATTCCCAACCACAAGGATATGTAGGATTCCCCTTCGAGGTTCAATCCAATCAATCATGTACCATCCATGTCTCTCCCTCTAGCATATGTGTTTTGGGAAGGTCGCACCCCAAACTAGAGGTTCAATTTCCTATGGATCCCATCCATGCATCCACTCTCACAGGACCCCTCCTCATGTGTCCCATCAACCCAAAAAACTATCCAATCATTGATTACTCACCAAAGAGATACGTAGGATGCCTCTTTGAGGCTCAACCCCAACATCACCTTCGTCCTCATGTTAGTTCCATATCACTCCACATCCACTCTCAACAATCAATATCCATCCTAATTCGCACTAGGGACTCCACATCCCCGGTAAGATCATGCCACACACCTTCTCACAGCTCATAGAAGTAATCGGGTAACTAACCACATGTTAGCCCCACAATCAGTGATCCCTTCTCAGGTTGTACCGAAATGATCTACTCCCGTCAGTGTTTTGATAAATCTAATCTGTCTCCGCTAGATATTAAACTCGCAACATACTCTGTGTTAAAGATGGGAAAATGATGAAATCCTCAAAGATATGCCTATGGAATGTAATTCCCTACACATAACGTGGGATGCCTAGGTCTTACACACCCTTGAGAAGACCAATCATTAGAAGATGCAACCTAGACACGTAAGTGTTCTTGATTCCAGACACGCCATCGATTTCTAGTGTGAAAACTCCATAGACCGAAGTTTTCTGCCCAAACTGGACCCATTGGAGTGTCCTGATAGAAGAAGTGTGATTAAATATCGTCCATGGATACATGGAACTGGGAATAGTTTCATTAACAATGTTTTAGGACTATCAGGGAGACTCAAACTAAGTGATGGGATCCAAGGAGGAATCTATAGAAGGAGGAGCCGACAACCCATCATCCCATTTTAATCAAGGAGAAAACGTCCTTGAATAAGAAACAGATGTCGCCCACCCTTTGAATGCGGGAACACACAGACACAATGGTATGTCCTCCTATGAATAAGGATAGATGTGTTACACAACTAAAGCATCATAAATATAAATGGTGAATTATATGCGAATTTATTCTCCTCAATGTGCATATTATTAACATTCAAGACATCATTGGATTGATGTGTCATAAAATCCATTTATTTGGAGCCAGGTCCTGCCAAGGAAATAGTGGGCCTAGAATGAAACTTATTGGAAAGAGGGATAGTTGAATGTTAAACATCCCGATATCTGAATTTTTCTGTATGGATCCTTCCTACTAATTGTGGAAGACAGAATGGTGTTGGGGAACTAGACGTCACCTTTCCTTCTTTCATCACTAATGGTTAAATATCTCTTCTTTACCGGATCGAAGTTGATATGATATGAAATTTATCATCGTCCACCCACGATCGTAGGGGAAACATTAATTTTGTAATCCCATGTGGCCCCATCGTCTATGTGACGTCTTACACACCCACAGTTGCAGGGCACCCACGCCCCATCTCCCCATCTGAAATTATTCAGAGAAGGGTGATAAATGAACATGTTCGATGGTATGAGGAGGTGTGGATTATCCCAACCATGGATATGGAACATCAAGACTTAGAGTCTTCTGAGCCTCATCGCCACCACCTCCCCCATGGGCCGCGTAGGGAGTCGCTACTACCCACTACGACACATAACTGATTCGGGAGCCACTTCACGGAACACTTTGATGACTCCACCCCCAACGCTAATGAGGTAAGGGATGTCTGTGAAACCCATACTGGATTCCGTTCTAGGGGATTCAACTGAAGGATCCCACTAGGACACATCAATGCCACCACCCAGTCCCACAGGATGAAGAGTAGGTGAGCTATGCGCCTGCACCACCAGCCCTAGTACCGTTAACCCGATGCGAGCGTCGAACGTAGGCTGAGGAGGACACCTGCTAAGGGGCATAATAATCAATGACTTTTTTGGCATGTGCAAACACAGATGCATAACATCATTTCCCTATCTATTCTGAGTAGGTGCATACAGACACCCAACCAATATCGAGGCCCCAACTGCCTCATGGGCCTACTGGGTCATCATTCTTGGTCGCCGACATAGGTAGCGCCCACCGCGGGCCGACCCGTGGCAATGAAATACAATACGGAGGACCTTAAAATAACATCGTCAATGAGAGTGTAGGTCAATACCACTCCAAATATCAGTATGGTGGTCCTCCCCACACCATCTTCCATCCAAACGAGGGTCCTCCCCTCTGTAGTGACGTTCATTACGAAAGCCTCCTTCACACCTAAGACCACTATTATTGAGTCATTCCTCCTATAACATATTGTCTATGTGAAGATGCTAAAAACATGGACAATCGTCGGTGTGGAGGGATTCCGCATGTCCTTACAGCAGCCGATGAAGGTCATCCCCATCCCATCAACTAGAGAAGCAGGGGATTGTCTAGCTTTATAAAAACCCAGCATGGAGGTTATTCCCCTATTCTGATCGACTTGTGCATGGAACCTCCTTGCAACGACATTACCTAGGGACACAAGAATGGTGGTCCTACCCATGCTCCCACTAGCTCCAGGGAGGACCTACCCAGTCCCGCACTTCCTGTGGAGATTCCCTCATAGCATCAGCCAGTGGATACTCAGGTCCTCCCCATATTCCCATTGACATTTTTCCAGGTGCTCCTCAAACCCATATCACTTAGGCATAAGCCCTCTCCGCCCCAGCACCAGTTCGGCCGAAGGACCTCCTCGATCTAGAAATCTACCATTTCTCGAAGATCTATCCCATGGTAGGAGGGAGGGTCTCTGCCGCTGTAAAAAGAATACTGAAACGATTCATACCACAATTAAACATGTATTCTTCTCATATTTTGAGGCTGAATAAGACTCAACAATGGAACCCTCTCCTATGTCATCTGTGGCTAGGGTCAGGGCAGGAACATGGCACATCACCCTCATCCTTCTTGAATTTGAGGTCCATCAAATTTCTGCCTCCCTTCGTAGATACTTCTAGGAGGATGAAGATTTTGTGTCCCCCCATGGTCTGCCCTTGAAATCGCCACCACCATCATCAAGAGCACTCTATACCTCAACCAGATATCATATAGAGTTATTCTAGGGGCCGAAGGAGGATATGAAACAAGATGGTTCACCGCTAGTAGTCACAGTCCCTGTGCCAGAAACTATTTTTGCCTGCACATATTATCATAATGTGGTGGCTAAGTCATTGCACTCTTCGGAGGATTGGCTGAGATGTAGTGGCTTGTCAGAATGCTCGCTGTATTCCCCAGAACCCAACCTACCATCTCTGTGGTCTACTTTAGTACCCCTACCGGTTCCCAAACCACCTCCAGTTGATGGGTGGGAAAACCAAGGACAAGACCCTGAGTCTGAGCCAAAGAGATTTTGGTAAATTCTTGCGAGAGAAAATTTCTTGGAGATGTTTTGGCCAGTCGTAGTGCTGAATTTTGGGGACCCATAATCTCTCACCTATGAGGAAGTTGGATGCTTTCTCTAGACCCTCTGGGTGATGCATTTTCATCTTCATCATCAGTGAGTGGCCTACCCAAAGATTCAGGCACACATCGAATATATTGCTCAACAATTCTGTTTGATTGATTTCGCTGCACTCCCCATGGACCATCATCCTGAGTCCCTAGGACTCTATAGGACCCTCCAAAAAATATGTGTTCATAGAATTAAAGTTCTCTACAAGATTATCAAGGAGGCTTCACCCTAGGAGAAGATATGTGGTTTGGGGAAGTACGTGGCCCTCCATTTCAGTTCTATCTAGAACATTCTTGACTTTAAAGGGGATATTGAGGATATGCCTCCAGGTAGAATAGCAAATAATATGGATGATATTTTGGAGGAGGAGACTGAGAAAGAACTCTTTGGAGAAAACATACCTCCCCGGGGGAATTCCCTGACTTTTGGATTCCTCGGGAAGGGTCACTCACATGCTGAGAAACCTACTCAGCCATCGTGTTCCCATCGAGGCATTGTTCCGCATCCGGAATCCCAATATAGGAAAAGAAAACCTCAGAATTTTAAAACCCTATAACTAGTTTGGCTCAGTACAAAAGATGGTGGATGACCCCGAAAATGCTACATTGCGCTAATACCTCACAAAGCACAAGAAGATGGTAGACGTCCTTTTTGCTGAATGTGCACAAAACACCGACTAGACTTTGATGATCTACGGCTAGGGAAGCAGGGGAAGTCACAACATCCCCTGGTGAATTGCCTCCAGGTTACCCTAACCATCCTTCCCACTCATAAAGGATAAATGCAAGAACATATGGATATAGGGTGTGATATATGTTTGCAAATCCACCCGAGTGGTGGGAAAAATCCCCTGGACTCGACTCAGGTCACCCATATGCTCTGCGGGCCATCCCACCAGATACTCCATGAGGCATCGGGTCTGATTATCATTTTGTAGAACATACCAATGCACTGGAGATCATGAATCCTCACCATGACTAGAATCCCTTCCCAGATGATCTGATGGAATCACTCATTTCCCACCTTGAGGTGTTAGTGGCTCGACAGTTGGAAACCCCGCCTGATGGTAAGCCATAGCTGGCAGGGGTGGATGATATTAAAGCACCCCCGGGTATCAAAAATCCCACCTATTACCCTTTTAATGGGATAGGAAACCCACTACAACATCTATCCTACTTCATCTCAATGTGCGGACCCATGTTGGGAACTCCGGTGCAGTCGGAGGCCTACAAAATCAGATGCTTCGTACACACATTGGACGGGTCTGCATTTGTATGGTACTGTAGGCTACCAATCAGGTCAGTAGCTAACTAGAAAGATATTTATATGAAATTTCATTGCCAGTTTAGTTACACCACACAGATGAGGATTATTGAAGACCACTTCATGTGTAAGAAGAGGCTTGATGATCTGGTCACAAACTTTTTTTCCCAGTGGAAAGAACTCACCTACTCCTTATACAAGTCACCAACTTACGAATAGCTTTGGACACTGTGTGTTTGAAACGTAAAGAACAAAATAGTCCCATATCTCATTACTTATAATTACCCCCGGGTATTCTGAGACTTCCCTAATAAGGATCAGTGCCTAGAGGAATCCTTGCAGCAAGCCATGAAGGCATGTCTGTTGCCTCCTGCAATTCATGTGAGATGATTCAGTAAGGCTAAGTCCAACATGAATACCAAAATAGACCCCCCCCCGGAAATTATAGTTTTTACAATTGGAACCAAATCCAAATCCCTATAGGGGCCCTCAACCTCAGGTGTAGCCTCCAACCCGGCAGCACCCAACTCAGAATCGGTAGGTGCCTCTGCACAATGCGCTGCCACCACCTAGTTGAGATAACTAAGATCCACCACCTCGACAAGCTCCTCCAGCCCCTTGTTAGAGATAATCTCCCAAATCCACGTTCCCATTCAAGAGAAACACAACCTACCCATTCAAAAAATCTTATATCCCCAATTATTTCTGATGTTCCTTGGAATAAAGAATTGTATGGTTTCCTGAATGCAGGAGACCATAAGAGGCAGACCTCACTGATCGCCCCAATTACTGCCCGTATCACCGAATCTTGGGGAACAACATTAAACTATGATATATTTATAAATAATGGATTCAATACCAAGTTGATGACAATGTAGTCAGGTTAGGACTATCTCTGGACAATGTGGCAAGTTTTTTCGTGAAGCCAAATAGCAGTATTGACAACGATGACGAATGGCATCAGGTTTCTAACTCTAGGTCCCAGAAGTTTGATGAGTATATGGCTCGTAAGGTAGTCACCTATTCCCATGTTATTATCTATTCATGTCTGAATCGACCTAATACATAAAAATACGTCGCATCAACCGCTTCCAGTACCTCTGCATCAACAGTTCATCCATCCTCTTCCAAGAAGATCAAGCATCAGTGGCGCAAGGGAAATCAAAGATGCCCACCGATGTATTCAACATCCCATAATCCTGGTGACTTCATCACCTAGATATTGCAATTCCACTAGAGTCCATTCGGATGTGAATGTTTATTTATGTGATAATCATGGGTATGACTCAGTTAACACCGTAGAGCTGGTAAACCCCTACATGATTTCTGATGGTGTGGAGCGCTAGGAGGATCCTCCCATTGTCCCCAGCCATCACTAGCGTCAATGGAGCCATGGAAATATGGGTTTTTGGAGTTCCATGGTCATTAATTCTAGACAGGTTGTGCATGCCATAGAAACCAGATAGCAGGCCCATCGTAGTGCTCAGCATGCGCAACATTCTCATCTATTGTCACCAAGTCCGCCTTCGCCACTGTTCATATTTTTTGTTCTGGCAGAGCCAACCCGACCATACTAAGATCATCCACACTCAGGTACTTATCTTCCCCATTAATCAAAGCCACATTCGGTAGTCACCCCAAAAGCTTCGACTAGTGAGAAACGAGATATTCCCAGCACCAGTCAACAACTGGCTTAGTAGGGAGGGCCAGCAATTTCCCCTACCACAGTACAAATCCTAGTAAGAAGAAGCTCGAACTTGGAGCAAAAGTATGATATCCTCAAGAATCTTTCCAGTATTTCATCGAGGATCTCTATCATAGAGTACCTTTATCAGATATGTGTGTATCTCTCACTGAGGCTTTAAGAAGCCCCTCTAGTTTGAGACTGAGGTGGCAGCCACAGAATCCTTCCTGGATGAGGCAATCGAGCATGCTGAATGTCAGCCCATTATATCGTTCTCTGAGAAAGATTAAGGCTCTCCCAATCAAGGGAAAATCTTCCCATTGTACATAATCATCCATTTAAATGATGTGGAGGTTCATCCTTACATTGTAGACACGGGATCTGGGATCAATCTAATCTCGACCTGAACAATACGAAAACTAGGGTTGTCTGAGGATGATCAAAGTCTGTATGACATGAAAATCTGAGGTTATGATTGGAAGGAATAAACACCAGTTGAAAAGATTAGCATGAATACCTAGTTCGGTGGGCTGGTAGCTAGCACTGATTTCAAGGTTGTCTCGTAGGACACTACATACAATGCATTGATGGGTTGTCCATGGCTCCACCTATATGCAACAGTCCCTTCATCGTATCACCAGTGCCTCAAGTACTCCCTTAATGTTCAAGTGGGAGTACTTCAAGTTAAAGTTTCTCCCATTTCCTCTTGTGAATCCCTCTATCTAGATTCCAACAATTACAAGATCAAGGAGATGCAGATTAAGGCTAATGTGGTTGATCATGATAGGGCTCCTACAAACCCTTAGAAAGATCTGGATGATGCCTACATCTTTCCAATCCAATGATCGGAGGCTACAACCCCGAATATGGGGAAACGATTTTTTGTTTCTGGAATTAGGGGAAAGAACATTCCCAAGTCTAAGAGACACCAGAATATCACTTTGTATCCCTACACAAATTAGGCTCAGGTGAACCCATACCCCCCTATGCCCATAATATATATGGATGTCCGCCACATGGTAAAAGAAATACACTATAACTATTTGTTTCTATGAGATGGGTTAAACCGGATCAAGCCAACACATCACTGTTGATTCGATATCATCAAGAATGAGATCTTGGGTGGAAGACCAGATGGAATTGGATCAACAGATTTCATCGCTATGGTTTCAAATACACAAGAGACACCCGATGTAGTGTCCACCACCGCCCAGTTTCCCATCGGGATCTATTTACTCATAAGAAACTCTTCCCATCGAGAATACGTACTCCGTATGTAAAGAAGTGAATTAAGAGGATTCTCCTCCCGCCGTTGAAGAGGGTGTCTCCACCATAGTCGATGAACTTTTATAGGTGAACCTCGGTAGTGAGATGGATTTGAAACCCATATTGATCAGTGCCTCCATCCCTATCAATGAGAAACAATAGTACATGGATTTCTTGAAGCAACATCATGATTTATTTTCCAGGATCTATGAAAATATTATAAAACTAGATTTCCAAGAATCCCTTTGCTGCCCTGGTCTCCAAGAAAATCACCACTGGTTCATGCATCCTCTGAGAAAGATGCACCCTTCTCATGGTTTTATGGTCAAGGACAAAGTTGATAAGCTCATCAGATCCAATTTCATCATGGAGGTATAGTACCCAAGATGGTTTTCCAGCATTGTTCCCATCAGGATGAAGAATAAATATATTAGTGTCTACATAGACTTTCAGGATCTCAACCATCATTTTTTGAAGGATGATTTTCCCCTTCTTGTGATGGAATTGATGATCAATACTTTATATAGTTTTCATGCCCTCTCTTTTAGAGATGTGTACTGATGTAGGCATCTCATGGGGCATGGACAAAAAAATTATATTTTTTTTCTAGTGTAGCGCAGTGGCTGACCGGGGTTTTCTCCATTGAGGATCCTTCTCAATGTAGTTCACCTGCATTATTATATATCACCTAAACTATACATTTTTTTGTATTAGTTTTATAAATGAATGTGATGAGAATAATTTTTTTTGTTTTTAAAAGAAAAATATAAACTATCATTCAATGAAATCAGAATGAGTTAATGAAGAATGAACTTGGTTTTGGGATTTTAGTCTCAGGTTCAATTATTATTCTCTTTTATATGTTGATTTTAGTTTGATAATCCAAACATGAAATCTCGTGTTTGAATAACTACTCATTTCCCTAATATAAATAGTTAATGTTACATGTCATTGGGGGTCGTCAACCAATCCGGGACATTTTCCTCACCAATCCATGTTACTCAACTCTACCACATTCATAAAATAATCTATAAAGAAAATTCAAGAACACCTTGACCTCCCCCCTGAGCCAAGTCTCGGGGTTAGCCTATCATTTCTAAGAGTAAGAGATCACATGGTGGATGGATTGGAGCAAGAGAGATGATAGGCTAACCCCGAGACTTGGCTCGGGGGGAGGTCAAGGTGTTCTTAAATATTCTTTAAAGTTTATTTTATGTTTGTGGTAGATTTGAGTACCATGCATTGGTGAGGTTAATTTCCTTTACAAGGTGAAGAACCCCAATGACATGTAACCTAAACTATTTCTATTCTGGAAAAGAGTAGTGATTCAGACACGGAATTTCATGCTTGGATTATCAAACTAAAATCAACAAATAAAAGAGAATAATAATCGAACCTAATACTAAACCCAAAAACCATGTTAATTCTTCATTAACTCATTCTTTTTTCATTTCATGATAGTTTAGATTTTTAATATAAAATTACACAAAAAATATTGTCATTACATTCATTTATAAAACAAATACCAAAAAATATAGATTATGTGATATATGATAAGTCATGTGAACTACATTGAGAAGGATCCTCAAAAGAGACGACCCTAGTATTCCACTATGCTGCACTAGTAAAAAAATATAATTGTTTTTGTCCACACCCCACGACAGACGTGCATAAAAAATTGCGCTATTTCCAGGGATCCAATCAGTTATTAATTTAATTTTTATATTTTCATATCACAGTTAGAATTCATTTCTTTTAAAAAAAATAAAAAAAAAATTCTTTCCATGATGAATTCAAATGATTATTATTCTACATGGACTGAAAATTACTCACATGTGAAAAAAACAAGAAACATACTACACCGAGGAGGCCCTCTGATGAAGAGATGATGCACTTATGATAATGGTAAAGAAGAATGAAATAGGCATAACAACATGGATCTCACCAGAATATTTGATGGCCATGGTCGATGAACTCCAAGATTACTTATAAATATTTTAGGCCAAGAAGGAAGTTCCAATGGTCTTCTTGGATTTCACTGAAGACATCCATGAAGTTGAGCATAACTCAAAATGGAAGATCCTGACTACCTACCTATATCCTCTATTTATCAACTCCAAGAGGAACTTTTCATCGAAGAATAGATTCAAGCTAAACCAACTCAGGGAGATGATACATTCTTGAACTCAAATTCTTTTAATTTTGATTAAATTCATTTGAGTATAACTCCCAAATGTTTTGATGTTTAAGAATCAGATGACTCTTATTATTCCATGGAGGATGAAGATACAAAATAATATTCACCTTTTGAGGATCATTTAGAGCTCCATGGAGGCGTTTAACGTTTACTAGAGGGAGCACAATAAGGGAAAGTGAATGTTGGACAAGTAGCAACAAATTAGGAGGAGGTTCCAAAATTCATCCTACCCCTTCCATGCAAGATGTACCAAATTGTAAAGGGTTTGAATCTAGTGTACTCTATCCATGGAGTCCTCCCCAACAAGAAAGAATTGGTGTATGCTAAGAAAAACCACATGTGTTAGTTCATGCCAAGGAAGCCTCATCCACCATCAGAATTTGGATAATAACTAGTACTGCCCTCGGGAGGTAGTAAAAGAATCCATGGCCCACATGGGGGATTATACCAAGATTTATCTTTACATGATCTCTAGGAATTTAGATTTCGGTTTCTTTTCTTAGGAAGTAGCATAGCATGCATCCCACTTCCTCTATCTTTTTTGAGCTTAAATGACATGATCCTTATGATTAATTGAGTTTTTGTCTTTTATAGGTTCATAATAGGTATCCCCAGACAGTGTAGGGGAAGGACTAAATTTCATGTAAAAAGGGTGTTAAGTTTTAGTTTTTTATCTTTTATACTCTCAACATTTTAGTCCACAACATATTTTTTTCTTTAAAGATAAAATTTCATTCCCACAATTGAATTCATGTTTTACCCGACTAATCTAGGAGAAATGAGTTTCTTAGGAACCCATTGATGTCTTGTTTTAGATTTCAATGTTTATATGATTAAATTTTTGAAATTGAGAAATTAATTTTTAAATATGAAGCATCGATATTGAAATAATGACCCCTGATTTGAAGGGATTAATTGATTCATGTAAATGAAATTTCCATACCATCTTTAATGCTTTGCATTTCTGAAATTAATGTAAATTTATTTGTTATTACTATTCATGCCATTAGTCATTATCCAATGTTATATTTATCATTCACTATGGGATTTCTAGACTAAGTACTTCCTATTTATTCTTAAGAAAATTCATGAGTGATCTTGGGACATGTAACTGACCATAACTTGTATTGAATCTTTTCAAAGCTATGACTGCTCAAAAACACATTTAAAATGATTGAGTCATCCATTGAAAATCCAATTATACTTAAAATACCACCTTTAAATCAATCCTTTTATTAACCCATAGAGAAAATGGATGACCTTTATAGGGATGAGCCATGTTTCAAGCCATTGTTATCCATTCCAACCTTACTTTTTGTATTTCTATGATATTTTAAAGTTGAAGTGTGGGGGTAAAGAGAATCATGGTGGACCGGATGATATAAATTGTAAATAAGAAGTGTGGGGGATTTATTGTGGAATTTTAAATGTTTGGGAAATAATTAATTATACACTATTGTTTACCCCTCTTGAATTGAAAAGAAATGAAAAAAATGACAAAAAGATCCAAAAAAAGAAAGAAATGGTTTGTGATTTGCGAGAACAAAAATCACCATTTTTCTGACCAACGATCTTTTGATCGTATGTGGTTGGGTGATTGATGTGAGGATTTATCTTATCATAATTTTTGAATAAAGGAAAAAATTAGAAAATAAAAAAAATTCAAGAGGGTGCACAAATCATCCATTATGCTTACTTGATCATAACCATTTCTTTGAGTTTTTGGAAGTGGGTGTTGGTACTTTGAAGGGGATAATTTAATCACACTTTTACTTTTGATAACATGCATTGTAATTTAGAGATTAGACTCCTTCATTAAGCCTTAATTTTTAAAGCATAAAATCCTACAAACCATTAGCCTCAGAGTCATATGAACCATTATTATAAGTCCTCATGATTTTATGTCTCTTTTGTCTTTGTAAAGTGGAGAGAGTAGTTCATTTACAAGCCAATGGATAAGAAGCATGATCTTAGGATAAGAGAATAACTCTACATGAATTTTATCATGAGTTATGAGAGAAAAAAAATCAATAGTGAGGTAAATCATGACATGGCATGTTTAATAATGATGGATCAAGAATCTCGAATGAATGAAAGTATAAGTTCCATTAATTTTCAAAGGGGAAAACTAAAATATGTGAATTACCGATTTCTTTGAAAATTAGAAGTTAAATTGATATTTTATGCTTATTTTTGAATTTTTTAATTCACATTTAAAATCCTTTAATTTTATTGCATTCAAATTTTAATATTGGTAACATTGGTGTCCTCTGATTTCCATGTTGATATTTTATGCTTGAGAACAAGCAGGGTTTATGTGTGGGGGTATTTGACAGAGCAAATTTATGTGATTTATTTGGTCAAATAACGAGTATTTTTTTTACTATTTTTCAATGATAAAACCCCACATATTTACATGTTTTATTTAAATAATGGGTAATTTGAATTTTATAATGAAAATGATCATAATTGAGAAAAGTGTATAATTCTGGATTTTGGATAGATTTTGACCACAAGAGAATTTTTTTTAATTATCATAATATATATGTCTAACCTTTGTGATTAATTTTTTTATAATCTTGATTTTATTTCCTCCAATTTTTTCCTCAAGACCAGGAGCTGATTCGGCCATCTAGAGGGCCTAAAAGTTCATTGAAGTTGGAAATATTTTTGGGAAGACAGCGTGAACCCCACCACTGTAAAGGAAACCAAGCTTGGCCTAAACACATCCAAATGATGCGTTTACACCTAGGATAGCACGAGGATTGATAGGTCCGACACTAAAAATCATTTGTGGGAGTTTTCAAGTCATTAAGGCAACCATTGAACAACATACATTTGGAGGAACCTTCCTAGAAGCTTTGTCCAGAAACATAATCCTCCAATAAAAAATTCATAACACCTTCATCTGTGGGCCAAATGCACTCCACTGTGGTGGGTTAATGGCCAACACATTTGTGAAAAACATTCTAGAAGGGTTCCATGCATGAATCGACCATTTATGGGGCCATCCACGCACCAACATTTGGGGGACAAAATCTACCTATAAAAGGAGGTCCCCGCCTCCTTCTCAAATCATCAGTTCGACACCCACAGCCAATGAGGTATCCGGCAGGGGCACAAGTTGCTGCTTCTCCTCTATTCCCCCCTTATTTCTTCTTTTTATTTTATTTTTTTTTAGATTTATTTTAGTTTTTTTTCAATTTTAATTCAAATTTTTGTTTTATTAATCCATTCATTTGTGTTTCTCAATCCATTTTTATTCATCTCTATCTCTCTCTATCTCTCCTTTCATACACCCACCCAATCAACTAATATCATACTCTTGGAAATGAGAGGATAATCACCAGACTTGGCTCGGGGTGACGTCAATGTTTTCATGAATTTTCCTTAATGATTAATTAAGATTGTGGTAGAATTGAGTATCATGCTTGGGCGAGGTGAATGTCCCGGATTGGGTGACGTTCCCCAATGAAATGCGACTCACTCTACTTCTATTTTTGAAAATAATTGTGATTCAACCATGATATTTCATGTTTCAATTATCAAACTAAATCAAACACACGTAGGAAAATAATGATTGAATCCAAGACTAAACCCCAAAACCAAGTTATTTCTTCATTAACTCATTATATTTAGTTTTCATTATAGTTTCAATTATAATTTTACATACGATTTTAATTGATAATCAAAAACATAAAAATATTCTAATTTCGTTCATTAAATAAGAAAATATCAAAAAGAGATATATTAGGTGAATTAGGTAAAAAGGTGACCTAAATTGAGAACACTCTTCAAGAGAGATGACCCCACTCAGCCACTGTGCTGCAGTAGGAAAAAATGAAATTGTTTTTGTCCTCTCTTGAGGAGCCTTCTCAATTTAGTACACATAATTTATCTAATTCACCTAATCTATCTATTTTTGATATTTTATTATTTAATGAAAGAAATTAACATCTTATAAGGTTTTTGATAATTAATTACAATCATATGTGAAATGATAATTTATACTATCATTAAAATATAAACAGAATGAATTAAATAAGAATGAACTTGGTTTTGGGGTTTAGTCTTGGATTCAATAATTAGTTTCCTGTGTGTGTTTGATTTAGTTTGATAATACAAACATTAAATATCATGATTTAATCACTATTATTTTCTAGAATAGAAGCAGTTTGAGTCGCATTTCATTGGGGGGCATCACCCAATCGGGGACATTCGTCTCTCCCAAGCATGCTACTCAATTCTACCACACAATTCATTAAGATTTAAATAAAATTTATGAAAACATTGAACTCACCCCAAGACATGTATTATTATTAGCTTATCATTTCCAAGCATATGATATTACTTGATGGAGTGGGCGTAAGAATAGAGAGATGGAGAGAGATATAGATGAAGAAAAATGGATGGATAAACAAAAATGCATGGATTAATAAAACTAAAAGATGAATTAAAATTGAAAATAAAACTAAAATAAAGATAAAAATAAAATAGAAAGAAGAAATGAGGGGGGAATAGAGGAGCATCCCCAGCCCGTGACCCGGTGGGATCCTTTCATGGATGTGGGTGTCGAGATGATGATTTGAGAAGGATGCGAGGGCCTCCTTTTAAAGGCAGATTTTTTCCTCCGAAAGTTGGTGAATAGATGGCCCATTGAATGGTTGATTCATGCGTCGAACCCTTCTATAATGTTGTTCAAATTTTTTTTTGATGTCCCCCTCCAAATTTCAGCACATTTAGACCCCGGATGAAGGCGTTATGAATTTTCCATTGGAGGTTTATGTTTCTGGACGAAGCTTCCAAGAAGGTTCCTCAAAATGTATGGCATTCAATGACTACTTTAATGATTTAAAACCTCCCCCAAAAGTTTTGTAGAGCCTTCCATATATATCCTCGTGCTATCGTAGGTGGAAACACATAATTTATATTTTATTAAGCCGAGTTTGGGTTCTGTTATGGTGTTGGGGTCAGTGCTTTCCTCCTGAAAAAATTTCCAATTTCAATGAATTTGTAGACCCTTTAGATGGCTGAATCAGGTCCTGGTAAAGATGACCAAATTGGAGGAAATAAAATCAGGATTATAAAAAATTTTCAATTACAAAGTATGGACATATATATTATGAATAATGAAAAAAATTCCCTTGTTGTCCAAATCTTTCCAAAATACAGAATTATTAACTTTTCTCAATTATGATCATTTTCATTATAAAATTCAAATTACACATTATTTTAATAAAACATATAAATACATGGGGTTTATCATTGAAAAAATTAAAAAATACTCATTATTTGATCATAAATATGCACGTAAATTTGCTCTTTCAGGTACTCTGGGTACAACCAGATTTGAATAGTCCTAGAGGATGAAGAGTCTATACCCTTCAGGGCACTGCTAGGATTTTTTTTCTACCAGGTAATTCCCTTAGGTCTAAAGAATGTAGGTTCCACATAGAAGTTGGTTATGCATCACATATTTAATCTAATCCTTGGGACATTGGTGGAGTGCTACATGGAAAATCTGGTGTTCAAATCTCGCCAGCGTCTGGACCACATCAAAGTCCTTGAGAAAGTGTTTGGATTCCATTATTATCTCCACTTAAAGATGAACCCATTTAAGTGTGTCTTTGGGGTTACCTCTAGGATGTTTCGTGGATTCATTGTCTAATACATAGGCATCAAGATCAACCTGTAGAAGATATAAAGGCCATTAGGCAGATGTCTCCCCCGAGAAACATTCACCAGCTTCGAGGCTTTCAAGGACACATAGCCTACAGATGCTGATTCATTTTGAACATGGAAGTGATGTATAATCCATTTTCATGGCTCATGAAGAAAGTAAATGTCTATCAATGGAATGAATAATCCCATTATACTTTTGAGGAAATCAAGATTTAACTACTCCAACCTCTGGTCTTTATGCTACCTGTCCCCGAAAATCCATTGTACCTTTACGTGACCTCCCTACAAGTATCTCTCAGTTCCCTTCTCGCCCAAATGTACAATGAGGGAACTGATAATAGTATCTAATATCTTAGTCGAGTGATCCTCAATACGGAGGCCCAATACTCCCCTATCGAGAATAGATTCCTTGCACCGGTATTCACATTATAGAAATTGGGACATTTATTTTAGTACCATGAGGTACAACTGATGTATCAAGTGGACCCAATGAAGTACATCCTGAATCGATCCATATTGATAGGACATCTAGCTCAGTGGGAATTAATCCATCATTAGTTTGACATTAGTTTTGTTTCAAATAGGTCTATTAAGGGGAATGCATTAGTGGAATTCTTAGCCGCCCATCAGGCTACCACAGACCAGTCCCTGGACTTTGATTTTACTGATGAGGCAATCCTCTTGGTAGACCAAGACATCCCGTGTTTTTAAATTCACTTCAATGGAGCTTCCCAGAGCCATACTAGAAGATAGATCGATGATCGTAGACTCAACAGAGTGTGCCTGGGTATAGACTTTATCACTCAAGCACAATATGATTTTTCCGTATTCATTGGTATTTTCATAATGTTGAACCAACAATGAGGCAGGATACTAGGACCTCATTACTGGCCCAGGGTTGGCCCTTGATATTGACATTCCCCACATTCATGTGAAAGGGGACTCCAAACTAGACCTCAAGAAGATCAATTGTGAAAATGTAGTTAAAAAGATAGAGCTTGTTCCAATGTTGGAATACACCCTCCAGGTGATGGCCCAGTTCCCATCTTGCCCAGAGGTTACTCATATTCGTCAATCCTATAATGGTAAAGCTGACACATTGCCTAGCCTAGATGCATAACTTGCAGAGCCTGAAAATGATGATTTGATTATCAACGTTGTGCACTAGAGAGTCATCTCCCATGCCACTCAAGGCGATGAGGAAAACCTATAGGTAGGGAACCTTACTCTCGGCACCTCCACGGCAGGACGGCTAGGTCCCATGAATGCAGTAATTGAAATGAATTCGGACTTGAGAACATCCTTTTTCGAGTACCTCCACAACAGCAATCTCCTAGAATATTGAACTGAGCGTGAGAAAATCTGATGTCGCGTGCTGCAGTTTACCCTCCAATGTAGTCCTGGTCTCGAGTAGATCCTCTACAAGATAGGGTTTGATGGGATTATCCTCGATTTCCTTCTAGGAGATGAGATTTATCATTTCATGCTGACGGTTCATGTCGGTTCCTGTGGGGCTCATCAGACCAGGGTGAAACTATCTCACCTGATCCGGAAACTAGGGTACTTTTGGCATTCCATTATCCATGAATGCATTGAGTTATCCAAGAAGTTCCATGCATGAAAAATCCATAAAAACATGGTGCATCGACTTCCATATCCTCTCTACATTACCAAGAACTCTTGGACCTTTGTTGTCTGGGGAATTGATGTCATGTGACCATATCCATTGGAGATAGCTCACCAGTTCAAGTTCATTCTGATCACTACGAATGTATTTTCTATGAAGGATGAGGCAGTTCCCCTCGAGGAGGTAAAGTCATGTTCTATCATTGAATTTGTGAGCTCTAAAATCATCAATCGATTTGGAGTTCCTCACGTCAAACATACCGATAATTGTACCATCTTCCGGGAACCCAAGTAGAATAAATTATACACCTAAAACAACATCATTTTTAACCATACCGCCCACTATCAACCGTATTAAAATGGGATGATTGAGGATTTTAACAAAAACAACTCTAGAATTCCGCAGAAAATGGTTGGCTAAAACAGGAATAGTTGGCCGGAGAAACACCCCAACACACTTTTGGACTGTCGGACAATTACTCACAAATCCACATAGGTAACCCCATACTCCCTGGTATAAGGAACATAGAACATCCAGTCCATCAATATTCAGTTTCCTTCATTATGAACAACTGTATATGACTAACAAGTGCCAGATAAAGTAGCTGAAATCCGTCTGGTTGAATTGGATGCACTTGATGAGAAAAGGCTTCATTCCCTGTACAATCGGGAAAGGGACCAGAACGATATAGCTAGATATTACAACAACAAAAAATTAACCTATGTTATTTCATGGAAGGTAACACGGTGTTATCCTTGAGAACACCAATGCTACCTTCTAGGAAACCACCCATGCTAGATCCCAATTTCGAAGAACCTTACATCATTCACATGGTTTTCCCCAATAGCGTGTACTCTCTAGTTACCATGGACGGTGAGTGTATAACCCCTCCCACCAATTCCAAATTCCTCTAGAAATACTTTTCCGGAGTAAAAAAGTTCCTACATGACCTTAAACTGTTATTTCCTACAAGAAATTAAACTATATGTCATTCCACAAGATGTTAAACTGCACCTCAAGAACTACTTATGGCTTTATTCCCACCTCATAGGATACATAGGAACGCTTGGAAATCTGGTTTTGAGTCCAACCCCAATATCTTATCATTGACTACCCCACCAGGGTGTAGTTCCCTTGGGGGACCCCACAAGGTGTAGTGTATGATTCTTTGTTTCCCACTCATGTCGGGATTACGATTATCGCTCCATGTGCCCTTCCTCGTACTTGTATTCTCCCACGTCCTCACTGCATGATGCTAAACTGTATGGCCCCTTTTCAAAACTATATATGGCATGATTCTCATCCTTATGTGATTTGTAGGAATGCCCATAAATTTCATCCATTGGCCCATCCCCAATCTCCCAGATCCCTAGTTAGTTCGAAACACATGGTGTAAGGCAGAAATTTTCTTTCATTCTCGTTGAGTTCATCACGGTTGCCATATGCATTGCCCTTCTTGGATATCTCTTCCTCTTACATCCCCATCCATCAAGATGTTAATCTATACCGTGAGAAATATGTGTTGATTGATCTCTATCCTCATGGGATACGTAGGACTTCCAAACATGTGGTCTTCGGGTCGAACCCTATTTATTGGAAACCTCTTCATTTTTCTAGCCCTCTTATCCTGAATTCTTCCCAGAGAGGGTTATATGATGTGGCAAGGTCTTATGTCCTCATTCACATCGTGTTTCTTACAACCATGCAATGTACCTCTTTATTATGAGATCTCTTCCTTCCCCTTATTCCCCAATCAACATTTTGAGTCATCAGCTCTTATGTTATGCCCCTCAACCCTCTTTGGTAATTCACCTATGTGACCAAGAGCACTCTAGTATAGGAGATAGAGTGTTTGATTCCACATTGACATGTTATTGAACATTTTCATGGTTCATGTTTCCCTCCATTCGGGATTTCATCATCTTTCACATCCAAAAGATCCTCGAAATGGCATTGATGCTCGGACCAAGGGATCTCACACCATTTCCGGCCAATGTCCGTGATGATTTCGAAAGAGAAATTGATTCATGTCCTGAATTGAAAATATTGTCATTGGTTGACACTCTTATGGAGATTCAATTTCAGGTCACATGATATGGGTGCTATGTTTCGAACACGGTCAAGAGTTATCCTCTATCGTCATGCTAACCCTATCAAGCCCTAAATGTCAGTTGCATGATTCACATCATTTTCCACTCCTTCATGACTAAATGAAAGCTCAAAACTCTTGGTAATATCCCTCAGTGTACATTTTTACAGTTGGAGAACAAATCCATGGTAAGGTTCCATTCGGGGCACCGCACAAGTTTCCCCTTTCATGCATTCCATGTGTTTCATAGACTTTCTCTACCCTTATTTCCCACATCGTGTGTAACTCACTTGGGATTAGGGACCAGATCGAGGTCTTCACTCAAATTGAAGAGTTTCAATTCTGTGTGGTCCGATATTTAAGACATTATACTATGATCTCCTTCTACGTCCTTTTGGAAAGGCGTAAGAACCATAACACCAAGAACTACATACATCTTGAATCCCATGCCCATGTGATAAATAGAAACGCCCAAACATCCCTTCGTCGGGTCCTTCTCAGGTTCCAATAATTTCCTATTATATTTGGCCTTGTGGACCAAAATTTCACAGAATTTTGTGGTGAGGCATTGGGTTTACATCCTCATTCACATTGGTTCTTCAATAGCTTCACCACATACTTCCCTTGTTGGAGCTAGTCTCTCAGGCCCCTCGTCCCAAAATAAGTTAAACTATTCCCTGAGAACTATGTATGGATTGATTCCCATTATCATGGGATATGTTGGAAAACCAATAAATTTCATCCACAGTTCTAGCCCCTATATTCTCTGACCTTTGGTGGACCCAGAGTCGAGGTTTCTCCCCTTAAAAAACGTGTGGTCTGATGTGGACCTCATCCTCCTTCACAACGGGTAAGCTTTATCACGTCAGGCACATTCTCCCCTAAAAACTCGTCTCTTCATTACATTTCCACGAAATATGATTTTAAACTATGCCTTATAGCCCCACAAGACATTATAAACAGTTACAGATTAATTTCACAATGTTAAAATTCATGGTTGGTCCTATCACATGACCCTGAACTATGATATTATCGTCCTGGACACATGAAAAAAAACTGAATTGCATTGTGATTTCCTCACATGGGGGGGACACCATTTTGGCTATTACTCATCCACCAAAGAATTTCTCAATTCCTACATGTGGCTTGATTCATGTACCTACACTAGGATTATCTGTCCTTGGTTTATCACATAAAAAAACACATCTATCCTAAAGGAGAAACAAGATCTATCAAATTCCACTTATCTTGGTGTGTGGGCCAGACCCGTGTGACATTATTATCATTGGAACTGGTACCATACCATGCCATATCCATATCTATGTATATATTGATTCCCATTCTCATGGGGTATGTAGGAATGTCCGATCACTTTTCCTCAGGCCCATCATAACATTCATTTTCAGTCCCTCGACCTAAAACCTCCCAAACAAAAACATAGTGATATGGAATCTAGGTCCTCATTCACATCAGGTTTTATAATTACCTCACCATGTGCCTCCCCCAATCCTTACCAACTCTATTCTGGGCTCTATGAACATAAAATAAGATCTCTGGTCCTAGCTCTAATGCCTTCAACTAAGATCTCTCTACATCCTTTCTACACGGCGTAAAGACAATATCCCCAGAACTACTTATGGTATGATTCTCATCCCCATGGGGTTTGTAGGAACACCTAGACATTATGTCTTTAGGTCCAGCCCCAAGGATTGTAAATCATCACCCCACAATTTCTCCACCTAGGCCTGAAACCTTTTGGGAACATATGGTGTGAAGAGTGCCTTTTGGAGGTCTCATTTATGTCTGGATAAGTACCATGCCACACATTCAAATTCATGGTAACCATTTTACTACAGTTACACCCTGAACAAGTTCAGGATGCCCCACGTTAATCATGAGATGCATTAATTTCCTCACAAGAGAGGATTTACCCTACTAGAATTGGTATCAGACCACACCATGTTATGATCTACATTCAGTTTGATTCCCATCCCCATGGGATCCGTAGCGACATTCAGTCATCTCGCCTCGGGCCTAGCCTCAGGGTCATAAACCCTTCTGGCCCCTCCACCCCAATCATGGTCCATGTAGTATGACCTTGAAACTATGTATGTATTCAACACTATACGATGCTAAAATACATTTCTATCATCAACAATGAATTCTAGGTCCTCAACTAAGATGTACTGTTTGGAAGAATGCTTGAACTTTGATCAGGCCAATGCGCCCACCTAATTTATTTTCTCCATAGTGGCATAATTTCAATAGTGTTGGACTCCATTCAAAAAACCCATAAATCCACACCCCTCAATTATTGTGTCTTTTATTCGGATCTTCTTTCTCTATGATGATTGAAGGAACCCCCTAATGGTACGGATGCTTGTCCTATGGATAGCCTACTGTCCCAAGCCAATATTATGGAAAACTAAAGGAGTACATTTCGATCGGGCCCCTTGTTTTGAACATTGTCTGTGGTTGTCCCTCATTTTTTATCCACATATTAGGATAAAAAAATAAGGATGTTGTGTTTCAAACACAGTAAACAGTTATCATTCATTGTCACACCACCCCCCACAATGATCAGAATTTTGGGTATCATAATTCACGCTTTCCATTCCCCAATGTTCAGATTGATTCTAACATCCCTAGCATTACCCCACTCATGTACTAGAGAACATTGGGAGATACATGTTGGTTATTCTGAAATCATCATTCTCCTGATAGGCCCAAGTTTTTTTCTTCCCGAAAGATTGGATGGGTCATTTACATGCTTGATGAATATAGATTGGTTGACTCTACAACATTCAGACGAATTTACGATGTGACCATCCTCTGTTTCTCACGTTGGTAACAACCCACATGAGATTAGGGTTGTATTGATAACTATTTCACAATTGTGTTCGGAATTCATTAAAATAAACAATCAAGTAGTCTTCCTATGCTCGCAGTTGGGAATTAGAAGAAACAAAAAAAGAGGTAGGTTTATGAGTTTGTTTAAAACATGGCCCTTAGGGATCAACCTCTTTGATGGACTGCTCTAGTGTTTCCACCATCTATTTTGTTGCCTCAAGGATTGATTGTAACGCCCTGAACCCAGTTACCCAGAGTCAATGAATTATTAAATAACATTGGTATGATACAAGGAAATCATGTCCCGAAAGACTGATCAGTTTAATAGACTTGGAAATACTAGATACATTCATAAGTTCAACATTACAACATGAAAATAAAAAAACAACACTAAATTATTCCATTAGAAACATCCAAGATTCTTAGATTATGCTTGAAAGACACTCATAACTAACTTATTTACATCCTAGGAAAAATAAAACTGAGAAAGGGGTGAGCATAGATGCTCAGTAAGGACAACAATATATCAGAAACTTTCATAAATTATCATAAACTTATTAGGAAATGTATAACTAAAACATAGGCTTTTTAAACAAGAACTTCAGTATAATATGAAAAAAAATAAACTGAAATAATTATATTTACTTATTGACATGGATATTCAACTAGCCGAATAATCACATGAAATATCAATAACCACTTTTATAATGATGGAATGCATAATGCCAGACTATCATAACCACATAGTCAAAGCATTATTTCAAGACTACAAAGATGATTTTGTCAAGGCCTTGTACCAAGACACTAGTTTGTCTTGTGAGACCTTCCGATGCATCGAGGAGATAAAGCGGGCTCCACCCATCACATACTAAGTCCAATTAATTCCTCATATGAAAAGTTGAAACATAACATAAAAATTATTATTAAAACTAGTATAAGGAATGTCAATACTTTATCCACAAACCATAAATGGTATAAAAATAGCACATCCACATTCAAACATAACTCATTCAGTAAAATATGGAATATTGTATTGTAACAGATTAACCTCAATAGAGAATAATGAAGGATATTGACATAGATAAAAATAATCATCAAAACTATATAAGGGAAATATCACCCTTTTTCCTGAAAACATTTAAAAGTCTCACTATATATCAAGAATCCATTTAAAAATAGATTTTCAAATCAAAGTGTCCCATACCACTTTGAAACTTTTAAAAAGAAATTTTAATTTTAAAACTTTAATGACCATATAAATAAATCCTTAAATCCATTTTCAAAACGTGGGCATTAATGAGAAAGATTTATAATAATAAATCATTAAAACATTTAAATGATATTTTTGTTAGATTTCCTAACCAAAAGAGAGAAACGTGAATACAAATAATTGAGATAATAAAAACATTGTAATATATTGAGAATAAAGGGATTCATGATATACTATGTCAATGTAAATTATATACACCATATAAAAGTGATTTGGTGTATAACAACAAAGAAGTCACAATGGAATGTAAATTGAGATGAAATCTCTTATAAAGACCGTATCCTTAGGTTAAGGATAAATCAATGACATAATTATGTGTGACAAATATAAATACACTCAATATGATTGGATATTCAGTGTAAATCAATCAGTGGACATTCACAAATATTCTTGTAAAAACAACACCAATGTATTGGATATTTAACTCAATAAATGGAGATTGAGTTAAAATTACTCTTATCATGTTCATATCGATGACTTGAGAATTTATCAATGGAGTGATTATGTGTATCAAAATAATATACATAGAATGGGGAGTGGAAATTATGACATATGAAAATGAATAGTGATTCCACACATAATCTTGGAGTAAAATAATCAATAAAGTATGCGTAAAGACGAATGAGTGGAAATTAAAATTTCAAATTCCCTTACCGATTTCGTAACTTACGAAACATACACCAATGAAAGAAATATCATACAATGATGACATAAATATACATAAATTAATTTATATTACACAATGAAAACAATCATGGGCAGTATACACACCACATGCAATAAATAAGTGGTGAACAATGGAAATCTCAGGGAATTAAAAGTGAGATAAGAAACCCCTTACATTGTACTTTTTATTTTTTGAGGGTAGGTTAACCTCTTCTATAATGGTAAAAAATTTTATTTAATTATAAAATAATCATAGACATTAATATGATATCATATATGATCTTTTAACATTGATTTGTTAATAATATCTTAGTATTATCGTCGTTTCTGGTGTTAACAGATTCGTTTTCCATTATATTCCTTGTTATGTGAGCCATATTTGATATGGATGAGATGTATATTATTCATATACAAAATGATATCATGTCTCCAAAAATTATTTTTAATCATCAAATGTAATTTATTCTTGAATGGATACAGTGGGGAATTAATCTTATCGTGTTCGTGGAGACGGTAATCCGTACGTACACACGACCGAGAATATCATTCTCTTGATATTAAAATAATATATAATTGGATGGTATATAATATATAAAGAATAATTATCAAGTTATATTTTATTATTTACAGGAATTACACATCGTTATTATACCCATCTAAATAATAATGTATTGAATAGCAATTACACCATGACGTGGAGACGGTAATTCATACGTACGCATGTATGGTGACATGTCATTCAAAGGATGGATAGAATAATTAATATAGTTGTACCATATTTATAATAACATCACAATATATATAAGATACTGATGTTATTATTTTAGAATGGAAATAACGATGAAATAAGAAGTGGAAGAAGAAAAGAACTTGAAAGAGGATGGGGATATTATTACCTCTTCTTCGGGTTCTTCCTTTTGATTTGATCAAAAGGGCTCTTTAAGATGGCTTTATGAATACTGGAAGGCCTCTAGAATGAAGTGAGGGAAGTCGAGAAGATATTTGGGCAGGATTTGGCCAAGACAAAAGTCTTTGATGGTGTGAATTAGAGTGAAGTGGGAGTGCCCTTTAATAAGAGGGGTGAGGGGAACCTTAGGAAAAACATAAAATATTATTTTATAAAAATTGTTTTGTTACTAATGGCTCCAAAGTGGATTATTTAGAAGATAAGGTGAGGATGGGTCAAAAACCACTCAACCAATAGGTTTTAGACAGGTTTCGGTAACTATATTATCCTTAAATATTAAATTTAACTCTAAGTCAAATAGTTCTACATTTACGAGGTCTCTTTATATTTTTATACTATATAGTTTATAAACATACTATATAATTCCAAGCTAACCACAAGTGGTTAATTAATGATTCAACTATAATGATATAACTCCTTTTTCCAATCATTAGATTTTTAGTAATAGAATATCGATTAATAATATAATATTTGATTTAAAAACTCTTATGTCAATTTTTACACTATTTGGTATTTTGTTTTTTATAAATTAATAACAGCCTTATGACATCGAATAAACTTCATCTAACCAACAATAATATGTCATATTATCGTATAAAATTTTTGGAATTCTTAAAAAGTCTCAAATTATGTTTATTTGGATATTTATAATATCAATTATTTTAATATTTCATTAATTAGGTATTTGATGCATCATCATTGTGTCATTAATAAATTAAATTATTTAATGTATACAAAATATAAATGAAATACCATTATGTAGAAATTATTTTTCAATTTATAATGAATATTTATAATCTAATTTATCTTTTGTATAACCATATATTAAAAATGTTTTAGTTATTAAACATTGATTTTAACTCTTTTAACTCTTCTTTGAATTAAATAATAATAAATGTCATAATATAATCCAAGTGAACCAGAGAGGTTCATATTTTATTCCTAAGGTTGTTTTTGGTCGGATTATACCTATCCAATAGAATTAATACATGTGTTACGGTAATAATAATATCATTTTTACCCTTAATTACCCTATTTACTTTTAACCGGGGTAAATAAAAGTAAAATGTTACTATTCACCAAAAATTATTTTTATCTTATTGATCCTTGATATTAGCTGTGTCTCATGGATTTTCGAAATTCAACTCAGAGAAGTAGAAAAATTATGTTTTATGTGAATTTGCAAATTCTCATAGGAGGTGGGTAAAAGACGGCAAAAAGTTCAATAAAATTTTATATATCTAATATTATTACAAAATGACTCCAATGAATTAAATTTAATGTATATGGGTATTATGTATCTATTTTGACCTAAAATAAGTTAAAATAAAATAAATAATTATTTAAAAAAATCAGTTTTAAACTATAACTTAGTCTTTTTCACTATTCATCAAAAATTAAACGTTTTCAGAAACATACCAAAAACTCACCTTAAGATAATTTTGATATTATAAATCAAAAATGAAGTCTATTTTACCAAATTCAAAACATATAAATTTCATTTATTAGTTTAAAATAAATTCTCGTTGTCAAAACCAAAATGCGAATTTTTATGAAATAATAACTAACAAAAGATTGACATTTGTTTATGTCTAATTTCAAAGTGAAATTAATTCCAATGACCAACATTTTATTAAATGGTAAAAATATAATCTAATTAAAATTCCAAACCATTCATATGTATATTTTAACACTATAAATTATTTTGATTAAAAAAGTTATTTTCAGTCAAAATATATTATTTTCCACTATTCACCCAAATATGAAAGTTATCAGAATAACACCACAAATTTATTGAATATAAATTCTTATGTCCGTATCGCAAATAAAAAGTTTATTTTATCAAATTTAATATATAAAAGTTTCAAATATTTTATTTAAAGAAGCTTCACCATTTAAAGGCGGTAAAATTTTATTTTTTAAAAAATAATTCTTTTATTTGAATAAAATGAATTGGTACATACATTATGTCTAAGAAACTCATAATATAGATTATAAAATTAAAAGGTTTATATAAAGTTTAAAATTCTGTTAATACTATTCATAACCACTTCTGAACGGCTAGTTTGGTAAGTCATGATGCGCTTGAACTCGATGTTGCATGTTGTGCAAGTTATTGAATTACATTGAATAGCTAACGTACTATGAAATCATGGTGTGTTATATTCTTCCCTCCTTAAATAAATTGTGTCCTCACAATTTTTAAAATTGGGCTTGGAAATATAATGTAATGTCCCACATCGGAAAAAGAGTCTATAAAAATATCACTTTAAAATAAAGAAAGAGATGTACAAATGTCACCTGAGATAACCCATAATAAGATTCCATGTAGGAAAACATGGATATGGAAGATAAAATAAGTGTCTAGTTCTGATGGAGAGGGATAGAAAACATGATCAGGAAATAGTTAACAACAAGAAAACCACAAAATTGTGGTGGGGAAAACAGTCATTAGTTTTCCAGTAGGAAAAGTAAACGGACAACGTTTTTTAAAGTTACATTTAATATAGATGAGGAATTTATATATGTGATTGACCAAGAACATAAAGAGATATACTTAATTTTTAAGTAGAGATTCATTCTTTAACAAATTTCTACTACTAACTCATTTTGTTAAATGATGAGTATTCAAGATAACATAGTAACACCGGAAGAGATATAATCAAATTATAGAGAGTCACATGGTTCACAAAGGATAAAATATATTTTTACCTTGTCTTTAGAGATTAATAAAAACCAAAATGGTTAGTAAAAGATCATATGATCCCCCTAAGAGGATATTTCTTTAGTGAAATAAACAATAAACTTATTTTCTAAAATTAAACCAACAATACCCCAAAGTAAAATAATTCAATAAAAAATTGTCCTTAAAATCCTTCAATGTAATCCAAAATAATATTGAATCCCAAAACATAGAATAATTTGGTTATGTAGTCTTCCACGTTTAATTGTATCCCAAAATGACATCAACTACACTTAAAGTCACATTCTTAAAATTAATTAACCTAATAACATATTTTATATTACAGGTTAATTATTTACATAAATAACCCAAATCACTATAAATACAAAATAAAAACATAGATAAAGAATCCACCATTACTCCTCAAATGAAATCCCATAGTATTCTATTTTCCTTGGGCATATAGTGTTCCCAAGAAAGCAAAAGTCTTCCAAAATAAAATTTATCACATAATCACCAAATCATTTTCCTATAATATGGTTATTGATTAGAGAAGACATAACATCCGAAATCAACTTATTATTGATCAATAAAATCAATTAACTAAAAATAATTAGTCACACAAACTGGGGACTTCACGTAGTACAGTGGTAGGAGATAAATCCCAATCACACTCTGGTTGTGGGTTATATTCCCATAGCTTTGTTCGATGCGATGGGCTGTCACACAGTCTATGTGTTGTCCTTTTTCAAAAACTATATTTTATTACATTTGAAAAATGAGATAAATTCCTCAAAATATCAATAACATAATTTAACCACAAATGTTATCTCATAACTTACATATTCATCCCAAAATATAATAACTTGTAATTGCCTCAAATTCAAGGATCATATAAAAACAAATGGTTATTTATAACTATATACACAAGATAAAAGATAAGTCTTTCTCCAATAACATTTTCACATGATAAATTATAGGGTTACACATATAATAGAAAATTTATCCAATGTAATCTCAACCACAAAGAGAACTAATACCTGTAAACATTTTTCCATCAATTTATTTCCACATAGGTTCTTCCTTGACCAAGAGGTTATCCTATAAAATATGGCATTGACTTGGGTGATGCCAAGGTCCCTTACATTTACGACAAATTACATATAATTGGAATCATATGATTATTTTTATTTTCTTCCATAATACTCTCCATTTTTCCTTTGAAATTCTTTACATTATTCCCTTATTTCCCACACATAAAGCATTTATTTGTTCCATTGAGACACTTTCTTGGGTTTCTCCTTCCACATTACTGGCATGATGTAAATTGAGATTTCTTCTCTCCATGGTATCTATAGCTGGAGCTCTTATCATTCACCTTCTCTTCTTTGTTGTGTCCGGGAGTTGGTTAATATATATGTTGTTGAACATATTTTTGGAAAACTTATTTGGCATGAACACGATATCTTTGACATCTATTAACATTCCATTTTTTTCTCATTTCCACCACCATTCTCGCCTTGTACTTCATTCTCAAAGTTACTATGACTTCCTTGGAATCCAGCCAATGACTAAAACCAGAATGCATTATGTGAGTAACAGTAGTCATAAAATAATTTTGATAATATCATGACACCATATTTTCAATTTGAAACACCATAGGATTAACTAAGTTCATTTATTCTAATATTATATTAAAATACTTCAAATTTTTTTGTAAAGAAAATGTAAATTATCCTATTAATATCCCCAGGAGGGTCGTAACCAAGAGTGCAGCAATGCCTGTTGTCGTGCACCAGTTCTCGTTTGAGTCTACCTCAAAGCGTTGTTTTCGGGTTTTACCCCTAGGTACATCTGTGCTAGAGCCGCCTCTACCTTCTTGTATTCAGACATGTATGTATTCATTAGAAAACTCACAAAATCTCAACAATACCTAAATTTTTTCAAGTTCTTCTACACTAATCCTCAAAGTCAATCTTAGGGCTATGTGCTCTAATCAGAGTTTATCTAAATCTAGTTTCAAAGGATTGTCCTAAGATTCCTTTGATACCAACTTTAATGCCCTGACCCCAGTTACCTAGATTCAGTGCATTCTTACATAACATTGGCATGATACAAGGAAATCATGTCCTGAATGACCGATCAGTTTAGTAGCCCTGGAAACACAAGACACAATCATAAGGTCAACATTACAACTTGAAAAGAAAAAACAACACTACATTATTCCATTAGAAACATCCAATATTCCAAGATTATTCCTGTAAGAAAATCATAACTAACTTATTCACATCCTGGAAAAAATGAAACATAGAAAGGGGTGAGCTCAGATGCTCAGTAAGGATAACAATATAGCGGAAAAATTCATAAATTTGCATTAATATTTAAGGCAATGTATAACTAAAACAAAAGACTTTTAAACATGAACATCAGCATTATATGGAAAAAATGAAATAATTCTATTTAATTATTCACATGGATATTGTACTAGTCGAATAATCACATGAAATATCAATAACCACTTTCATCATTATGCTATACATAGTTCCAGACTATTATAACCACATAGTCAAGGACTTGTGCCATGACTAAAAATAAGATATTGTCAAGGCCTTGTGCCAAGACACTAGTTTCTCAAATGAGACCTACCGATGCATTAAGGAGATATAGCGGGATCCACCCATCACTTACTAAGTCAAATTCATTCCTCATATGAAAAGATGAAACATAACATAAACATTCGTATTAAAACTAGCATATGAAATTTCAATAATTTATCCACAAACCATAAATGGTATAAAAATAGCACATCCATAGTCAAACATAACTCATTCAATAAAATATGGAATATTATATTATAACAGATTAACCTCAATCGATAATAATTAAGGATATTTACATAGATGAAAATAATCATAAAAAATATTTGAGAGAAATATCACCCTTTTTCTTGAAAACATTTAAAAGTCACACTATATATCAAGAAGCCATTTAAAAATAGATTCTCAAATCAACGTTTCCTATACCAATTTGATACATTTAAAAGGAATTTTAATTTTAAAACATTAATGCCCATATAAATAAATCCTTAAAATCATTTTTAAAACATGGGAATTAATGTTAAATATTGAGAATAATAAATATTTAAATCATTTAAATGATATTTTTGTTTGAGATCCTAACCAAAATAGAGACAGTAGAATACAATTAATTAAGGTGATAAAAACTTTTAATATCATGAGAATAAAGGGATTCATGATATACTATGTCGAAGTACATTATATACACCATATAAAAGTGATTTGGTGTATAACAACAAAGAAGTCTCAATGGAATGTAAATTGAGATGAAATCATTTATAAAGACCATATCCTTAGGTTAAGGATAAATCAGCGACATAATTATGTGTAAAAAATAGAAATACACTAAATATAATTGGATATTCAGTTTAAATCAATCAAAGGACATTCACACTGATTCTTGTAAAAACAACACCAATGGATTGGATATTTAACTCAAAAAATGGAGATTGAGTTAGAATTACTCTTATCAAGTTCATATCGATGACTTGAGAATTTATCAATGGATTGTTTATGTGTATCAAAAGTGTATCCATAGAAAGAGTAGTATAAAATATTACATATGAAAATTAATAGTGATTCCACACATAATCTTAGAGTAAAATAATTAGTGAAGTATGCGTAAAGACGAATTAGTGTAAATTGAAATTTCAAATTCCCTTATCGATTTGGTAACATACAAAACATACAACCATGTAATAAAGACCATACAAGGATGATGTAAATATCCATAAATGAAGTTATATTACACAATGAATACAATCATGGGAAGTACACAAACCACATGTAATAAATAAGTGTTGAACAATGGAAATCTCATGGAATTGAAAGTGAGATAAGAAACCCCTTACATTGTAATATTTCCTTGTTCGAGGGTAGGTTAACATCATTTATAATGGTGAACTTATTTTTATTGAATTATACAAGAATCATATACATTAATATTATATCATATATGATCTTTTAATATTTATTTGTTAATAATATCTTTGTCTTATCGTTGTTTCGGGTGTTACATATTCGTTTTCCTTTATATTCTTTGTTATGTGAGCTATATTTGATAAGAATGGGATGTATCATATTCATATCCAGAATTATATCATGTCTCCAAACTTTATTTTTAATCATCAAATGAAATTTATTCTTGAATGGATACGATGAGGAATGAATCTCATCGCGTTCGTGGAAACGATAATCCGTACGTACGCACGAGCGACAATATCATTATTTTGATGTTAAAATAATATATAACTGGATGGTATATCATATATAAAGAATAATTATCATGTTATATTTTATTATTTACATGAATTAAACTTCATTATTATACCCATACAAATAATAATGTATTAAATAACAATTACACCATGACGTGGAGACTGTAATTTGTGCGTACGCACATATAGTGACATTTCATTCAAAGGAATGATAGAATATTGAATATGGATGTACCATATTTATAATAAAATCAATTTATATAGAAGTTACTGGAGTTATTATTTTATAAAGGAAATAACAAATAAATAATAACTGGAAGAAGGAAAAACTTGAAAGAGGGTGGTAAAATTATTACCTCTTCTTCAGGTTCTTCCTTTTGATTTGATCAAAAGGGTTCCTTAAGATTCCTTTATGACTAAATGAAGGAATATAGGATGTATTGAGGGAATATTAAAGGATATTAGGGCAGGGTTTGGCTGAGCTAAAATGATTTGAAGGTGTGAATTAGAGAGATTGGGGAGTGCCCGTTTATAAGAGGGGTGAGGCGAACCTTAGGAAAAACATTAATATTATTTCATAATAAATTTATTTTCATTTTCTAATGGCTCAAAAGTAGTTTATCTAAAGGATAAGGTGGAGAGGCGTCTAAAACCACTCTACCAATAGGTTTTAGATAGGTTTGGGTCACTATATTAACCTTGTCATTTAGATTTAACTCTTAGTTAAATAGTTTGACATTTACCATGTCTCTTTGTATTTTTTAATTATATGGTAAATAAACATACTATATACATTCAAGAGAACCAAAAGTGGTTCATTAATGATACACCTATAAGGATATAATTCATTTGGACGAACCTTATATTTTTAGAAATAGAATATAAATTAATAATATTTTATTTTATATAAAAACACTTTTTGGTTAATTTTGACACTATTTGGTATTTTTTTATAAATTCATAAAAACATTATTACTTCCATTAAATATCATCTAACCAACCCTAATATATCTTATTAACCTAGAGAATTATTTTAATTCATAAAAATCCTCAAATTATATTTATTTGGATATTTATAATATCAATTATTTTAATATTTCATTAATTAGGTAATTGCTACATAATCATTCTGTTATTAATAAATTAAATTCTATAATGTCTAAAAAATAGAAATAAAATTCAATTACTTAGGAAATAATTTTATCTTTATAATGATTATTTATAATCGTATTTATCTAATGTATGACCCTATATTAATTTTTTTTGTTTATTAAACATTGATTTTAACTCTTTTAACTCTTATTTGAATTTAATATTAATCAATGTCCTAATCTAATAAAAGTTGATCAAAGAGTTTTATATTATATTACTAAGGTTGTTTTTGGTCGAATTATACTTATCCAATAGCATTAGGACTTGCGTTAGGGTAATAATAATATCATTTTTTCCCTTAATTACCCTATTTACTTTTAACTAGGATAAATAAAAGTAAAGAGTTATTAATAACCAAAAATTATTTTTATCTTATTGAACCAAATTTTACTCCTTGATATCAACTGTATCTCTTAAATTTTCAAAATTCAACTCACAGAAGTAGTAAAATTATTTTTGACGTGAATTTGCAAATTCACCTAGGAGGTGGGTAAAAGAGGGTGAAAAGTTCAATAAAATTATATATATATAATATTAATAATAAATGACTCAAATTAATTACATTGAAATTATATGGGTATTATGTATCTATTTTTACATAAAATTAATTTAAATAAAATAAATAATTATTTAAATAAAAATTTCATTTTGAACTATAACTTAGTTTTTTTTCACTATTCATCAAAAATTAAATGTTTTCTATAACATACCAAAAAATCAACCTAAGATAATTTTAATATTATTAATTCAAAAATGAAGTATATTATATAAAATTAAAAACATAAAAATTTCATTTATTAGTATAAAATTAATTTCTGTCGTCAAAACCGAAAAGCATATTTTTATGAAATAATAACTATCAAAGGATTGGCATCTGTTTATGTCCAATTTCAAAGTAAAATTACATCCAATGACCAAAATTGTATTAAATGGTAAATATATAATCTAATTATACATCCAAACCATTCATATGTATAGTTGAACACTATAAATTATTTTGATTAAAAGTGATGTTTTCAATTAAAATATATTATTTTCCACTATTCACAAAAATATGAATGTTATCTGAAAAACAAAAAAAAATTATTGAAAAGAAATTTTTATGTCCCTATCCCAAATAAGAAGTATATTTTATCAAATTGAATATATTAATGTTTCAAATATTTGATTTCGAAAAGGTTCACCATTAAAAGGCTATGAAATTGCATATTTTGAAAAATACTTCTTTTATCTGAAAAAAATGAATTTGTCCTTACATTATGTCTAAGAAACTCATAATATGGATTCTAAAATTATAAGGGTTATATAATGTTCAAAATTATGTTAAAAATATTCATAACTGCTTTTTAATGGCTAGTTTGGTAATTCATGGTGCGCTTGAACATGATGTTGTGTGTAGAGTAAGTTATTGAATTACATTGAATAACTAACATTCTATGAAATCTTGGGGTGTTACATTGATTCTCGATCCCTGAGATCATTCTCTTCATAAGTGACTGCAGAGCGTAACTCATTGGACCTAGCCTATACTCACACTTGTTCGGCCTGGAGCTTAATTATTTGGCACCCCGCTTGTAGTAAATGCCCCTGGGCGTCTACAACTGGGCCCTCAACTATTAAATGAGGTCCAAGAGAGTTGCGATGAATTTCTTCCTTTCATTGGATTTCTCGTCAAGGAATATGAATTCTTTATTAGCTGTAAGGAATTCCTGGTTAATCACTTTCTCAGTTTGGCACTGGGTAATGTTAGAGAGTTGGATGTTATTCCATATTTTCTCAGCCATGTAATTGCGGATCATTATATGAAGATGGTGAGGAGCCACCCCCCATTGTAGAGAAAGCGTAGCAAGGTGTGAAGCAATTCCATCTGGCTTATCCATTCTGCATGTGACAGGTGATGAAAATGTTTAATGCACTTTGACGCATAGCGCCACATCATGTGACTCTCCTCTGCTGCGTCTAGGTCAAAATAATCTATCTCCTCAGGGTCTGTGGGTCTATACTTCAGAAAGGAAACCATGAGTTCTGTGGTAGGGCCTCCTTATGGAATTTTTTCTTCTTGAGAGGCTACACCCTCCCCACCTCGGAACTCCACCTAGGAAGCATTATCACCCATGACTATAGCCTCCGGCCTTATACGCACTATGGCGGGGTTAGCTTGAATGGTTGGTTGTGCATGAGATGATGTAATTACCAGCATGTCTCTTGCAGATGTTCTCGAGTCAATGGTCTGTTCAGCCACCAACCTTACAATTACTGCAATGGGAATCAATATATTAGTTAGCAGAGCTTTATGATAAAAGTTGACCGTCTTCAAGGATAATGGGGTACAAGATCCAAGCGCGGTAGCATCCAATGAATGTGTTTTGGTAGGAGTTTCCCCTATAGGAGATCCAATGGAACTTGTAAGCTCAATAACCAGCACTAGTTCTTCCTAAATGGTGGGATCAGTTGGGAAATTAGTGGCTACCATTTCACACCATTATTCTATCTCATCACCGCCTACTCCAACCATAGATGGTTCCCCACCTTACTCTGTTTGGAGGAAAAGTTCCTAAATAGGTCTTGTTTCCTCCATGGGGACGTCTTCACCCCACGTGGGGAAGGATTTCAGGATTCCATCTTCAATATGTTCATAAACATGATGAAATTTGGTTTATAAGCTAGGATCATGATAAGGTAAAGGCCAGTAGATATAAGGGTGAAACTCACCATGGGCTTCTCGGCCAGTTCTATGTCGGATCCATCAACCTGACCATTCTCATGGGGGATTCATTGGAAAGTAGATGTTTCTAAAGGTCCTTCACCACTGAGGCCTTCAACCTCTTCCTCCTATCGTCTTCTTAATCTTCTTCTTCATCTTCTTCCTCCCCTTCCCCACCCTCTTCTTCTTCATCTGTGTCCCCATTTTTAGATGACAGTTTTCTGGGTCATGTTCCTAGCTGATCATCACATTCACCCAGAGGTTTGTCTCTTCATATCTCCCATGATGGAATGCGTACATATCCATGGCTATCAGGTATTCATGCTAGCAATGCAAATTTACCCTATTCACCACCCGGATCACCCAATGTCTTGCAGGTCAGCCTCAATAGGCTCCAGCCTCCGCCATAGTTCTTCTGTTGACATAGATTGCCGCAACGTCCTCCAGGATGACCAATGAGATAGGAAGATAGAATCCGAGGTGGTCTTTAGGAGGTTCCTAAGCTGCTTCCCATGATGTTCCCCAGTTGGTCCATGAGGTCGCCTGTGAGACTACCCCTCCTCGGAAGGTGGAAGCACGTTCTCGGCTTATGATGCTCATGTCGATGAAGTGTCAGCCTATGAAATGAAGGAAACCTAGCCCATTCTTTTTCACTCCTCTCTCGTGGCACTTCATCGACCTCCCCACTCTTCGAAATCTACACTTCCTGCCATGATTTTCCAGATACATTTTTTAAGAATCACCTCAGGATACATTTCTATCCAGTGTTAAGAGTACTCTATTGACAGGCCTGCACTGAAATCAGTGGGAGAGAGTGATGAATTCCCCTAGGCCCACAGTTGTGAACATGAGCCAAATTTGGCAAAGAATGAATGAATGTCGCTCTTTCTGAACATCCGTATAAGCATTCTTTGGAATTCACATCATGAAACTGAATAGTTTGGAGTACCTGGTCAGCACGTACGGTTCGCAAAAGGTTTTTCCATAAATCTAGGGTACCAGAACACCACCCCTGATGCTTTGAAGGTATTCCCTTCTGCTCCAATTTCCCCTTCCCCGTCATCTACCATCTGACCAACCAGGGTCTAGAAAGAGTGAATGTTGAAAGGGGTATCACTGCCGATATTGAGCTTGATCCCTTCCTCTCTGAATGTTTGTGGGTGGATTCCAGCAATGTTCAAGAGGTATGGTTTCATACCATCTCTTGGATAGAGAATGGAGTTCGGGAAGTCATATCCCCTATAGTGGGCTGCAACCCAACCATGGAGTATTTGGAACGGTCCATATATCCTTATGGGCTTACTTCCCATCGAAATATGCCCCAAAATGCTATATAGCTTAGCCAACACAGGCACCCCCAGGTTAAACTTGTTCTATGACACCTTGATCCCAACCATAACAAGTGTCCCTATGCAGACCCCCATCCATGTGTCCCTCACTGGTAACCACCACCTACTTAAAAATATAGCAAGGAACCAGTCATATCATACCTTCGGGTCCCAAATTTCATTTACCCTGATGCCCCATGATTGGTCCTCTCCTGCCTCCAGGACCATCCAATATGATCCCACCTTTCCCCTATAAGAAATGTTCAGGCATTGCTTCCCACTTCCCTACATCTTCACGGCCTTATCTAGCGTCAGAGAAAGACTAAACCATCTTAGATAAGATACGTCCTTCATAACACATTTAATCTTCAACTTATCCTTGAACAATGACAACATATTCCATGTCAGGATGGGGGTGTTTGTCCTATCCCCCCAAACAATCTATGTTGGGAGGATCTCGTCGTACTGGTACCCATCCAAGTTGATTCTACCAATATAATGGATATACTATAAACTAATACCTACCTCCCCATGGTGGTGGTGGAAGGTGTTGGTGTCGGGAGACCAGTAACTAAATAACTCTAGTACGAGGTCCTATTACTAGTAGAAGTGAAATTGGGATGTCCAAAAAGCTTCAAAAAGCCCGATAGACCGCAACTCCAGTAAAAATTCCTTTTATTTTTGGCATTCCTAGTATGCCCAGGCCCCTACACTTGTGAAGTTTTCTCTGACCCAGAAATCCCATTCCTACCAACCCTTCATCTCATCAGTAATACTGCTATTGAAGGTTCTCACATAAATAACGAGAGATTCTTTAAGAGCCAGATCACTCACTACAATAGTCATCGTCTTCAGATTTAGGACATAGATGGATGTTTTCTATTTTTTACTTGAAGGATGGACAGTGTTCATGATATTTAACAGTAGGAGATTTTCCTCAAGTGTCACCCATGACCGTGAGGTTTCCATTTCAAAGAAAGGCATCAAAACCTCCTCCAGAATTCCAAAGTTCCATAATAGGAGGTTGTCACTCAGAACGTAATCTTTTTATGATTCTTTACATTTCCAAAAGAATATAATTATCAGACACAACCCTCATAAAATGAATAATTTGGGGGTTCAGGATCATTTGAGTCCTCCTTGATGCTGTAGTGGCCTCCCTCTTGTCAACAATCTGTTGGACATCCATTTTTGTCAAGCTTTGGAAATCCTAAGGTCTTTCCATGAAATAAGAAAAATCACTGCATAAAATAGTCAGTTATGTGAAAGAATTATATTGGCATTGAGTGGAGAAAAATGAAGGGAGGCAGCACAAAATTGATCAGCATGCTCACAAAGCATAGAATCAGCTGTGGAAATGTGTGCATAGATCAAGATATTTTTTGCGCATGAGAGCCAATGGCATGTTGAATGAAAAAAAGTGAAAGTTGGGACCTAGGGGGAATCTAAATGTATTTTTAGATGTAGATCATGTCTTTTGTGTGCGCTCAAGTTTTTTGCACTCCCAAATGCATGTTTTGCGTGTAACGAGCCGATGCTTCCCTACTTTTTGGTGTGACCTTCATAATCCAACCTTCGGGTCCCCCATTAATTCTAATTCTAAGGGGGGGCATTTTTTGACGCCAGATTTTGGATAAGGATAGGATTGGGATGATAAACCCCAACAAAGTCATTTGGATGGTGAGTATTAGATTCTAAATCCTGAGAGGCAGTTGCATGCAAGAATTATGTAATTCATGCTAGAGTTCCTCCGAAATGCAAACCCTTGTGTGCCTAATGTGATTTCAAAGGAAGGATTCTGTGGCGACCAATCAAAAATCACCAATGGCACCGTCGTACAAATGTTCAGAGTGGATCACAAGATTACTATGGGTGTGCATCCCCTTGCAGATCCATTGATACATCAAAGGCAACATTTCACGACAGTTTACTTGATAACTCAATTATATAATGATCACAAAGGGGAGAACATGCACACAATATACCCAGTGGCGTGCAAACCCTTCCGCACCCAATGCGACATCAGACACCCCATTGCATGTCGCTCCTCTTGTGTGCCACCTTCAGGTGTTTCAACTGCAAATTGAAATGAACCACCGACCCTTCGAACAGTGAAATAAGGCAAAGCGATGCCCTACTACGTGAAAGACACATCATCCGTAACCACACGAAAAACATTATGGCCTGAAGGTATTGGATATTCCGTGACGGGTTCCCCAAGGGTCATCCAGTGGGTGGGCCCTCTTGGGGATGATCCTCATCCATTCCCTTTTACACTAAGTCCTGTGAATGCAAAAGATCCATCTTGCATGTGGATTCCCTTTGCATCCTTCCAGTTTTGTGCACACCCTTCTGGTTTTCGTGCAACCACCCCTTATGGAGGGAAACTTCCCATCTTGAGCATGACCCTTCTTTTGCACTCTATGTTACGTCCTTAACTCATGGAACCATGTTAGAGCCCCTCATATGTGTGACACATCTGTGTCATGCACCTTTCTCCCATACGACCCTCCAGGTTTGTACGAAGTGATTACAAAGACCCATGGTCGGTGCTTTAGGTAGAGTTTCTTAGCCTTACACATCTTCGCATAGGCATGCTAATGGCTATTGCTTCTTTTCATAGCCATGCTAATGTAAGGACCTAGTTGGATCGTTGAACCACTGAGAGGGGGGGGGGGTGAATCAGTGGTACCCCTTTCATACTTTTTATGTTCCCTTAAAATTGAGAACAACCTTTCTCTCTTGTTAAAGATATAATTACCTACTGAGAAAACAAACAAGCACACATCCAACGGAACGCAACAATTTACAAGGTTCACTATTCAATAATAATAGCTACATCCTTGTTATGGATAGAAACAATCCAGAACTATACAATCCACTAAGAAGACTATCCATGGATTAAAAAGAGTAGGATATACCCTTACACTCATGAAGAACTATGAAACAATCACTCCAGTTCATGTGCACCCTCTTAGCACAATAGGGAAATGTATATATTCTTGTAACAACTTATGTTACCTGCACTTCCTTTCAAATACAAAAGTGTAAGAAAGTTAATCATAAATCATCACTTACTTAACCTGAAGAAAGGCAAGGACTCCTTGGACTTGAGATAGATCAATTACAGTCCGATATTCCCACTCCGAATCTCCACTCCGAAATCTCCACTCTGAATTTTCTTCTTCACTCAAATTCATCAATCTGATTCTTCCCTTGTCTGAGAAACTCAATACGGTGACAGCCATTACTATTTCCCCATTCCGAATCTCCACTCTGAATTCTTCACTCCAGATTCTTCTCCACTCTGATTCTTCAATCCGAGTCTTCCTCAGTCTGAGAAACTCAATACGGTGATAGCCAGTAATAATTCCCCATTCCGAATCTCCACTCCAAATTCTTCACTCCAGATTCTTTTCCACTCCAAATCATGAATCCGAGAAACTCAATATGATGTCACCAGTATCAAATTCTCATTTCGATTGAAACCACAATGAAACTCAGTCGGTCAATCTCCTCTTCCTCTCACTAGATTATCAGAGCTTCTCTCTCGACTTCATCATCACCACCCTTACTTAGCACCCTGATATCCATTTATAGGTGCTCCAATTTTTGTTGAGGTGGGAAAACAAAATATTTTCCCGCTCACATAAATTCACCCAAATCATAATTTCTCCTGAAATATTGGAGAAATTAATACTTAGTAAATTCTTCTAAATTATTCTTGAATCTTCTTTCTCTTCTATTGATTTAGAACATTGGCCTTTTCTGGATCCGACCTTCTTACGCCAGTTTCTCAGAGTCACAATCTCAGATCCTGTCATCTGTCTTCTCGACATCATATTCTTGGATCCACCCATCCTGATTCTGAACATCTCTGTCCCAGTTCCATCCTTCTTGAGTTTTCCACATTACTTCAATTCTCAGCATAACACATCACCGCTTCTTTGGCATGACACCATTTCAATTCTCGGTATGACTTCTCATCACTTCTCAGAATGACTTCTCGTTACGACTTCACAAATTCTTGGCATGACTCTGCATTTCTGGATATGAAATTCAGGTTCAGGAAGTCGACTCTGAACGTCTTCACTCCGGACTTCTTACTCACCAAGTAGAATCTGAATATCCCGCTACGAACTTCTGATACAGGAAGTTGACTCTGCACTTCTGTTCAGGAAGTAGACTCCAAAAATTGTGTTCAGGAAGTAGACTCCGCAAATTCTATTCAGGAAGTGGACTCCGCAAATTCTATTCAAGAAGTAGACTCCGCAAATTCTGTTCAAGAAGTAGACTTCGCAAATTCTGTTCAGGAAGTTGACTTTGCAAAATATGGTTCTCCTAACGGCTTCCCCGGATACTCGGAATGACTCTTGGTTCTCAATACGACTTCTTCAATCAACGATACCAGAGATTTTGAATTCTCATAATAACTCCTCCGTATCTCTGTATGACATCACCACCCAACTTTTTCTTTCATTACGAGTACTTGCATATACTAAAAAATTAGAGTTACAAAACAGCAATGCATCGTCACAATAAGTGCCTTCACATTTCATACCAGTCATCTTTCGGGAATTTTCAATTTCCCGGTTCCGAACTTCTCAATTTCCAGACTTCGAATTCATCGAACAGCAGGATCCGAATGTTCAATATTCTTGGTTCCGAATCTTCAAACTTCTAGCTTGCGAATTCTTATAAATTCAAGGTGTCATTCCTTTATGAAAACATCCTCAAGATCAACAAATGACAATCCATTCAAACCATCTCTTCCATTAGCTTGGTCCTAAAAATCCCCCCTTTGGATTTTTTTATCTACCAAGTTTTCATAAATCACCAAACTCTTTATCCTCAAGAAAATGATTACTTATAAATTACTATAAGCCTACGAGAGCTAACTCATTGTTGGAAACAAGAATCATTGACAGCAAAACCATGATGTCCAATGGTAGTGAAAATTACATCATCAACTTCATACAACATCAGCTTCATACATCCTGTAAACAGCTTCATGTTCATTCCTACAACCACTCCAACAAATAGTTAGAATAGTTTACATACACAAACAATGATGAGTTCACAGCTTACCAACTATTCTATCTTTGAAGAATAGATTTATGATACAAACAAATTCTCCCCCTTGGCAAAACAATTAAATGGTAAGAAGAGAGAGGGGATAGAACAACATACCTTAGCCTTGAAGAGAAAGTGGTTGGACACCCATGCTCAACCTCAATCTTGAGAATTATTCCTTCGGTAAGGGTTTCAGGAAAATATCTTCAACTTGTTCAGCAGATGAAACGTATTCATGTTTCAGTTCATTATTTTCCACATGCTCTTTGGTGAAATGATATTTGATGTCAATATGCTTCGATCGAGAATGTTGGACTGGATTTTTGGTATGATTAATTGTGCTTTGATTATCACAGCCCAAGATCAAGGGCAACCTCACCTCAACTAACAAATCTTCCAACTGTGTCTTAATCCAGATAAGTTGAGTAGCAGCCTGAGTAGTGGAAAAATATTCATATTCAGCAGTACAAAGTGTCACAAAATTTTTCTTCTTCAAGTGCCAGCCAACACAACTTTTTACCATAATAATCACTCCACCAGATGTAGATCTTCTATCATCAATATTTCCGGCCCAATCTGCATTTGAATAGCCAAAAAATCAATATTATTTGATCCCCTATACTTGATTAAGAATTCTACTGTGCCTTTTATGTATCTGATAATTCTTTTTCCAGCAACAAGATGTTATTATTTAGGATCACTCTGGAATCTTCCACATAAGGTAACAGCAGAAACAATATTTGGTCTTGATGCAGCCAGGTATAAAAAACTTTCAATCATCTTTCGATATTATTTCTGATCAACTTATTTTCCTTCATAATTTTTTCTTAGCTTTTTTCTCACTAAAATAGCAGTTGATACAGGTTTTGAGTTTTCCATCACAAACTTCTTAAGATGTTACTTAGAATAGTTTTCTTGTGAGAGAAAAATGAATTCTTTCTTTTGCAAAATTTGTAACCCAAGAAAGTATCTCATTTCACCCAACATGGACATCTCAAAGACATTATACATTTATTCATCAAACCTTTCACAGATTCTTTCATCATTCCCATAAAAAATAATTTCGTCAACATAGAAAATCACAATAAGAGAAAGATCATGGCTTTCCTTGATGTACAGATTACAATCAGCTCTTCCTTTATTGATGTTTATCTCATTTAAGAAAGTGTCCAGTTTGGAATACCATGCTATTGGATATTACTTTATCCCATACAAGGATTTCTTCAACCTACAAACATAACATTCATTCTTCCCAACAACAAATACACATGATTTCTCAATATAAACTTCTTCTTTGAGATCAACATTAAGATATTTAGATTTAACAGCCATTTGAATGATTTTGTAGCCTCGTTGTGCCGCAATATCAAGAATGATTCGGATGGTTTCTAATTTGGCTACTAGAGCAAAAGTTTCTTCAAAGTCAATTCCTTCAATATGAGTTTAGCCTTTGCAAACCAATCTTTCTTTATTTCTAATAACTTCACCTTCTTCATTCAACTTGTTCCAGAAGACCCATTTGGTGCCGATAATGTTCTTATTTTCAGGCTTGGGTATGAGTTCCCATGTGTCATTCTTTTCAATCTAATCCAATTATTCATTCATGGCTTGATCCCATTTTGGATGCTCAAAGGCTTCATTAACATCATTTGGTTCCACTTTGGAATACAAGGAAGTATGTGATATAGAGTTACTTGTTCTTCTTGTTTGAACCGTGTGACGTTGATCACCAATTATGTTCTGATCTTTCACTTGTTTCATCAACCTTGGATAAGTTTTTCGTGTGCCTTCCTCATCACTTGATATGGCTGAATCATATTCTTCATCTTGACTAGGATTACAATTCATTGCATCCTTATCAGAATCATTAGCTTCAAATTCCTCATCTTCCTTATCTGTCTTGACATGCTTAACTGTCCTTGGATTTTCAATGACCTTTACATCAACTGTATCCACAATTCTTCTATTTTATTTGTCAAAGCATCTATAACCTCTTCGTTCTGGAGCATAATCAAGAAAAATTCCGTCTTCTCCTTTCGGCTCTAATTTTCCACTACTTCCACCTTTCTTCTTTATGATGCATGGGCTCCCAAAAACTTTAGAATGATTCATACTTAGAGTAATTCCATAGATAAGTTCATATAGTGTCTTATATGATTGGGGTCTGTAGAAACATCAATTTTGAATAAAAATATTTATACTTGTAGCTTTCCTCCAAAAGTAATGAGTAAGGCCATGTTCATGTAACATGGTTCTTCCCATTTCCACCAAGCTTCTGTTCTTTCTTTCAGCAACCCCATTGTGTTGTGGTGTATATGGAGAACTTTATTCATGATGACTACCATGATTCTCAAGATAGTCTTCAAATTCTTCACTTCTATACTCACCACCATTATCTGTTCTCAACTTCTTCATAGAGTACTCACAATCATTCTCAGCTTTCCTTCTGAAGCTTGTAAACATTTTTAGGGTGTCCGACTTGTGCTTCAGAAAAATAACACACATAATGTGATTAAATCATCAATGAAGGTGATGAAGTAATTTTCTCCATTTTTTTTATTTTTTTTCTCATTGGTCGACATATATCAGAATGTAATAGTTCAAGGCGTTGTTTTGAACAAATCTCAACCTTCTTATGCACAATAGTTGTAATATTTTCTTTATGACAGGTAGTGCAACACCAATCTATTCTTTTTGGAAAATCTTGAATATCTTGAACACTGTCCCTCTGAGATATCTTTCTCATATTTCTCTAACACATGTGTCCGTGTCTTCTGTGCCATAACTAATTTTCCTCCACTAAGCTCATGTAACAAGAGTTATGTGAATTTTCAACCTGAAACAGATTCCCTTTGGATCACTGGCCACTTGTAACAATCTTCCTAGCTTCTTCACTTTTCACAATAAAACCATCTTTCTTGAATATTACTTTGTTACCCTCGTCACACAATTGTGATACACTCAGTAAGCTGTGTTTTATCCCATCAACATATAGAGTTTTCTTGGACTTCAATTTTTCCTTCCAAATGATGGACGATCCAATACCTTTGATTTTAAAGATTCATCATTTCCAAATGTCACTGTGTCTTCTTTGAAATTCTTCATATTCTTTAGCAACGTCAAGTCTACTGTCATATGTGAAGAACACCCACTATCAAGTATCTAAGGTTGTTCTTCCTTTGTAACTTTTAGAGTAGTTTCAACAACACAATCTTTTTCTTCTTTCACATCATTCTTCACCTTTGGCTTCTGAGAATTAAGAAGTTTTTGTTGAGCCAGTAATTGCACAAGACATCCTTTTTCAATGTGTCTGTGTTGTTCACACCTTTCAAAAATAGTCTCCAGAGTTTGGAACCCATTTTTTGTCTTGACTTCATTCTTCTCAACTTTCTTCAAGAAAACATCCTCACTCTTCTTCCTTTGAGGAGATTGACTCCCCCTCAATCTCTTCCTTTCATAACTTGTGGGGTGGTTTTAATAATGTTGATTGAACCAACAAATACTCTCTATATTCCATAATCCACCACAATACCAACAGTACCCATAGAAGGAGTACCTTCCTGTGAAGCTTTTGTTCTAATACTTCTTTGTTTCTCTTTCTTCAGCCCCACCAACCATTCTTTTGTTAGAAAGATTACTTTTGTGGAATTATTCCTTCTCTGATTTTTCTTTCTTTTCACCTGTGTTAGGTTTAGGTTTCCTTGAAACTTCAGAGTTCCTAGTAACACTGGTCTGGACCACATAAGCAACTTTATCATCTTTCTTCGTCACAGCAACCACTTTATTCTTCTATTGAATTTTCTCAGAATGTGCTTGTTGAGAGCATTCACCAACATCAGTAGTTGAGTTTTGAAAAAAAAATGTTTTTTTATTCAACTTCTAAGAGATTATTTTGAATGAGTTCTAATTGTTTCTCTTTTTCCTTCTTCTTAACTCTCATGTGATCATTTTGATTTTCCCATCTTCAACAGATTTCATCAAATCTTCAATCTTTTTATCAAGTTATTCTTTATCATTGGCATGATTGGATGCTGAGAAATGTTCATCCTCCAACTTTTTGTTAAGCTTCTCCAGCCTTTTGATCTTCCTTAAACATTCCTTAAATTCTTCTTTTAGATGCATTTCATGCTGAGTTTCTTCTTCTTCCGAGTTGTTGGTTCCGAAATCTTCAAAATTAACTGTTGTAATGAAAGTATTTTACACACCACGCTCAACTGATTTTTCAGATTCAACATCACTTTCTTCATCTTCTTCATATATAGATAGAAAATTTTTTCTATTGGATTTGAAGAACTTCTTTTCTTTCCCTGACTTTTATTACCACCATGCTTCTTACATAACTTTATTGGATTTTTTTCTTCTTCACCACTAAATTCTTTATTCTCCCTTTGAGGGAATTTATCCGTAATGTGGCCAATGCCTCCACCTTCAAAACACTTCAAGGGAAGTTTTCCCTTGTATTTACCTGTTCCTCTTTTAACATTTTTTGAAAACAAGGATAAAATATCATTAATATTTTTACATACCTCGTTTTCAGAGTCAGAGTCACCACCATCTTATTCAATCAAGATCTTCATAGACTTTTATTTCATCATGGCTTTGAAAGATAATTCTCTGTCAACCATTGTCTTGGTCTTCATAACCTTTTCCCCTCTCATCTCATATGTAAGGAGAGTGCTATGAAAATCATCAAGAGATAGAGTCTCTGAATCTTTATCTTCTCATGAAGATACCTTCATATCAAATTTATCAGAAAGAATCTTCAAGATCTATTCCACAACATTAGAGTCCTTCAGCTCTTATCCAAGATATCTGATAGTACTAACAATATTGTTTACCCTAGTGATTAAATACCCAAAAGATTCATGCTCTCCCATATTCATGTCTTCATACTTCAATATCTAGATTTGATGTTTTTTCTTCTTTACTTTTGTATTGAATTCATATATGTTTTTCAGTTTTTCTCATATACCATTGGCTGTGGACACTCCTTTTACTATAAATAATTCACTTTCAGAAAGTGAAGACAATATAGCATTCTTGGCTCTTCCATCATTCTCAAGAAACTTCTTGTCAATAGGTGTGAGTGGAACATTGTCTTCAATGGGGGGAAACCCAACTGTTGTTATAACAGCCCGAGATTTTATGAAAAATATTCTTTTTTATTTCACTAATGTCTTGTGTTGTACGCTACACCAAAAGGAGCTTGCACAACACACATCCTTGACATGCCTTGCATTACACGCAATCACGACCTTCCTCGATAGCTTACGTCGTACGCAATACCGAGTTTTACTAAACAACGATATGCTATTAAAATATTTTTAAAACTAGCCGTTATGAATAATAATAACCACTTTTTGAAATTTTATAAATTTTATTTTTCAAAATGGACTTCATTTTTGGATTCAGAATACCGAAATTAGCCTAGGGTGAAATTTTGGTATTTTTCTGAAAACTTTCAATTTTTTGATGAATAGTGAAACCACTAAGTGGTAGGTTAAAAAATGAATTTTGCATAAAACTTAATTTTACCGCTTCTGTGAATGGAATTTCGAAAATCTGACAGACACGGTTGATATCAGTAAGTAAAATGTGGTTCAATGAGATAAAAATAATTTTTTGGTGAATAGTAACTTTTTACATTTTTTACCGCGGTTAATAGTAAATAGGGTAACTAAGGGTATAAATGATATTACTATTACCCTAACACATGTCCTAATTCTATTGGATAAGTTTAATTATACCAAAAACAAACTTAGGAATAAAATATGACCATTTAGGCCCACTTGGGTTAGATTAGGACATTTATTATTAATTTATTTAAAGAAGGGTTAAAATAGTTAAAATCAAAGTTTAATAAGTAAATCATTTTTAATATGGGGTTATACATAAGATAAATTCGACTATAAATATTCATTAGAAAGATAAAAATATTTCCTACATAATGATATTTTATTTATAATTTTTAGACTTTAAATAAATTATTTTATTTATGACACAACGATGATGCAGTAATTACCCTTTTAAGGAAATATCAACATAATTGATGTTATAAATGCTCAAATGAATGTAATTTGAGACTTTTTATGAATTCCAATAATTTTATAGGTTACTATGATATATTAGTGTTGATTTAATCAACTTGGTTAGAACATATAATTCTTTTATGACTTTCACAAAAATCATATATCAAATAGTGTCAAAATTGACACAAAATTGTTTTTAAATCAAATATTATATTATTAATTGTTATTTTATTCCTAAAAATGTAAGGTTCGGCCAAATGACTTATATTAGGATATATATATTAATAATAAACAATTTGGGGTTCTTTTGGCATGTTATAGTAAGTGTATTAACCATATAGTGAAAGAAAACAAAAAGACACGGTAAAAGTTAAATTATTTAACTTAGAGTTAAATCTAATTGATAAGGTTAGAATAATACACTAAACTTGTCTAAATCCTATTGTTTGATAGGATTTCGACCCATACCAACTTTAGCTTCGAAATAATACCCTTTGGAACCATTATAAACCGATTTTGACATTAATATAAAATAATATTTTGAGGTATTCCTAAGGTGCCCCTCTCCTTTCTTATAAAAGGACACATCCTCCCCCTCCTCCTCACACCAATTGGAGCACTCAAGCTCGGCCAACCCCTGCCAAAATCTCTTCTCCACTTCCCTAGAAACATCCTAGAGGTTATGGTCTTCCTCAAAGACCAATTTTAGTTCCCTAAGAGGAGGTCTCCAAAAGGCGCTTCAAAGAAGAGGTAATTACCGTTACCAATTCTTTCATCTTTATTTCTTCTTCCACTTCTTCTTCTTAGGTTTTTTAATTATGAAGTAATAAAATAAGTATCACTCATATACTGATATGTTATTATAAGTATGATACAACCCTATTTCACCGTCTATCCATCCTACGGGAAAAGAAATCACCGCGCGTGCGTACGTACGGAATACCGTCTCCATGCCGTGGTGTAATCTATTTTCCACCACCACCTTACATGGATGGGTATAATGGTGTAAAGAATAACTATACATAGTTATTACAACATCATATTGATTCTGATATATTGTATAATCCACTCCAATTCAATTCAATATTTATGGAAATGATATCATCGCTCGTGCGTACGTACAGACTACCATCTCCACGACGCGATGAGATTCATTCTCCATGTTAACCATTTAAGAATGATTATAAAGTATATATAAGAAAAAATAATGATATATATGACATTATAAAGCTACTGGATTTATGTATATATATATATATATATGTATGTCATCTACTTACTTCCATTCAAGACAATAAGGAAAGGAAAACATCGTTCATGCGTACGTACGGACTACCGTCTCCATGAACGGTGTTTTTCATTTCATTTATCTATCTATTATATATATATATATATACTGAATATATATGATATATAAATCATATTTTATATTCTTGAAGTAAGTAAATCATGATATAAGTAATAATAATGTCAAGAACAACAAGTCAAAACACCTATGATAAATGAAACGATTTTACCCAAAACGCTTCTTTAACATGGAATTTACAAAAGAATGGGTAATATAATGTCATAAGTGAACCATATATGATATCATAACAATGAATATGATTCTGTAATAAGTCAATGACATTATTTAAAACATTATACAGGAGCTTCAGACACGTACAATGAAAATCAGACCTAAGGTAAGGGAAATATCACAATCTCACTTTTATCCGAGATTGTTTTTACTTTGGTAATTACTGGGGTTTATTTTATAATCCACATCCACGTTTCCTCAATATGTAATATTATTTCCATCCACGTACAATTGTTTAAATCCAATTTTACCCTTCGGTGAGTTTTTAGTAAAAGATATGAAAGGAATCTTTTTTCGTTTTTCGTACGAGGTACTTTTTGGCTTTTCCGACAAAAGTACGAAGGATGTTTTTTTAGCTTATACAGCATGAATGGATTTCTAAAACATTATTTCCAATAATCTTCCTTTATAAGTTTTCAGCTTTATTTTTAATCAACTTCTTTTAGGTTATAATTGTATGGCATGTTAAGAAAAGAAAAGTGTTTTTGAAGTAGAAAGGATATTTTCCTCAAGAATGGATTTCAAGTATTTTATCAAAATTATTTTCCATCTAAGATAATAAAAGGGTTCTGTTTTTATCCCTATTATTATATGGATTTGATTATGTTGTGATGGAAATATTTTTATGAATTCCTTTATCTTATATGAATGGTTTTATGATGTCATGTTGTTTAAGAATTCCATTTTTATTACCTGGGTTACGCTATGATGTATGGTTTATGATTATGTGGCACACATAAGAAAGGATTCATTATAAGATGGGTGGGACCTATATCTCCCTCCAATGCATTGGGTAATGATTTTATATCTCATGAGATAGACAGGGCTAGAACGGTAGGTTATACCGGTTCAGTGAAACAGGACTGAAACAAGGGTTACTCGATTCAGAAAGGGACTTTCTCCACTAAGATAGTCTTGGAAATGAGTCTTGACTAACAAGAAATGATTCTATATGATTATGTGTGAATGCCACAAAGTTTCATGTTTTAAGTTATGATTATTGTGATTACATTTCACTGCCATGATTTACCCCATGTTATGAAATTATGATCCCTTTTGCAGGTTAAGATTTCCAAAAGTTATGTGCTTATGTATATGATGTGATTGATATTTCTTTTGTTTACCCTTACTAAGCATTTGAGCTCACCCTTTTATGTTTTATTTTCCCCAGGATATAAAGAAATGTTTTAGGTAAAAAAAGGAAGATCTTTATGGGAGATTTTGAAGATCTTTCACCACGATTAGAAGATTATATTCCGAGATTCCAAAGACACTAAACTATTACGATCCTTGTGTGTGTGTTTTTTTGTTATGTACTAAGTATTCCTCAAATGTAATGTAATGTCCATGTACGTTAAGCTTCGGGTCTTTACAGTTGGTATCAGAGGAAATGTTTAGTCAACCTTTGGAAACTAGGATTCGAAAACGTTAGTGAGATCTCTAGAGATATTTCTAAGGTATGTCTAGGGATGTCCCTAAGGATAAGTATACGTATAGGTTATAGTACTATAACTACGCTAACGATCATAGAATTAAACCTAAGATGTTAGATATTGATGTTACTCCCCCTTTATTATGTTATTTTCCCTAGCATTATTTTTTCCTCTCACACTATTTTTTTTGGGTTTTAGAAAATGGCTGGAAACAAGATGATTCACGATAATGGAGGATATGATGGACAATGGAAAGATATTATTCATAATGAAATGGGAATTGGAATTCCAAACATCATTATTATGCCGAATCAGCAATCTCATAAAATGATCAATAATGTAAAATTTGGAAAGTTTCCTGACTCAGCTAATAAGAGAAAGATGGAGTTTCATGATGATCATAGAGGAATGAAAGTTCAATTTCCCCTATGTAAATCATGTGGGAAGAGGCATCAAGGATAATGTTTCAAAGGAACTGGAAGATGCTTTGGGTGTGGAAAAGAAGGACACAAAGTAAGTAAATGCAAAGGAAAATGTTTAGTTAACAACATGGATGAAGATAACGGTATTGCTACGACATCAAAAATGGTTAAATGTTTTAAATGTGGAATGTGCGGGCATTATGCAAACCAATGCCCTAAGGGAAAGTCTCATGAAGATAATCAGTATGGTCATATGGGAAGTATTTATGTGGATGATGATGAAGAGACTACAAATGATATGTGAGATGAAAGAATTGTTGAAGCTCGGTCAATGGTTTAAGAATGTAGTGGAATTATTACATGTTTATCATGTGTAATGTTGTATAAGTAATCTCATGGTACTGTAGAATAAAGAGACATGTAAGGATTGTTACACTGTTGTCTGATTAATGTTACCAGTATCCATGAAAGGTTATTCAGATATTTTTGGAATGTAGATGATATGCGCATAATGAAGGGATAAGGAGAAAATTAAATGTTTGATAGTATTCATGAGCTCATGATTGATATAAGGACTAAGTTATATCATGGTTTGAGTATATAGAATTTTGAGGATTTTGGTATGTGGAAAGAGTTAACTTTTAATAGAATTCATGTTTTCAATAAGGTTTAATGGGTATTCAAGAGAGTACAAGATTAAGGCCTTTGAATGTTTGGAATGTGAGCAACAAGATATATCTTATGATATATGTGGATCAACGATGGTATTAAATCTCTGGTAATCATTTTCACAATGTTATGAGAGTGGACTGCAGTATTATGGATAAGCCTAAAGATTGGAATGGATTATGTTGGACATAAGTTAGTATTGTTTAAGGATATAAGTTTTTTTTTCGATATTATTGATGGGATGTTATAGTAATATAGTTTTAGAAAAAGGACAACCTGCAGGACGGGCGACAGCCCATCGCTTCGGACAAGGCTGTGGGAATCGAACCCACAACCGAAGTGCGACTGGCCTTTATCACCTACCACTGGCCTACAGGAAGTCCCTGTTTAGTAGAAAATAGTTTTATTATATTAAGTAGTATGATATATGAAGTATATGTCCATTTTAGGAACTATATGCGATTAATCTCACTATAGATCGACTTATGTATATAATTTTTGCTAACCTTTTGTTTGAGACAGATGGAATGACCTGTCATACTAACACTTCACGAATAACAAATTAAACTTCATTTATTTAAGAGATGAAGTGGAAATTGTTCAAGGCATGAACATCAGTGAGATTGTACCAAAATAAAGAAAGTATTTATTCTAATTCAAATTTTCAACTTTAGGGAAATGATCTTGAAAACAAAAAATGTTGCCCTAGTGATCTTATACCTGATGAATCAGATGGTACCTTAGATCATCACAAATTTATGGATTTGTGATTACTGGATTTTCCATAGCCATGTTCTCTACCACTCTCCATCAGAACATGATGGTTAGATTTCTCTTCCATATCCATATTTTCACCTATGTGTAAACCCAGTTATTAGTTTATTTGGGTAATCGTTACATTTCATACTTTAGTTTTTAAAGCCATGTTTTGGTATTCCTTTTTACGATGTGGGTTTCTATTAAAGAAACTTTTGAATAGTAAACCATTTATAAACCCGACGAATTTCGAGGGCGAAATTCATTTTAAGGGGGGTAGAATGTAACAGCCCGAGATTTTACGAAAAATATTCCTTTTTATTTCACTAATGTCTTGTGTTGTACGCTACACCAAAAGGAACTTTCAAAACATGTATCCTTGACTTGCCTTGCATTACACGCAATCGCGACCTTCCTCGATAGCTTGTGTCGTACGCAATACCGAGTTTCACTAAACAACGATATGCTATTAAAATATTATTAAAAGTAGCCGTTATGAATAATAATAACTACTTTTTTAAATTTTATAAAATTTATTTTTCAAAATGGACTTCATTTTTGGATTCAGAATACCGAAATTAGCCTAGGGTGAAATTTTGGTATTTTTCTGAAAACTTTTAATTTTTGATGAATAGTGAAACCACTAAGTGGTAGGTTAAAAACTGAATTTTGCATAAAACTTAATTTTACCGCTTCTGTGAATGGAATTTCGAAAATCTGACAGAAACGGTTGATATCAGTAAGTAAAACGTGGTTCAATGAGATAAAAATAATTTTTTGGTGAATAGTAACTTTTTACTTTTTTTACCGCGGTTAATAGTAAATAGGGTAACTAAGGGTAAAAATGATATTACTATTATCCTAACACATGTCATAATTCAATTGGATAAGTTTAATTAGACCAAAAACAAACTTAGGAATAAAATATGACCATTTAGGCCCACTTTGGTCAGATTAGGACATTTATTATTAATTTATTTAAAGAAGGGTTAAAATAGTTAAAATCAACGTTTAATAAGTAAATCATTTTTAATATGGGGTTATACATAAGATAAATTCGACTATAAATATTCATTAGAAAGATAACAAGATTTACGACATAATGATATTTTATTTATAATTTTTAGACTTTAAATAAATTAATTTATTTATGACACAACGATGATGCAGTAATTACCCTTTTAAGGAAATATCAACATAATTGATGTAATAAATGCTCAAATGAATGTAATTTGAGACTTTTTATGAATTACACTAATTTTATAGGTTACTATGATATATTAGTGTTGATTTAATCAACTTGGTTCGAACATATAATTCTGTTATGACTATCACAAAAATCATATATCAAATAGTGTCAAAATTGACACAAAATAGTTTTTAAATCAAATATTATATTATTAATTGTTATTTTATTCCTAAAAATCTAAGGTTCGGCCAAATGACTTAGATAAGCATATATATATTAATAATAAAAAGTTTGGGGTTCGTTTGGCATGTTATAGTAAGTGTATTAACCATATAGCGAAAGAAAACAAAAAGACACGGTAAAAGTTAAATTATTTAACTTAGAGTTAAATCTAATTGATAAGGTTAAAATAATACCCTAAACTTGTCTAAATCCTATTGGTTGATAGGATTTCGACCCATCCCCACATTAGCTTCTAAATAAGACTCTTTGGAACCATTATAAACCTATTTTGACATTAATATAAAATAATATTTTGAGGTATTCCTAAGGTGCCCCTCTCCTCCCTTATAAAAGGACACCTCCTCCCCCTCCTCCTCACACCAATTTGAGCACTCACGTTCGGCCAACCCCTGTCAAAATCTCTTCTCCACTTCCCTAGAAACATACTAGAGGTTCTGGTCTTCCTCAAAGACCAATTTTAGTTCCCTAAGAGGAGGTCTCCAAAAGGCGCTTCAAAGAAGAGGTAATTACCGTTACCAATTCTTTCATCTTTATTTCTCCTTCCACTTCTTCTTCTTAGTTTGTTTCATTATGAAGTAATAACATCAGTATCACTCATATACTGATATGTTATTATAATTATAAAACAACCCTATATCACCATCTATCCATCCTACGGAAAAAGAAATCACCGCGTGTGCGTACGTACGGAATACCGTCTCCACGCCGTGGTGTAATCTATTTTCCACCACCACCTTACATGGATGGGTATAATGGTGTAAAGAATAACTATACATAGTTATTACAACATCATATTGATTCTGATATATTGTATAATCCACTCCAATTCAATTCAATATTTATGGAAATGATATCATCGCTCGTGCGTACGTACGGACTACCGTCTCCACGACGCGATGAGATTCATTCTCCATGTTAACCATTTAAGAATGATTATAAAGTATATATAAGAAATAATAATGAAATATATGACATTATAAAGCTACTGGATTTATTTATATATATATATATGTATGTCATCTACTTACTTCCATTCAAGACAATAAGGAAAGGAAAACAGCGTTCATGCGTACGTACGGACTACCGTCTCCATGAACGGTGTTTTTCATTTCATTTATCTATCCATTATATATATATATATACTGAATATATATGATATATAAATAATATTTTATATTCTGGAAGTAATTAAATCATGATATAAGTAATAACAATGTCAAGAACAACAAGTCAAAACACCTACGATAAATGAAATGATTTTACCCAAAACGCTTCTTTAACATGGAATTTACAAAAGAACGGGTAAAATAATGTCATAAGTGAACCATATATGATATCATAACAATGAATATGATTCTATAATAAGTCAATGAAATTATTTAAACCATTATACAGGAGTTTCGGACACGTACAAAGCAAATCAGACCTAAGGTAAGGGAAATATCACAATCTCACTTTTATCCGAGATTGTTTTTACTTTGGTAATTACTGGGGTTTATTTTATCATCCACATCCACGTTTCCTCAATATGTAATATTATTTCCATCCATGTACAATTGTTTACATCCAATTTTACCCATCGGTGATTTTTTAGTAAAAGATATGAAATGAATCTTTTGTCGTTTTTCGTACGAGGTACTTTTTGACTTTTCCGAAAAAAGTACGAAGAATGTTTTTTTAGCTTATACAACATGAATGGATTTTTAAAACATTATTTCCAAGAATCTTCCTTTATAAGTTTTCAACTTTATTTTTAGTCAACTTCTTTTAGGTTATAATTGTATGACATGTTATGAAAAGAAAAGTGTTTTTGAAGTAGAAAGGATATTTTCCTCAAGAATGGATTTCAAGTATTTTATCAAAATTATTTTCCATCTAAGATAATAAAAGGGTTCTGTTTTTATCCCTATTATTACATGGATTTGATTATGTTGTGATGGAAATATTTTTATGAATTCCTTTATCTTATATGAATGGTTTTATGATGTCATGTTGTTTAAGAATTCCATTTTTATTACCTGGGTTACGCTATGATGTAAGGTTTATGATTATGTGGCACACATAAGAAAGGATTCATTATAAGATGGGTGGGACCTATATCTCCCTCCAATGCATTGGGTAAAGATTTTATATCTCATGAGATAGACAGTGCTGGAACGGTAGGTTATACCGGTTCAGTGAAACAGGACTGAAACGAGGGTTACTCGATTCAGAAAGGGACTTTGTCCACTAAGATAGTCTTGGAAATGAGCCTTGACTAACAAGAAATGATTCTATATGATTATGTGTGAATGCCACAAAGTTTCATGTTTTAAGTTATTATTATTGTGATTACATTTCACTGCCATGATTTACCCCATGTTATGAAATTATGATCCCTTTTGCATGTTAATATTTCCAAAAGTTATGTGCTTATGTATATGATGTGATTGATATTTCTTTTGTTTACCCTTACTGAGCATTTGAGCTCACCCTTTTATGTTTTCTTTTCCCCAGGATATAAAGAAATGTATTAGGTAAAAAAAGGAAGATCTTTATGGGAGATTTTGAAGATCTTTCACCACGATTAGAAGATTATATTCCGAGTTTCCAAAGACACTAAACTATTACGATCCTTGTGTGTGTGTTTTTTTGTTATGTACTAAGTATTCCGCAAATGTAATGTAATGTCCATGTACGTTAAGCTTCGGGTCATTACAGTTGCAGCTTCAAGAACTTCATAACTAATAGACATGAGATACAGTAGCATTCTATCCTTCCGGATGTGATTGTTCAACCCATCAAATACTAGAATGCCTTTATAGTTCACACAATTCAGATTCTCCACCAACAAGTAAAACAAAGGCAACCTCACTCTGATACCACTTGTAAGGACACATTTAGAGCAATGAAACACTGAGAGGGGGGGGGGGGGGGGGTGAATCAGTGGTACCCATTTCATCCTTTTTATGTTCCCATAAAATTGAGAACAACCTTTGTCTCTTGTTAAAGACATAATTCCATGATGAGAAAACAAACAAGCACACACCCAAAGGAACACATCAATTTACAGGGTTCAATATTCAATAAGAATATCTACGTCCTTGGTATGGTTAGAAACAATCTAGCTCCATACAATCCATTAAGATGACAATCCTTGGATTACAACAATAACTATATACACTTACACTCGTGAAGCACTGTGAAACAATCACTCCAGTGCGTGTGCACCCTCTTATCATAATAGGGAATAATCTCTTTTATTTTAAGAACTTATGTTACCTGCACTTCCTTTCAAATACACATGTGTAAGAAAGTTGAACACAAAGCTTCACTTCCTTACCTAGAAGAAAGGCATGGAATATTTGGACTTGAGATATATCAATTACAGTCCGAATGTGCCACTCCGAATCTCCACTCCGAAATCTCCAATCTGAATTCTCTTCTTCACTCCGATTCTTCAATCTGAGTCTTCCTCAGTCTGAGAAACTCAATATGGTGACAGCCAGTACAGATTCCCCATTTCGAATATCCACTCTAAATTCTACACTTCAGATTCTTCTCCACTCCGAATCTTCAATAAAAGTCTTCCTAAGTCTGATAAACTCAATACGGTGACAGCCATTACTGATTCCCCATTACGAATCTCCACTCTGAATTCTTAACTCCAGATTATTTTCCACTCCGAATCTTCTATCCAATAAACTCAATATGATTTCAACCAGTATCAAATTCTCATCTCGATTGAAACCACAATGAAACTCAGTCGGCCAAGCTATTCATCCTCCCAATAGATTATCAGAGCTTCTCTCTCTACTTCATTATCACCACCCTTACATAGCACCCTGATCTATTTTTATAGGTTCTCCAAAGTGTGCTTAGGCGGGAAACCAAAATATTTTCCTTGTCACTTAAATTCACCCAAATCTTAATTTCTATTGAAATCTCGAAGTAATAAAGAATTTTTCAACGATTATAAAATCATCTCGAATCTTCTTTCACTTCTATTGATTTAGAACATTGGCATTTTCTGGATCCGACCTTGTTACACCGGTTTCTCAGAGTCAAATTCTTGAATCCCGTCATCTTTCTTCTCGACATCATATTCTCGGATCCACCCTTCCTGATTCTAGGAATATCATTCTTAGATCCATCCTTCTTGAGTCTTCAGAATTACTTCAATTCTCGTCATAACAATTCATCGCTTCTTCAGCATGACACCATTTCAAATTTCTGTATGAATCTTCATCAATTTTTGGTACGACTTCTCGTTACGACTTCACCAATTCCCTGCATGACTCCGCACATAAGGCTACGAACTTCAGGATCAGGAAGTTGACTCTAAACTTCTTCACTCCGGACATCTAACTCAGCAAGTCGAATCTGAACTTCCCACTACGATCTTCTGATACTGGAAGTCGAATCCGCAAATCTGTTCAGGAAGTAGACTCCACAAATTCTGTTCATGATGTAGACTCCAAAAATTCTGTTCAGGAAGTAGACTCCGTAAATTATGTTCAATAAGTAGACTCTGCAAATTACGGTTCTCGTAATGGCTTCACCAGATTCTCAGAACGGTTCTTGGTTCTCAATATGACTTCTTCAATCAATGATACCAGAGATTTTGAATTCTTGGAATGACTCCTCCAGATCTCGGTATGACTTCACCTCCCAACTTTTTCTTTCATTATTAGTACTTATATATACTCACAAATTAGAGTTACAAAACAGTAATTCATCATTTGAATAAGTGCTTTCACATTTCCTACCAGTAAGCTTTCAGGAATTTGCAATTTCCCAATTCCGAACTTCTCAATTTCCAGACTCCAAATTCTTCGAACACCAGGTTCCGAATGTTCAATATTCTTGGTTCAGAATCTTCAAACTTCCTGCTTCTGAATTCTTAGAAATTCACGATGTATTTCCTTTACGAAAACTTTTTCAATATCAAAAATATACAATCCATGAAATCCATCTCTTCCTTCATCTTGGTCCTAACTGCTAACATGGTCCCCTCAGTGGATAACTCCATGATATCCCCTCACTATGACATTGTCGGTGCATTCCTATCACCAAGGGTTAAAGCGTGATGGTTATGTAAGTTCTAATGGTGCAGAGTTAACCCGCCTCATCCGAGAGGTAGGAAGTTAAATTGACAAGAACTATCATCTTTAGAACAAGAAATTAAACTATGTTCACACCCTATACATCACACATGAGGTGCACCACTTCATAAATTCTCCACATCCACTCATCTCTATAGGAGTGAAATCTTCCTCATATGGAATGATATCCTCTTTGCTGGAGCGGGGCATGTCCATGGGGGAGGAAAACCAACATGGTGTAAGAACCTAGATTCTCTTTCATGAGGTAGTACCCCTAATCCTCATTTATTATTTGGTGCGAAAGACTAAAGGAAATAGGGGCATATGTAACTTTATCATCATGTCCCTATCCTTCCGAGCATTCTCTCCATCAAGCCTCAATCCTAGAGAAAGCCCCAATCTTCATCTCCCTAGGCCTCTAACCATGTGTAATCCCCTATTATTTTTTTGGTCCACTAACCACCCGTATTCCCATGTTTTATTTTTGGGCTTCTAACCATGTGTAAGTGCCACTCCACTTCCCATGGACACACTTTTCAAAACGTGATCATCGGGTCTTTGCTGCCTCTTGTTTCTCACACTGAGCATGACTCATGTGGGAATAGAGTATGACTCGACCATGAAATCCTCTCTGGGCCACCGGAGAGATTAAACATCAAGTATCCATTCATAACTACATGGAATTTTATCCATGTATCCTAGGCGGGGTACATAGGATGCCTCCTTGTGTTTCAATCCCAACACCTACTTGTCCCAACCCCTACATGTCGGTTCACCTCTATCTAACATTACGTGAAAATGCATCCATGTATTATGAAATATGTGGGATTTGATCACTCTTTCTTAGGAAGGGTACATAAGAAGCCTCCACAAGGGTGACGTATATCACCTACTTCTCCCAAACCCTCTATACCGGTTCAACTTCGTCACTCATGATGTTAAACTCCATCCACGTATTCTGAACTACATGGAAATTGATCCTTGTCTCCTAGAGAGGGTACGTAGGAAGCCTCCCTGAGGTCCAATCCCAATTGATGGTAAGCCATTGTGATTCCCAGTTTATGGTAAGCCGTTGTGATTCCCAATTCATGGTAAGCTGTTGTAATTTCCTATCGATGGTAAGCCATTGTGATTTTAAATCAACCATAAGACATTGTGATTCCCAATCGAAGGTAAGATATTTGTGATTCCCAATAGCAGTATTCAATTTTTGATCCCTAATCAATGGTAAGCCTTTGTGATCACCATCTAGTGGTAAGACGTTGTAGTCTGCAGTCGATGGTAATTCATTGTTGTCCCTTTCGCTGGGACCCACATATCTACTCCTCCCCTATGACGTCAGACCAACCCAGGCTGCTAACAATGTGTATTCACCAGTATATCATCATGTCATTTTCCTATGCATACACCCCGATTCTATACCCCCATATTGAATATATATACTTTGATTCCCTACCACGAGGATATGTAGAAAGCCCCTCTGAGGTTCATGCCCATCCTTCGTGTCCCTTCCATGTCTCTCCCTCGATCCTATGTGTTTTAGTAATGTCATGCCCCTTCCTAGAGGTTCCATTTACTCCAGATCCCATCCATGTGTCCACTCTCATGGGCTGCGTCCTCAGGAGTCCCATCTCCCCACTAAACTATGCAGACATTGATTCCCAAACACTGGGATATGTAAGAAGTATTTTTGAGGGTAAATCCCAACAACACTATTGTCCTCTCGTTAGATCCATCTCACTCCCCATACACTCTCAAAAATCTATATCCATATTTATTATTACATGGGACTCCATATCCCAATGAGATCATGTCACCCACCATCTCACCTCTCCTTACAGTAAACGAGAAACTAACCACACATTTTCCCCAACATCAGCGATCCCTATAGGGGTTGAACCCATTTGATATACTCTCATCAGTGTTCTGATCAGTCTGATCCATCTCTTCTAGATGTTAAAATGATGAAATACTCTCTGTTAAACATGGGATGCTGGGGAAAACCTCAGAGACATTCCTATGGCATATAATTCTTTGCACTCTATGTGGGATGACTTGGGTATCTGCGCCATTCAGAAGACCTGTCATAAGGGGAAGAAACCCTAACACGCCAGTTTTCCAACATCTAGACACTCCAGCGATGTCCAGTGTGACTACTCCACTGAACGAAGGTTCCTGCCCTAACTGGACCCCTTGGAGTATCCTGACAGAAGCAATGTAATTAACCAATGTCTATGAAGACATGGCACTAGGAAGAGTTTCACGAAAAATGACTTATGTCAATGAGGGAGACCCATACTAGGTAACAAGCTCTGAGGAGGAATCCCTAGAAGGAGGATCCAACATCCCATCATCCTTTTTTGATCAAGGAGAAAACTTCCCTCAATAAGCGGCAGATGTCCCCCGCCATTGGAAAGCAGGAATGTAGGGCCACAGCTTTGCGTCCTCCTTCAAATAAGGGATGGATATGAAACCCAACTAAAGTGTCAGAAACAATTACTATTTATAAGGGTATTTCACTATTCCCCAAAAAATAATTTGGTCAAATCAGACTCTAAATAACATACTAATTGCAACTGTTTATGTCTTATTTTTGAAAGTAAAACCATATGGGTGGTAAAATTATTTTTTACTGGATATGTTATAACAAAGGGGTGATTTGGTAGAGACTCAATGTTTCTTGATTTCAATATTAGATTTATTTTTAAAATCTTGGGGTGTTACATTATACCCTCCTTACAAAAATATCTTCCTCAAAATATGATATTTTCACTTAAATGTTATTGGTTGTTACTTGAAAATTTCCTTGTGAAAAAAAAACCAATATCAGAAATAGGGTAAATAAAATATCCTCTATAAAAATGTTAAAGTAAAATAGTTAGTCAAATAATAATAATATTATTAATATTAATAATAATATTATGAAATAAATAAATGAATAAATGAAAAAAATTATCCTTTCGAATGGACTGATGCTGATTGGGATTGAAAAAATCAGAATAGAAGAAAAACCAAACAATGAATTTCTAGTGATGGAAAACTGGTGAAATAAAATTTGATTCCACAGTAACATGAACCATAGTTATGGAGAATTTAATTAATGTTCTAAATTATTATGAAAACAAAACAGCATCTAAGACTCTATTTAATATAGTTGAAGGATTATTCACTCTATAAGTTTACAAATATTCATTTATATTTCATAAACACCATCTTATCCTTTTATTGTTCTATGAACTACCTATAATTCATATCTTAGAATAATTTGCATCATTTGGTGAAATTAAACTATAAATAATCATACAATAATCATGTTAAAAAATTTCATAAATGGTTTTACTTTGCAAAACATCATGATCCAACAATTATAAATCATTCCTGTATCCATCCATTATAGATCCATGTACACAGGGTCCTCATAAATCCTCATTTTTTACATGACTCTATGATATATCATATTAGTATCATCATTTATATTATTTTCCAAGAATCAACAAAAAGAAGACCCAAATTTTAATATTCCAGACACGAGTATATCTTCATCATGTGTCCTCTTGAAATACAGTAACAAATCAAAATAACAAAAATCCGTAATCTAATAATGCATTCATACTTACACATTCAATTGGATATATTCATTATATCCACATATGTTGTGAAATAAATCAATGATAGTACATCCACTTTTCGATAAATTAGTAATGATTTTTTAGGTAGTCAGTACTTATCTAAATCAATCATTTCAGCATCATTATCTTAATCATCAAGAATATATTTACGATTCTCTTTCACTCAACCACATTATTTCATAGGATATTAACTTTCTACTGAGTCACTTATACATGGTAGAATTCATCATATGACCTAAAATACATAATGAAATAGTACTATAGTACAATACTCATATATTACATAATTCTTATAACCAATTAGTTGCTGATAATATAATCAAATGACATGATTCTTAATGGGGAATATTAATCATTCCACTTCATATGAGGAAGTATCATAACTTGATCATTATCCTGTAACATCATTTGGGGCATATTCCTTTGACTCTTAGTACACTTATTCCCATAATGTCCCATCTCAATGCAGTTGAAGCATTGTACATAAGGAATGTTTTTTATTAACCTTGAAATTGGGAAATTGGTTTCCTTTTTCTCTACACTTATATCAAAATCTCATTTCCTTCATGAATTTACCATGATGATTCTTTCCATAGTTATCACATGTTGGAAAACCCTTATTTCCCTTCTTCACTTTATCAATATTTTTCTCTAACATCATATTTTTCCTTTTCTTCCCATAAAATCCATAGGATGCATATAATTATTTACATACCTTGTTAACACATGACACTATTTAGTCATATGATGAGGACACATGGGAAACTATCATCCTTTTGAAACAATGGATTACGACCAAAAGAGATATGATCCATCTTACTATTTCCATCATGTGAATTGGTGAAGTTCTCACTCCTTATGCTAGGAATTATTTCAAATAAATTCTATATAATATATTAGCTCATAAAATTATGAACCCTCTTTATATCTGAAAATTTTATAACACATAACATAAATTTATGCATCGTTAATCATAGAACCATATACTTTGGCTACATTGGGGGCATAAATCCTTTTTAATGGTTTTTAATAATATTACGAATTTACTAAAGCATATCCCCCATGAGTGTCAAACCAAGAGTGTAGTAAGTCTCATTATCATGCACCATTTCACATTCGAGTATAGATCAAAGTATTGTTATTGGGGGTTTCCCCTAGATAAATTTGTGTCAGAGCCACCTCTATATGTTTAAATATAGACTAGGATGTTTTTTCTTAATAAACAACACAATCTTTTCCTTACAAAAATTCTAATATGTCCTTTTATTCTTATAAACTTTTTCTATCTTAGGTTTCTTTACTAATATACATTTTCTATAATTACATTAAATGTTTTCTACAAAACTTTCTCTGATACCAACTGTAAGAACCCAACACATTGCCTGGAGCCCACGCCTTATTTTTTTTACAATGTAATATAAACAAGGAATATTCATCCCAAAGTACCCAGTAGTTTAGTATATTTGGAAACAATATACATATATAACTTTAACATTAAAACATTAAATGAAATAGAACATATAGGTTTTATTGGGAAAATTCACGACTCAATTTTTATCCCTTCAGGTCATTCATAATAAATGTCTACAAGTCATGAAAAAATGAAACATAATTAAGGGGTGATATCAGATCATTACTAAGGGTAAACAATATAGAGGATTATTTCATAAACATTATAATATATCATGGTGAATATCTAAAAACACATGCCTTTGAGAATAAACAAAAACATAAAATGGAAGGAATATGAGAAGAGTAAATATTTCCATAATAATACATAATAATGGGTATTAGACTAGTAAAATAAAAAAATTAACATTAAATTACTAGTTTCATAAACAGGGAATGCAGAAATCATGACATCATAACCATACCATCAAGGCCTCTTGTAAAGACACTAAATAACCATTTTTTCATGGCCTCATTCCAAGACTATAGTTTTTCTAATGAGACCTATTGATGCACCAAGGGGGATCTAGTAGGCCCATCCTGACAGTTACTAAGTAAAATGTATTCCTATTATGAATGAGGATAAACATAAACAACATAAAAATTCATATTGAATGTAACATATGAAATGTAAATAACATTCTATATACATTAAACATTAACACTAACCATTCAAGGTAATTTGGTGAATCAAATAATGATAGAAAATACACATTAAAAGTAGTCATTAACCCTTAAACAACATATTTTAGATGATATCATGAAATTTAAACATCAATGAAATATAAGATTCATAAAAGGATGTTGAAATATATTAATATACTTTTAAATGAGAAGATTGTGAAATTCTTGAGATAATAATCCGTATGCATTATAATATGTCCCATACCACCTTGAAAAATTCAAATCATAATCTCTTAAAATATCATGTGAATAAAAAGACTCTTGTTATGATATACCATTGGGATTTACATAAACCACATGTAAGGAATAAGTGGTGAAAAGGCATATATCTCATAAAATGTAAATGTGAGGTGAAAGAAATCTATTTTACTTTGGAAAGAAAAGTTATTTTGGAAATTCATTTTTATTATTCATAAATCAAGTTTTAAATATGTATATTCCAAAAAATAAAAGGTAATTACATTTATATTTAATTTGACGTATAAATGATGTTCTAAATAAGTGAATTCATGTAAATGGTTTTTTTAATGAGGCATTAGAATTAAAACATTTTAGTGCGGTTTAAGGAATTCATAAAATAGAATTTAAACAGAAAAGGCAGGTTTTATTTAATAAAACCTAAAATGAACAAAAATATATTTAAATGATAACACATTTATTTTAGAAAGATAAATATGTCTTAAAAAATATTATATAATGTACTTCAAAATAGGTAATAATTCGATAAGTTCCTAGAATTAGGATTTCATTTTTAGAAGATGTTTTTGAAAGATTATTTTAAAACATTTAAATACCCATAAAATTATGAAGGACTATGATTGGTAAAAATATATTGAACATTCAGACATAATTTTTGAGGAGTAAAATAAATAAATAATAATTTCATTAAGGTGAGTAGAGAATAAAAGCAACCCTAATGAAAATGGAGGTTCGAGTAGAAAATACTTACAACAATGTAATCAATTGAATTGTATGCCCCAAAATTAATAATCATAAAATCATACATTGAAAATAATTAAAATAAACAGATTCATGAAATGAAATATCAATGGGAAGAATTCATAAACCATACACAATTAATAGTAGTGAATATGGAATATCTCACAAAAATGGAAGTGAGATGTAGACACCCTAACAAACATTTATGTATCATAATGAATGTTCTTGTGTGGGATTAAGGAGAGGAAAAGGAGTATAAAAAAATTTACATATCATAAGGGTAGTACAAGGGAGGTGATATAACATACCCCATCAATAGTAATTAAAAATAAAAGGTCACAACATTTGGGGGATTCTTGAATAAAAGAGGGAGATAGAATCCCTTACCGTTAATTTAAGGGAGTTCTTCAATTGATCTTAATGTCCTGAATAATGATATTAGGATAATTAATTAACCATTAAAGAACCCTTTATACAATTATTTGGTTTATTATGACATTATTAATTTCATTAATGTTCTTTTATATTGGTTAAGGGATTAAATTTCATTGTTCGTTGGTGCTTGGATTCATAATATTCATTATCGTCTCAATTTTAAAAGAGTATGGTAGTACAAGTAAGTTGGGGGATGAAGTACATAAGTGATTTTATATATTATTAATAAAAATTCATAAGATTAATTGGTTATAAAATTAATTTTGTTATTTTGAGTGAAGCTGAATCACTATATAAAACAATAATGATAAACACTTGGATTAATTTGGTAATTTTGCTCACAATTACCATGTTTTGTATTATTATTTTACTTCATGAGTTAATAAGGATTAAATAACATTAGATAAAATAAAATATATATGTAATAGTATATTTTAACAATAAAAATGTTTTCATGACCGGAGTTAAAGAAGTTAAATCAAATTGAAAGCATTTTCGTCCTTGAATGTGATAAACAAAAACTTCTCGGATGATGATTCATTTTTAGAAAACATGAAGAGGAAATGAGGGATGAAAATGAAATATCTTATTCGCATAAAAAAATTAAAATATATTTATGGTACTGTATTTTTCATACCATTTGAATGCAGAGAGGTTATTAAAGAAAACAAAACAAAGGAACATGAAAATGAATGAAAAGAAAAGAGAAATTTTACATCTTCAATTATCCTTCCTTGAGAGTCTCTAAAGGGAAGCGGATTTGAACTTTTTATGAGACCAAGGGATAATGGTCATGGGGGAGCAGAATGGGAGGATTGTTTAGTAAAATTTAGGCAAGGCACAAGTCTTGACATTAATTAAGAGGAGAGGGAGTAAAAGGGGTATATGGCGGAGGAGTGGAGAGTTATTCTATTATTTTACACATTATTTTATTATTTTGACAATGGAAACCAATAGTATTGATTCTTGTGACCATCAAAAGTAATATTTTAATTTTAGTTAAAACCAAGTGTTCTTACATCATCCATGATGATATTAATATTAAATTTAACTAATAATTTATATATACGATAAATTACTATATTCTACCATTCATAAAAAAATAAAGTATTTCAGAAAAATCCAAAAATTTCACCGTAACCATTTTTGACGTTTAGAATCCAAAAATAATGTCAATTTATCAAAAATATGTTTATTAAATATGATTAATTTAATTTTAAAATAAAATTATATATTTAACTGAAAAATACAATTTTCAAAACATTAATTTACTTATTCCAGAACATAGGTACATCATAATTTCAATTAAATCATATATATATATATATTCTTATAGGTTATGTTACCATTCATAAGGGAATTCCACTATTAATAAGGTTAAGATTAATTATCATAAGGATATGTTACTATTCTCCAAAAGTTAATATGGTAATATAAGACTCTAAATAACATACTGATTGAAACTGTGTAATTCAGATATTCGAAATTCAAATTATAGGGGTGGTAAAATTATGTTTGAAATGTAGGTTATAACAAAGTGGTGTTTTTTTAGAGACTTAGTATTTCAGGAATTCAATATTAAATTTTTTATAAAATCCCTGTGATGTTAATGTTTTACTATCGATGTGCAATCTTGATTACATTCACCATATTAATCCGAATGGTTAGTGTTTATGTTTATTGATTGGGTAATGTTGTTTATATTTTATATGTTAGTTTCAATATGAATGTTTGTGTTGATTATGTTTCTCCCATTTCATATGAGTAATGAATTGAACATAGTAAGTGATTGGTGAGGCCCTCTATAGCCCCTAGATGCATCAATAAGTCTCATGAGAAAAACATTCCTTGTGTTTTAACTAATATGTATGGTGTATTAGATGAGGCCTTGACAGTATTCTTATGATGTTCGATATTATACATTCCCTCACTATAAATAATCGAATTATTTTTCCATTTTATTATTCAACTAGTAGAATATCATTGGTTACATTTTATTAGGGCATTCTCAATTTTTTATTTCTTCTATTTTATGCTCAAGAGTATGTTATAATGGTATGTGTACATTTATTTATTCACCATGATTTATATTTTAGCTTCTATTTTACTACTTACCCTTATAGAACATCTAATCTCACCCCTTTCTTATGTTTTTCTAAGGGAAGAGAAGATGTATATTATTAATTGCAAGTGAGGATAATCTAAAATTTTATTAGTGTTTCCAATATAGTTACTTTGTTGTAAGCTATTTGAAGTTGTAATTAAACTATTATGTATATATCTAGTTTTCTAATGATAATAAACTATTCATTCCTTTAGGATATGACTTCCATGTTTATATTCCAATATAATATAATAATGCACCTGCTCCGGATTTATGGGGCTAGGTCATTATACAATGTCTTAATAATTTAGGAAAATGATTCATAAGTCATTTATATTGTATAGGAATTAGTCTAATGGAAAACTAACATACAATGTGACCGATATGACTCAAAGTGCATGTTTTAATATTAAAATGATATTTTATTAAAAATTAAATGTTATATACTCAAAATTGAGAAAAAGCATTCATATTATTTTAATAATTCAGTAAAATTACCCACCAGTCATTTTTTATGCATACGAATCAGCCACACCATAACTCATTACATGATGTGATAGGTATGACTCAATGTAACTGTTATTTGTTTAAAATTAAAATTTTAGTAAAAAAATGTTCTACTAACTATAAATTGAGTGAAACACTTGGATTGTCTTAATAGTTTATGAAAATTATTCATAATTCCTTTGTGATATGTAGGAATCTATCTCACTTGAAACCGATACGTGACATGATCTGTATGTCTCCAAGTATGTTGTTTAGATTTAAAAGGATAATTTAGTAAAAAATATACATGAAATACTAAAAACCAATAATACCCATTATGATTGTTTTTATACATTATAAAAATGATCCATATATCATTTTTATGTGTAGGAATCACTCACACCTTAATCCGATGCATGGTGTGACCAGTATGTCCCAAGTGTGTCAGTTGATTTAAAATTTACATTTTATTAATGTATTATTTCATATTTATGTTTAATTTATTTCATTATAGTTTTTTAAACAAAAAAATTATTACCGTATACATGTGGATTATTTTTCTCATTTTGGGGAGGTTTTTTTCAGCAAAAGATATAATGATCAGACATTTTTGAGAGGGGGTTGTGGGAGCCAAAGAAAATGAAACATTGATTTTTTTTAAAACATTTTCATATTAATTAAGAGTTTAATTGTAAAAAAAATATTTGAAATGTTTATAATATAGAGTTATTTTTAATTTTTTTTAAACTTTATTTCAATTAATGTTTTAATTTTCCTATAGGTTTATTTTCCTACAGGTGAATTTGCGTACAAGTGTATCTATTGTAGTGTGCTTTAATTTCAATAGCACACTATAGTAGTATGTAATTTCTCAATTATATTTCTAGAAATGATAAATTCCGACTTTTTCAACACTAAAAACAGAGTTGATAATGTTTTCTCTGTATTAGTGTTAGAAATATCATTGATAAAAGGGATATTTTATCTACATTATAAAAGAACAAATAAAAGATATCCTTTATTAGTGATTTTTTTTGTGATTATAATGTTAACCCTTTATCATCACTTTTTTCACTAATAAAGGGTTCCCCCTCTTAATGAAACATAATAAAAAACACTTTATAACAATATTAAAGACCATTTTTTCAAACATTGAAAAGGAATCCACCACTAAACTTTTTATTCGAAAAACATATGAGAAATACCACATTAATTACACAATAAAGATCATTGAGGATTTTTGGTGGGGGTAGTAGAGAGTTTATTTGAATATTTCTTCTATTTATCCTTTTTGTTATATGGTTTTTTTGGTTCTCTATGAATTGGTGGTTATATATTATAGTAATTTTTATAATATTTTCTCAATTCGATATCCTTACCAAATAGTATGACCCCATGTATTGTCTGGCATGATAGTGTTATATGATGGATTTGGATTTGATGTGGGAGTATGATTTTATTTCCTCTTGGTTTTTTTCTATCATGTTTTGTTCCCTAGTTCTTGGTGTAGTGCCTCGTATTCCTTTTAGTTTTGGATTCCAATTCATGATGATATTATGTAGTGGGGATGATTATTTCCAAACCATTTTTTCCATTTTCTAATACCTGGTTTAAGGGTTTTTTCTACCCCAATAATCCATCCAAACCACACAGTCAAACAGTCACAACATCCCACTTTCAAATTAAAAATTCAACATTCAAAAAATCGCCGCTCACCACCTCGATCCACGAACCAATGTCGCGGCCTTGAAGAACGGGACCCCTCCAAACCTGCAACACCTCGAACCACGATCATCCTTGAAACCACCGAGATGACTGGAGAATCTGCAACGAACCACCGACGAGATTCACCGGCGTTCCTCGTCACCATCACAAAGGAATGGGTTCACAAAATCACTCAATTCGGTATCCAGAAATCACTGTCGACCCCATATGAAGCAGTTAACAAAAGAAATAAACCACAAACACAATCACAAACATCAAACCATCACACCAGAGAGAATCAAAAGCATTAGATCCAAAACCAAAATCAGGGAAATCAACAGTCCAAAAATAAAATGCAGAAGCCTTCCGTAGCCTTGATGTTTGTGATGATGTAGAGAGGTTGTAACTATGGGGTTGTTATAGTATTTTTATTGTGAATATTACATAAATAATATTGTTGATATGATGAAATATTTTTTATGACTGATCGAGTGGTGATATGTTTCTAGACACTTATATATTAATTTATTATGGTTTTCCAATCCTAATATCATCCTCATTTATTTATCCCATATATAATAAATTATTTTATTTTGAATATAAATGTGTTTCCACCGATGGAGACAGTTATATTTTACAATGAAGTTATTGTTAAATATAGATTTACATACACGATTATTCTTTATCTCGATTTTCATAATTATATTATATATTAAATCTAATTCCAATATTTCTCAATTCATTTAATTCACATTGATAAAGAACAAATAAAAAGTATTACCCTACAGAGTACTCCCAAGTGTTCACATAACTACAATTTTATTGAGTTACTTTATCAGAAAGAGTGATGGAGATTGGGATGTTGTAGTTAAGACAGTTGGAGTAGTGTCTAGGAGGTACTCATTCACTGTATCATATTTTTTTACATGTTTCATGTAGTAATAGTTTGTAAAATTAGAAATTTTAACTCTTCAGCTTATTTATATGGATTTGTATTGGTATATGTTTTATTTTTTGTGGGAATTTATTAAGGTAATGCCTCCCTTTTAAGTAAAAAAATAACCTTAATGATATTTTATAAGGTTTGTATTATTATAGGTGGGATTAAAGGGTCATAATTGTCTTTACCTCATACATGAGTGGTGCTCTAATGGGGGTGGTTCATGAAAAGGTGATATTATCATTTATTGTGAGCTTTATGATAGATTATAATGTTTGTAACTAGTGAATTTTTCATTATTCTGGTATGGAAACAATATCATTTAAACCATACCCTATGATAAAGGCAGTGAAGTGGGTACAACATAGATATCTAAGGACCCTTGTGATTGAAACCGTACCCATAATGTCTTAGAGACTTGAAAATTCTTGCGTATTGTGGCACCATGTGATCATGGAAAGACTATAAAAAGCAAAAATTCCTTATTTAGTAAAATTCTATGATTGCATAGTAGAAAATTTTTAACGGGTTCATGCATCATTGTTTTATGTTTTATTTATGGTAATATTTTAATTTTAAAATATTTTATGTGTGTTGATTTTTGTTAGAATAAATATTGATATAATGAATTAATTATAATTATTTTTCAAAAATTATTACAAAATTTACTCATGATAGATAAAATATGATTTCTTAAAATTCATGAAATGATGTGTCGTTTGATTTACTTGATATCTCATGTTATTTTTAAAATTAGATGATTAAATTCATTATAATTAATTATATGGAAATTATATGTTACGAATAGAAATTTTTATTATATAGGAGTATGTTAACATGTTTTCGACAATAATAAAGCTTATTTGAATGATTTTAATTATCATAAGATGGATTTTTTACCTAACATTTTTACATAATTATGTGTAATGGATTTAACCTTCCTGGTCTATGCATTTCCAAATTCTAGTGTTTGGGGTGTCTTGGGGACCATCAGTGACTCATTAAGGAGTTAAATTTCATAATTGAATTAATGGTGGCACCAATGAGCCTCTGTGGAACCGATGGGTATCGGTGGCTCCGATGAGCGTCAATGGCATCGAAGGGCATCAGTAGCACTGATGGTTATCACTAGAAGCAATGGGTTTTCCATAACACCGATCGGCATTGGTGCTAGGGAAATAGTTCTAGGGAGAAGGTTATAGGTCGATGGTTCCCAGGTGACAATGCCAAGGTGATGATGCCAGGGTGATGGTGAGTCACATAATAGTAATTCATTAACGATTTTTCTAGTAAATTCTAGTTTTTCCTTAGTAATGTATGTTTTCAGGTAAAAGTGTTTTAATACCCCTTTCAAAACAATTTAAATACATTAAAATATGTTTTAAACCCCCAATTTTTTGGTGACCCTTGACTTACCAAAACATGTTTCCATTTTTCCTCAGTGTCACACATTTTCCGCCTTTTACAGTTTTACCCCTATTACACATTTTTTATCTATAAAAAGGAAATATATTTACTCAGTGCTATTATCTCCACCATCATTGAGGATAATTAATAAATATCAATTAGTCCTAATGTGTGTAACTACCCTACCACACGGTCGATCCGTGATCTGTATTTTAAGTACTTTGAAATCATCTCCCAAATTTTAGGATCTATACTTTTCTTTAGAAGAGATCATATCTCCCTTTTTTCTTTTCGGTATCTCTTAGTGTGATTGGAGACTTCCTTCTGAGAAGAATCATGTGCCCTTTCTGGAGCCCTTCCTACTCACCCTTGGACTCCTCAAAGTTCTTCCCATACAAGTCATGCATCCCTATTTCTTGGTGGGATGAGAAAACATCGATCGTTGATCATTTAGGTAGGGAATTTTCCTTCATCTATCTTTACGGTGTATCATGCGGGGTGGGTAGGATAATGTTTCCCTCATGATGTGGACTAAACCAAACTTTAAAAAAGATAATTAACAGACTCTAAAGAATGAAGGTATCTTTTTAACGATGGTGTGGTTGTGTTTCCTTTATCTTCATTTTTATGTTGTGAATTCTATGGTCTTGTGACCACTAAAAATAGTGGCGGTTGGTGGTCCTTTCATGTGCACTAATGAACCTCTATTTTTTAATATAATCTTGTGATTAAATGTATGTAACATGTAAAATTGTTAATCCTGTAAATTTAGCTGATAAAATGAATTAACAATGAATAATAATCCTTTTTTGATCACCCTGGTAAACCAAATAGAAAGATGGAACATGATAAATGGTGTGGTTAAATCTTAAAATTCTTCTCCTCTGTTCTTCTAATACGCATGGTTGTTATGGTTGATGCTTGTGGGGTGAAGTGGATGGGGAAGAGATCTCCTGTAGTTCAGTTGTTGGTTGTGGATTTATATTTGTACGGGTATATATGTTGAGGCTTGGTTTGGTTCCAGTACATTGAGGGATCTCACTGATCCCTTTTGTTTTTGTGACATTATAAGAGAACCAGGTGTGAATGCCTAAATTACATCTTGGATGTTTTCCTCCAGTTTTTGTCTTGGATTGTGGCTATTCCTTTTAGTTTATTGATAGTGCATGAATATTTAAATGGAGTCAATTGAACATGATATCAAGAATGGGTACACAAGGGAATTGTTTTTCGTAGAATGGGCTGTACTCTGGTTGTGGTTGTTGTGTGATCGTGCATATAGGAATATTAACAAGTATGGTAGTACTCTGGTTGTGTATGGGCTGGTTTTCAATTTTTTAATTCATAGGTTGTGATGAGTATTTTTTAAATTATATGTATAAATTTAATTCTTGTGTTTCTAAATTTCACCCCACCCATGTTGAGAACTCCATGTCAAACACCCCCCTTTCATAGGGGAGGGTGTTTTTTACAACATTCTAATGAGTGGCTATTTATTATCTCATTTATACTTCATCTTCTAAGTATCCCAGGACTCTTTGGTAAAGATGTGATTGTCTATGGTTCATTATGACCCTTGAACCTTCAAGCAGGGTGTGTTGTGGTGGTTGGCCCAGGTGTGTGCGGGTAGTTTGTTTCCCAATTGTCTTTTGGATGAGGCCCAAGTGTCTTTAGACCTGACAGTGGTTGTTCTGGCCCAGTTCTCTCCATGTGTGGCAGTGGTGTTGTGGCCTAGGTGTTTGCGGGCATAGTGATATGTGGTTGTTGAGGACCAGGTGTCTGCGGGTGGGTTTCGTGGTTGTGGTGTCCTACAAGGTTGCTGTTGGGGCGGCAGTTGGACTATAATGTTACTTATGGGGGAGTTTTGATGCATAGAAAGTCTTAAATTACTAGTGGTAAAGAGCTGCGGGGTACCGAAATATCAATGTTCCATTTATATTACTTTACCTAACATCCATTATTTGGGGTCTATGCCTTGGTGATGTTGGGTGGAGAGTTTCCTTTATAGGTGTTTTGGTTATATCTTTTTCTCACGGGGGATTTGAATACATCCCCACTTGTGCATGAAAAGTTTTGGGTTTCCCTACTGGCTATACCTAAATATTTAACCAATGAATATGAAATTACTTTCAGGATTCTAGGAAAACATTGAGGACCATGTCAGACCATACTATCATGGTCTTTAAGAGTTTTTGTTGCTTCATTTCATTTTATTGTAACTTTCCTAGGGAGTTTTATTATATTTTTTAGCACTTTACTCAGAACATGCATGTGGTAATGGATTTGGGATTTACTCGTACATCTAGTATTGGAGTTGTATGGGTTTTCCCATTTTATCTCCCAATATTTTTCTATAAAGGGTAATGCCTCTCATATTACATCTGATATCATACCCTTTTGTTTTAGTCATGACTCCGGGACCTATTAAAGGTGGGAGTCAGGGGTCATTAACTCTCCTTTAACATAATAAAAGAAGTTTCCGGTAGTTTTTTATCCCTTCGCTCATCATGGTGAAAGAGGGTCCTGACAAAATGTTATCAATGGTGATGGTTGAAAGATAGGATGGAGTTTAGCATTAGGCATAGTGATAATTGAATTGGATTATAGGGAAATAGTGTTATGAAATCATTTTGTGTGGAATTGGTGTGGGGAGACCATTTAAGACATGAGATTTTAGGACCCTCGTGATATGATGCATGGACTCTGGGCCTACCGAATGACCAAGTGGGGCTACCATTATTGTTGGGTTGAGACCCTAAGAATGGTAAACTCATCATAATGAATTTATTTCTTGTGTGTTTTGGGTGTTTGGAGAGTTTAAAATAAACAAAAAGTTTATGAAAAATTATAAAATGAATCTTCTACACTATTTGGGATTATGAATTCTTTGTTTACCTTGTAGATATGGCACTCAAGAGATGACCACGAGTAGTGAGGGCGATCGATGTATCGAATGTTGATTTGGATGATCAAAGGAGTTCTGATCAAGTGGATGAGGATGACCAGTTGTAGAAGATTCTTTATTCCATTCGACAATAGACCCTCAGGAAGTACGAGGGAAGTGTCTCAAACATAGCGACAGAGAACTGGCTTGAGGAGTTGGTGATATCATTATATTAATCCCAGCTCTATCCACGTACTAGATTCTTATGGCTGTAATCCTGATGCGGAGAGCGGTGCATCAGTGGTGGATACTCTATCTCGGGGAGAAGAAGGAGGATGAGGATTCATGTACTGACATCGAGAGAGAGTTATGGGAAGAATTCCTTTCTTCCACAATGATGGATAAGAAGAGTAAATATCTACTCTCCCTTTAGTAAGGGAGTATTTCAATAAGATATTTGGGGATCATGTTCATGGAACTCCTTCATTTCACTTCAGCCCTCTTCCTCGATGAGAAATCACGGGCAAGGCACATAGAGGAGGCACTCCAACCTTCCATGCATAATGATGTTACTCCCTTCACTATACCAAAGTACTTGGAGGTCGAAAAGAATGATTAAGTGGTGGAGAGGATGTACATACCTGGAGGTGTTCCGTGAGAGGGTATCTAGTTGAACTCGTTGAAGGGGAAGGCCATTAGTAACATGCCTCTAACATCAGGTCCTACTTTGTTTTGGCTGATGGGGAGCAGGCCTCTATAGTTCCAATTTTGATCTCCCGGTCCTCGTCCTTTCTCCAAGAACCTAGGACCAAGATGTATTATCTGTGGTAGTCGTGGGAGTCTCCGGAAGCGGTACATGGACAGAGTGAAGTACATGGAGGTGGGTAGGTTCAGTGGCCACCTCAAAAATAGTCATTTCCAGCCAGACCCTTTCAGGAGTAGCAGCATGGGTAGCAAGATCCCGCTATTCCAATAGAAGATATTGCACGAGGAGGCTGACCTCAAGGAACTCCATAAAGACCTCATCAATGGAATGGTTTGGGAGGCTTCTGACAACTTAGGGGAAGAGGAGATGGGAATCGACTGTTGCATGTTGTAGAGGCATCTGTTCTTGTAGGCCCATAGGTTGTTCGAGGTACGATCAACTCATTTAATACTCTTATTACTACATTGTTTGATTAATGAACTTAATACTCCATCATTACACCCATCCTACCCCATTATCTGGTTATAGACACAAAGAGACATCTCGTTCCCCTGGTATTGAGTATTCCAGTCAGAGGTCAGACCATCGTTTCTTACATTTTTCGATGATGCACACTAATGTTGGGGTCACATCAGTCTATTTGGGAAATTATTTTGCCACATATGCATCTATATGTTGTCATTTGAAGAATATATGGTTTTTCTATGTGTGTTCCATTATTGACTGTATCTGGGGAAGGATCGTGTTCTTAGATATGGGTGGTAACTGTCTAGCTTTTTTTAGTGAGTAGGGTTTTTGGGAGGGAATCTGACGTGTGGAGCCCCTTCATTCCATTCTAATGGAGTTTTCAGTGGAACTAACATACTAAGAGATGGTGTATGTCCTATGAATCTTTAGTGAGTTCCAATACTTCTTCCATGATGAGTTTATGACCTTAACCCCTTTATGTGATGTTGAGTTTTGGATATACTTACAACCCAGTTCTCGTCTAATTTTGAGGGATCACTATTCGATGGCACCTTCTGAGTTTCGAGAGTTTGGGAACCAGGTGGATGACCTGGTGAAGAAGGTTTTTATCGGACCAAGAACATCTTAGTGGGGTGGTCTAGTTCTATTTTCGAAGATGGGATATGGTGGTGTTAGGTTGTGCATAGACTACTGATGATTGAACGAGGTAATGGTCATGAACCCCTACCACCTAATGAAGATCGTGTCCTTTTTGACTAGTTGAGGGGATAGGTTTGTTCTCTATGATCGACCTGCAGTTTGGATATGACCATTTGAGTGTGAATTAGGGAGACATCTCGAAGACAGCTTTCAGATTCATATATGGTAACATTGAGATTGTGGTCAAGCCTTTCGTCATCATGAACACACCATCCATGTTCATGGGGCTCATGAAATCTATTTTACATTAATATCTAGACTGGTTCATAGTCATGTTTATTCATGACATCTTGATCTACTCAAGATCAGAAGAGTATGGCCCTATGCATATTAGGATGCTTTTGGAGGTCCTCCGACACCACCAATTCTACCGGAGTTTGTCCTAGTGCATGTTCTAGACAAAAGAGGTGTACATTCTTGGACACGTGGTGTCCCAAAAGGGAATAGTAGTGGATCTGTAAAAGTATGAAACTGTTTTTTCTCGAAAAACACCCAAGAAAATTATATAGGTTCGTTGTTTCCTGGGACTAAGAGATTACTACTAAATGTTTGTTCTCAACTGATCTCGAGTTACAACGACTTTGATAGACTTGAACAAGAAAGTTCGGCCTTTCATTGGAGTGAGCAATTCCAGGCAACCTTCAGTCATCTAAAGGGGAAACTGGTCAGTGCCCCAGTACTGAGGTTTCAAGAGGAAGGGGTAACATTGGAAGTGTTCAGCAATGCTTCTAGTCTAGGCTTGGGGTGTGTGTTGATGTAGCTATGAGGAGTTATCTCTTATTGGTATAGGCAGTTACATCCTCATGAAAATAAATATTCCACCCACAGCGTGGATCTTGAAGTGATTGTGTTCACACTGAAGTTGCGGCGGAGTTACCTCGTTAGCTAACACTTTGTGGTATTCCCAAATCACGTAAGCTTAAGGTATGTATTCTCCCAGTGAGACTTGAACTTGTGGTAGTGGAGGAGGATGGAGTTTCTTTATGACTAAAACATTTTCATCTCCAACACCTTAGGAAATAGAATCATGGTGGATGATGCCTTGATCCTGAAGTCACAGAGTGATGCGGTCCGAGAGTCGGCAGATACTTGGATGGTGATAGAGGAGTTGGCTAACATCTGCTTGGATGAAAGGGTGGAGGATGGTAGGGGATATATGATTTAGGTTAGAGTATAATATTACTTGGTATGGAAGGTGACAGAGTCTTAGTGGGGATACATGGAGGCTGATGTGATGCTTGATTGTGTTATACAGGGCAATGCTCCAGAAGGATGATCAGAAGATGGTCAGAATCATATTGTGTTTTCATGGAAATTAGGTTTTCCCAGTGGAAATGAACGAGAGAGTTCTCAATGAGTTCCATAACTCACCCATGGAGGTACACCTAGGAGTTTACAAGAAGTACTGGGGCATGAGAGGTCAGTTTTGGTGGCTCTGAGTGAAGCGAGTATTGGCAGAGTTTTGGGAAAAGTGTCTCGTGTCCCAGTAGGTGATGGCTAAGGACCATGTTTTGAGTGGTCAGTTACAGCCCTTAGACACTGTTGAGTAGAAGTGGGATGAAGTTTCAATGTATTTCATCATTAATAAACCTAGGGATCAAGGAGGATGTGATGCTATGTGGATGGTGGTGGACTAGCTGATGAAATCAGATCACTTTTGGGTAATCAATGAGTTGAGTGTGGTGGATAACTTAACACAGTAGTGTGTGGATAAGGTGGTGTTGTTTCATGGATTTCCAAAGTCCGTAGTCTCAGATCAAGATACACATTTTAATTCCTGACTCTGGTGGGGATTACAATATGCTTTTGGAACCCTGTTATGCCCTATCACTACTTCCCACCCTTAGACGGATGGGTAGACATATCAGACCATCCATATGTCGGAGGATATGCTGTAGGAATGCGTTCTTGACATCAAAGTATCATGGGTATGAAACTTACCATTGGTAGAGTTATACTACAATAATAACTATCACTCTACCACTGGTATGGATACGTTTGAAGCCTTGTATGGAAGTCCGTGTTGTTTTCCCGTGTGGTAGACCAAGGTCGGGGAAGTTGGAATTCTTGGCCCATAGGTAGTTCAGAGCATGGAATAGAATGTTTAGCTTGTCAGTGACAGGATGAACGTGGATCAATTCTTTTAGAGGTCATATTCCAATCATAGGAGGATAACCTTAGGGATTGAATATGGATACCATGTGTTCTTTAATGTATCCCCTCGGCATGGGAAACAAAGGTTGGATAAGGGAGTAATATTTCTTCCAATTTTTTCCCCTCTGCACGATGACTCACACATCCTCGACTATAGAGATCAGGATATTGTGGTTGATGCAACGATTGTGGAGCGACCAATGGGGATCAATAATATTGAGAATAAGGTGCATTTTGGATGAACCATTCCCTTGGTTCGTGTGTTGTGGAAGCTTGGTGGCCTAAAGGAGAGTTCCTTGGAACCAGAGGCACATATACATGCCCAGTACCCAGAGATATTTTTAGTTTTGTTTTGAGTTTTTTTACTTAATTATGTTCTAGTTATTGACCTTGTTAACTCTATTATGGGATTTTATCCTTTCATATAATGTCAGTAAAATTACTCAATGTGGGGAGGGTAGGACCTGACCCATAATCAAGACTCATTAGGGTGAGTGTGATTAAACCCATGCTGGCGAGTCATTGCCTCCCAAAGTGGATAGTATCTTGATATGGATCAAGGGAATCCCTAACCCATATGTCTAGATGGTGTGAGATTTATTTGTTTGTGTGATTTATCTGGGTGGATGAGAGGTAGAATATTAGCATTTGTTTATGAGATAGATGCGGGAGATGTGTTCCTAGATACCAATGTTTGTTTTGTCTTTCGAACAACTGTATGGTGGCTAGTCCTTGAGAGGTATTTTGTGAGGTGGTTGTTCGGACCACCCTCTTTTATTTGGGTTAACTATTGAATTATCTATGGTGAGAATATTTTGAAAGGTATCTGATGTAATGTCCCAGAACCTCCTGGTAAATTAATTTTCCAAATTCTGGTGTTTCGGGTGTCCTGGGAACCATCGGTGACTCGTTAATGTGTTTTCCAAATTTCAGGATTGACTGAACGGTGGCACTAATGATCGTCGGTGGCACCAATGGGAATCATTAGAACCGATGGGTTTTCCATAGCACTGATAGGCATCAATGATATAGAGATGGTACCAGAGAAACTGTTCTAAGGAGAGGTTTCTAGGGCAATATTCTTGTGGCGATGGTGCCGGAGGGATGGTCACTCACCTAACATTGAGTCATTCCCGAATTTTCTAGGACCATGCAGTTTTCCCACATAACTTATCATTTGATATCATAGTGTTTTATTACCCCTTTAAAATCCATTTAAATATGGTAAAATAAGTTTTAAACCCCAAATATTAAAGAGACCTTTGAGTTACCAAAACATGTGCCCTTTTTCCGGGTTGTCACAACTTTTTTCTTTTTTACAGTTTCACCCATGTTACACATTTTACTCCATTTTATGGAAATATTTTAACTCATATCCATTATCTCCAACATCTATGAGGATAATTATTAAATGTGAATTAATCCCAACGTGTTAAACCACCCAACTAGGTGGTCAAACCACAATCCGACTTTTATGTACGTTGAAATCATCTCCCTGATTTTAGGATCTAGATTTCCATAAGATGTGATCCTCTCTTCCCTTTGTCCATCTGTTCTCTCTTAGTGCGACTAGAGACTTCCTTTAGAGATTAATCAGGTTTCCATACTAGAGCCCTTCCCACCCACCCATGGAGTCTTCAATGTTCTTCCTCTACAAGTCGTGCATCCCCAGTTCTAGGCACGAGGAGAAAACATTGATCGTTTATCATCTAGGTAGTGGATTTCCTTTGTCTCTATTTACTGTGTATCATGCGGGGTGGGTAGGATAATGTTTCCCACGATACGTGCATGAAACCAAACCATTATGAAGATAATAAACATACTCAAATGAATGATGGTGTGAGTTTGAGGGTGGTGTTGTTTTGTTTATTTTGTCTTCATTTGTAGGTAACGAATTGTATGGGATTGTGTCTACTGAAAATAGTTGTAGTTGGTGGTCCTTTCTTGCGGACTAATGAACCTCTGTTTTTATGGATAATCATGTGATTGAATGTATGTAACATGTAAACTAGTAAATAATGTAATTTTGGATTATAAAATGGATTCCGAATGAGTAATCATCCATGTCTAATCACCTCAATTAACTAAACAGAGTAAACGAACTTGATAAATGGTGTGGTTAAATCTGAAAACACCCTTATCTGTTCTGCTAATACACATGGTTTTTCTTAATGATGATTGTGGGGTTAAGTGGATGGGGATGGGATCTCCAGATGATCAGTTGTTGATTGTGTATTTGGGGCTATTTAGGGTAATATGTTGGGGATTGGTTTAGTTCTAGTACTACAAAGGATCTCACTAATCCATTTTGTTGTTGTTACATTACAAGAGAACCGAGTGTGAATTCGTAAATTAATGCTTGTTTATTTGTATTTCATTTGATGTATTGGATTGAGGCTATGAAATTAGTTTCCCAGTAGTGAATTAATATTAAAATGGAATCCCTTGAACATGATAACAAGAATGGATACAGTAGGGTTTTTTTTTCTAGAAATGGGTTGTGCTCTGGTTGTGTATATAGTGTGTTTCTGCATGTAGGAATATTAATGAAGGTGGTTTTAGTATTGATGTGTATGGGGTGGTTTTATTTTTTTGGAACCCTTAGGTTTGTATGAGTGATTTATTAATTATATGTATAAATTTAATTGTTGTGTTTCTTATTTTCACCCCACCAATGTTGAGAACGGCGTGCTGAACACCCCCATATCATGTGGGGGGGGTGGGGGGGGGGGGGGTTCCAATCATTCTTATGAGTGGCTTGTTATTAGCTTCATTCTGCACCTTCTCCCAGGTATCCCAAGACTCTTCAGGTAGGCTATGATGGAATAAGTTTTACTATGGCCCATGAATATTAGGGTTGGGTGTGTTCTGGCATTTGGCCTGGTGTGTGTGGGAAGGTTTGTTTCCCATGTGTCTTTAGGAGGAGGACCAGGTGTCTTCAGGCATGGAAGTGGTTGTTCTGGCCCAGGTGTCTTCTTCTGTGGTAGTGGTTGTTATGGACGTGGTGTTTGAGGGCGTATTGATGTGGGGTTGTTGAGGCACATGTGTCTATGAGCGGGATGAATGGTTGTGGTTTCCCACAATGTTGTTGTTGGGGTGGTAGTGGGAATGCATTAAAAATTATGGGGGAGGATTGATGCATAGGATTTCTTAAATGACTAGTGGGAAAGAGGTGTAGGGTACCAAAATATCGATGTGCATTACTATTAATTTACCTGGCTTGCATTTTTTAGGGAGCGTGCTTTGGTGATTTTGGGTGGATAGTTTCCTTACAAGGTGTTTTGGTTATCTCTTTTTCTCACGGGGAATTTTAATTCCTCCACACTTGTGCATGAGATCTTTTGATTTTCCCTACTTTTTATACCTATATACTCACCCTACTTATATAAAATGGCTTTCAGGATTCTAGGAGGACAATGATGACCAATGCATACCTTAGTTGCTTAGGATTCAAGAGTTTTAGTTTCTCCGTTTATTTTTTTGGTAATTTGTTATAGATTTTTGTTGTATATTTTAGAACTTTACTTTGAACATCGATGTGAGAATGGTTTTTTGGATTTACTCTTACTTATAGTTTTGGAGTTGTTTGAGGTTACCATCTTATCTCCCAACATTTTTCTATAAAAGCTTAGCGCCTCCCATATTACATGTTATTTTATTCCTTGGTGCTAGTCGCCACTCCGGGACCTACTGAAGGCAGGACTGGAGGGTCATTATCTCTCCTTCAACTTGAAGAAGGAAGGGTATGATAGTTTTATGTCCGTTCCCTCATAATAGTGAAGGCGGGTGATGAAATAATGCATTTTCTAAAGTTTTAATTAATTATTGTTTTTGAAAAAATGATTTCAATATAATTGTTTAGATTATAATGCTTCTTAATATGATATATTATTTTTGTGTTATATTGAGATTCCAATTTTCAAAATTAATTAATATAAATTCATGTTATATGTATGAGTTTGTTTAATTGACAAGCATGATAACATTTTTATTTTTATTTATTAGAATGTATGACTTAATGAATAATTTGAATAATTGTGATTTTTTGGAATTAGTGGTGCAGAATTTATATTGATAAGTAATGTGATATGTAAGAACTGATTAATATGAGGAACTGGTTTAAAATTGTTGTCTGTTATAAACAATTGTATGGGAATTATTTTGTAATTACATGACATATGAAAAGCTATATGTCCATGTTGAGCATAAATAAATTTTTCTTCATAATTTAAATTTAAATTTAATGAACAAGTATGAAGAATTATAGACCTGTGTTCATAAATAAATAAATACGAAGAATGAAAAAACAGCAATGAATAAATTATAACAATATAAGTAATTTGATACATGTATTATAGGAATTTAGAAGTTATATTGGCATTAAATATGAATATTCCGTAGACAAAATTCCTGAAATTTATCATTTATTGAGGATTTAATATACTATACATTTATATGAAAAATTATCTTGACTAGTTAAATATTGAAAATCCTTCTTGATGGAGTGATTTCTTTTGGCCATTTTATGGATGATGATAGATCACCTCATATTAATGATTTGTAAAAGAATTTATTATAAATTTTTGTTTATTTTGGGAATAAGTTGATATGATAATATATGATTTGTGGGGAAAGGTAATGATTGATATCAAAATGTGTTGTGGATGAATATATGAGAAACTGCATATGGATAATTTTCGTTATGATATTTCTTTATTTACTAGATGTAATTTTATTATGTTCTAGTTGTTGATTCCTATTTAATTTTCATTATAATATTACCGGTTGCTATTTGATATTGATTATCCATAATTTATTATATTATGGTCATTGATTAGTTAAATTATTAACCACTAGGGGATAAGTTTCATAATACAAAGAAGATATAAATAATTCATATTTATTTGGTGTTTATTGCTATTATAAATAATCAAATAATATGATTTATTTCTTGAAAAATATGATCAAAACAAAATAAAAAATTTAATAATATAATGATAGATATTTTTGTCCATCTATGTTAGTACATAATTTATTATTTCATGAATGCAATAATTGATGTAGTTTTGGTTGATATTTGACAATTTTTATTACAGGTTTCATGTTTTTTTCCAATATAAAAATGTTCTATTTTTTATAATTTAAAGATGATACACAATAATGGGTTAGTTAAAAATAGATCTCATGACATAGTTTTTCTGCTATGAATATTTTGGGGTAATGTTCTTAGTGCTGTTAATATATTTAAATGGATTTAAGATAACCATGTTGTATTCATAAGAAACTAATTGAAAATGATTGATTCTACAATATGAAAAACTAGATATTAACCATGAAAAATGCCTCGAAGTAGGATCATTATTATATTCTAATTTTATACATTAGGGTATCATAAACATGACTAATCTAAGCCTTGGTATGTCTCTCAGTCCTCTGTGAATATCTCTATAATTAGTTAGTGTAGATAGTCCATTCTTTATAAATAAATTTAGATATATTTTGATGATAATCATAATTTTATCAAAAATAAATGGGGTGAGTATTGATTTTGTGAGATTAATGAATTATTGTTGAACATATTTTTTTTAAAACATTTGTTTTCAAGAATAAAATTTATTTTGAATGGTTTCTAATTTATCTAAATTATTTTGGACTCCATCCTCCTTTTTATGGTTGGTTTTCCTGGTGTGTAGTTGTTTTGTGACGTATCTCCACACAACCATTAAGAATTGGGACACTCTTAATTTTTTTGGGTTTGGATTCTCATGGTATATTATCATTTGAGAGGTATTTAATATGAAGACCCATGTATTGCTTATTTTTCATAGATTAACCTCAATTTCTATTTGTGCTTTATTTTAGTTTTTAAGGATGAGAATTGTTTGAGTGATATCTATTATATGGTCCTATATTTTCCAATGTCCCATTATCATTTATATACTGTAGAGGGTTCATGGAATTCCATCATGTTATGATTATTCAATTTTATTGTAGGAAATGATAATTAAATATTTTAAGTATTTAATTAAAAATATTTTGAGGATAATATGGTATATGAGGTATGGAATGGTCATCCCGCTCTGTGTATAGGGTTCTTCAAAAAATGGACATTCCATAATTTGTGGATTTTTAGATCCTTTCATCATAAGGGAGTGCATATCCATATATACATGGAAGTCATTATGGTCACTTAAGAGATGTTTTTTCCATCATTGGGAAACCAAAAGGGTATAAGGATTATGGAATCCAAGGTTGTTTCATTTTCTAAGGTCCAATATATGAAGGATTTGATGGTAAACCATAGAGATCCGAGTCTATAAGTTGATGATGATACAGATCATGTTCATGGTGTGGATCTAAAATATAGTTTCTCGGATGACCCTTGGGAGACCACAAGGGATTCTGCGATTATGAAAACCAGGGTTATGTCATCTTTCTATTTTCCATATTTGAAGGATCTGAAGGAAAACAATAGGGTTCAGAGTTGACAAATCAAGGGCTCCATATAAGATTTTTTAAAATTGGTTTTCTTAAAAAAATTAAAAAAAACTCGTATGTTAATTTTATTTTTATAAATACACATTAAAGGAAGAAGTGCAACATATTCCATTCTTATAAACCTAAAAAAATTTAATTTTTGTATTTTGTATTTTTTTATTTTGTATTTGCTTGGTTTTGATTATATATATATATATATAAATAAAAACAAAAATTCTCAACAGAATTTATCTCATATTTAATATCTAGAAGTACTTCCATTACAAGAATCTAGATTCTGATAGAAGCTCTCATATATGGATTCCTTTTATAGGAGGTCTTACCATGAAAATCATCATGCATTTCTGATATGGGATTTTGGTTCTCCCTTTCCTGCAGAGAACATTCTGTATTTCTGATGTGGGATTATATTTCATGCACCTGAATTTAAATGAAAGTAAATTATAATCTATAAGACCAATAAAAATGAAAGATAAAACATGGATAAAACATATTAATATAGTAAAAAACAAAAAAAATTCAAAAACATTATGATAAAAAAAAATATATAAGCTATCAAAACAACCTATTTGAAATATAAAAACATCTCAAGTACGTTCCTTTGAAAGACTATAAAATATTAAATATAATACCACAATAAATGAATTGTAAAATATGGAATAAACATATAACAAATAGTTGAAAATAATCAGAATTTCATGAAAACAATTGACGGAATATAATTTATATGTTTTTAAAGACACCTACATAAAACTAAAAAATGATTCAAGTATGTGACATTTAATGCCTATAAAATATAAACTATAATACCAACATAAATGAGACCTAAAACATTGATTAAACATATAATAACTAGTTGAAAAAAATAATTTCGTAAAAAATGTTCCAACAAAATAATTTATAAGCGTTCAAAACCACCTACTTGAAACATAAAAACGTTTCATGTTTTTGGCTTTGAAAGACTATAAAATATAAACTATAAGACCCATTTAATTTAAACATAAAACATGGATTAAACATATAATAAATAGTTAATAATTAATTAGTTAATTAGTAAGATAATTAGTAATTATATAATAAATAATTAGTTAAACAGTAATAAAATTATTAATTTTACATTATACAATTAATTAGAAAGTTTGTAAAATCATTATTAATTACATAATAATTAATTAGTAATATAATTATTAATTATACAATTATTCATTATTAATAATTAATTAGTTATTCAGTAATATTATTATTAAGTATTAATTATATAACTAATTACTAAATTTGTAATATCATTATTAACTATATAGTAATTAATTAGTAATATAATTATTATTTATGTAATTATTAAATATATAATAATTTATTAGTAAATTAGTAATATAACCATTTATTATTAATTATTAATTATTAATTATATAATTATTAATATATTATAATTAATTAGTTGAATAGTAATATAATTATTAATTATATAATAATTAATTAGTTAATTAGTAATATTATTATTTATTATATAATCATTAATTAGATAATAAGTAATATATTTATTAATTATAAAATAATTAATTTGTTAATTACAAATATAATTATTAATTATAATTATTAATTATAATTATTTATTATTCATTATTAATAATTAATTATATAATGCTTAATTAGTGAATTTGAAATATAATTATTAATTATATTATAATTAATTAGTAATTGGTAATACAAATAATAATTACATCACAATTAATTAGTTAATTTTTAATATAATTATTCATTATAATTATTAATTATTAATTATATATTAATTAATTAATTAATTAGTAATATAATTGTTTATTAGAATTATTAATTATTTATTATATGAAAAAGAATTAGTAAATTAATAACATATTTATTCATTATAATTAATAATTATATTCTTCATTAATAAAAAAATTTATATAATTAATATTTATACTACCAATTAGATAATTAATTATTAACTAATTAATTATTAATATTTACAAATTACTAACTAATTATTATATAATTACTTATAATATAATTAATAATTTATTACTGATTAACTAATTAATAAATAATAACAATTAAATACAAATTAATAAATACTATTTATAATGAATAATTATATTAATAATTAACTAATTCATTATTATGTAATAATTTTTAATAAATACAAATTAATAATTACAATAAATATTTATAATTTATAATTATAATACTAATTTAATAATTATAAAAAGTCGATCGGCTCTATATTTCTAAAAAAATTAATAATTAACTATTATATAATTAAAAATTATATTACTAATTAACTAATTAATTTTTATATAATTAATTATTAATAATTTCTAATTAACTAGTTACTATATATATAATCATTAATTATATTTCTAATTAACTAATTAATTAGTATATAATTTTTTTAATAAATAATAAATAATAATTATAATGAATTATTATAATTTATAAATAGATTACTATTTAACTAATTAACTACTTTATAAGTAATATCTCTCCCACTGTGAGAGCATCCCTTCCTAGGTCATCCTAGGGTTTGGCGGTTCTTGGGTGATATGCAACATCGAGGACGCGATAGAAGCCCTATTTTTTAGAGATAGGCGTCTACGACGGTTCTCCCAGATCCACCCTGGTTGTTCCTCCCCATCGGCATAGCCTTCTTCTCAGCTTGTTATCCCTCATCGGCATTGTTATGGTCTTCTTCAACATCACATCCGATTTTTGTGCTATGGTTCTCTTCCTCAATTGTGGCCGCTCCTCGAGGGCTTGTCCCCAATCTACACCTCTTAGTTCCGATCTACTTCTTCAGGTTTCTGATCTACAACCTGCAGTTTCCGATTGTGGACTCTTCTCAATGACGTTCTATTCTTGATTGATGGACAGAAGTACCTGTTCTTCTACTTACACCCTTCGATCTGTAGATTTAGTTTTCTGATGTTCATCTGGTGTTTTTCCATCAACGGTTGTGGTTTCTGTTTGGCTTCCAACCGTCGTATGGCTTCCGACACTCAATTGACTTCCGATTGTTTCTGCTCGCAAAGGTCCCTAATAGTAGAGAAATTTGATTTGATCGCGAAGTGTCCTCTCATGAAGGTCATGGCCGTGAAGGACATAGCCGTGAAGGGTTTGGATTGCGAATTGTTCGCTCGTTAAGGTTTTTGATCGCGATGTGTCTGCACACGATGTGTTTTCTCACGAAGTGTTTCCTCGTGAAGGTCTTCGCCGCGAAGGACTTGGCCGCGAATTCATTGGATCAAAAAGTGTTTTCTCGCGAAGGTCTTGTATTAATGTGTTTACATATGAAGTATAGGATTGGGAATGTTTTCTCTCGAAGGTCTTGGTCGGTGGAGATTTTTGAACACATAAGTTTTTTCTTGCGGTGGGATTTCCCCATAGAGGTTGTTGCTGGCACGGGGTCACGAAGGTCTCAGGTCACTGAGGGTTTGGTTCATTCACTTTTTTTCCCACAAAGGTTATGCTCTCAGAGGACGCTGCTCGCAAAGGGGTTTTTGGGGACGAGGGAAGTTTTTAGTTTCAGTTAAACAGAGATGGACCTAATGAATCACTGGCGAAACGTCTCCTTAACATATAAAGAAAAATCGGCAATTTCTATATGAGAGAGTGAATATGTGTTTATATCATAGCAATTTTCCATGCTTATTGTTGGAAAATTCCTAGAAAAAAGGTCCTTTAATCAGGGATCGTTGAAAAATACTCTGCAAAATATCTGGCGACTACAGGACGATGTTTCTATAAGATAAGTGGAAGCATGACTCCTAGTATTTGAATTCTTCAATGAAGGAGATAAATTGAAAGACCTCAAAGGTCGACCATGGTCCTTTGACAACCAAATCATACAGATGGAGGACCTTAAAGGAGATGAACATTTTCAGTCAGTTAATATTAGTTGCTCATTTTCTGGATTCGAATTAGAGGAATTCCCTTTCATGGTAGAACAAAACTTGTAGAAGCATCGGTTCATTTGTGGAATGGGACCACTCCTATCCAATTTACTGAGGACCTTTTGTGTGAATCAGAGCTTCTATGGATGTTGCACATCCTCTTATAAGGGGCATGTTTTTGACAATTGCGGACTCTGACATCTAGTTTTCTTTTGAGTTTGAATAGAATCCTATTTTTTTTCTTTTGTGGATGCCTCATACACATAGAAAAGGAATGTGAGGCAAAGAAGGAGGATGGACATGGAAATGTGTTTTTGAAATACAGTCCCTGGCTCCATGCAAAAACCTATGGGGAGGATTTTATTTCCGAAGTTGAAAAACATCAAGACTACGGCAAACTACCGAAGGCTCTTAATAAACAGGATGAACCAAATCATACTAATATTATCATGCTTGGTCCACCAAATATTTCTGATGACATCCATGTGGTTCAATGGGCTGAAGGAAGGAATCAGGACTGGCCATGGACCTCAGTCAAGGTGAGGGAACAACACATGAGTCAGGGGCAGGGGCCGACTGCCCCCCGAAGCCAGACAACAACTATTTTGAAGGCCATTTCCTCCACATCTTCTAAGTTGCAACCAAACTGCAAGGAACCACTACACCCAGGCTCAGGGGTACAAAAGCTATGCAATGACCCACTAGACCCGGTTCCAAGTTTATAGGATGTTTCTCCTAGTGCTACCCCACACACAGTAGATGACATGACAGGGATCACATTCACAGGTACTATAGATCCTCATACATGGAAAAGAATGATTAGAGGGGATAAGGTTGTGGATCCCCCCAGTACACAACCCAGGGACCATAAATGACGTTTGGAGGCCTCTCAGACAACTGAGAGCCATCCAAAGAGGTGGAAAGTGGTAGATGACGGGAGAGAAGTCTATGTTTCAGAGGCAGCGGCGGGTGTGTCCCAGCCCCACCAAGGGAAATGAAAATCTTATGCTGGAACTGTCAGGGGCTTGGAAATCCTTGAACAGTTCGCGTTCTCCATCATTGGAGTTCCAAATTTCCCCCAGACATAGTTTTTGTTTCCGAAACTGTGTTGGATTGCAAGGATGTGGGCCCTATGGGCCGGAAGATATGGTTCCAAAAAGACTTACCCATTTGAATATAGGGACACTCAGGTGGAATTTTCCTCTTTTGAAAGGAGGACCCTTGGGTCAATATCTCTAATTACTCAAGTAACCACATTGTTGTGATGGTTGCTGGCCTAGGGGCTCCTCCTTAGTTGTTTGTTGGGTCATATGGGTGGCTAGGATGGCAGGATAAAGAAAGATCAAGGGCCCTTTTGACGCTACTATGGGACTCCCTCCTTGGCCCTCTTCTGATGGGGGGGGGGTATTTTAATGAGTTCATGTCTCCTAATAATAAAGAAGGGGGGCATGTGAGGAGTGGTGCTGCGATGAAAAATTCTAGGATGTATCTTGTTTCGAACTCTCTTCATGAACTTGGGTTTTCTTGCTTTCAATTTACCTAGCATCGGGGAAGGTCAATGGAGAACCACCTGGTGGAAAGGTTAGGCAGATTTGATGGGAATGATGAGTGGACCTCTCTTTTCCATGCCTTCTCTATCGTCCACCTGCCCCCATCTCCTCTAACCACTGCCCAATTATTATGTCAACTGTCTCACAAGGGCAATAGAGGGGACCTGAGTGAACCTTCCTTTTTTAAAGTAAGTGGCTCTAAGATAGTGATTGTGAATAGGTGGTTCAAGAGGCTTGGGAGGGATCTAATCGGTTCATCCTGTCCAACTTTCACATTGTGGCATCTCACCTTTAGATGTAGAGCTCAGCTAGGTATGGTAACTTTTACCGACATATTAAGGAGGCGGAGAATCAATTAAAGCGACTCCACTCATGTCCTTGTTGTGAATCTGTCCCTAGAAACATCTCTGTGGCAGAAAGGAATCTTAATGCAGCTCAGAGGGAGAAAGAGAGTTTTTGGTTCATTCTGGTATGAGATTCCCACATCAAAGATGGTGAACAGAACACCATCTTTTTTCAAGAACGAGCCTTTGCGAAGAGAAGAAAGAATCATATAGCTCATCTGGAAGAACCCACAGGAATAGTTGCACCTAACATAAATGACATTCAGTCCATTATAATGAACTTTTTCAGTAACCTCAATTCATCAAAAAGTATTAGCACTCCCCCATGCCTGATAGGATGCATCCCAAAGTTGATTACAAAATACATGAATCGGTACCTGGAAAGTGATTTTTCTAAAGAGGGAGTTCGTGGGGCCCTGCATCTTATTCACTCCACCAAGGAACTGGGGCCTGATGAGTTTCATTCTAAGTTCATTAAACATTTTTGGAATATACTGGGGCCTGATGTGGTGGCCCTAATGAAGGTGGTGTGGGACAAAAGACCTTCTCTTGAATCCATGAATTAAACTCTTATTATTCTTATCCCTAAATCGTAGTGCCCTCAAGAAAATATCGGAGTTTTGGCCAATCAGCATGTGTAATGCGTTTTATAAAATTTTCTTCAAAATCATGGTGGATAGACTTCGGATTTTTATCCCACATCTTTTCTCAGATAACCAAAGTTCTTTCATTCCAAAGATATCTATTACGGACAATGCTGCCATTGCCATTGAGTTATTCCACTCCATGACAACTCGCTCCTCATCCAAGCATGGAACCATGGTAATGAAGCTTGATATGATGAATCCTTATGACATAGTTGAATGGCCTTTTCTCAAACTTGTTCTATCCAGGTTGGGCTTTGGGATGAAATGGATCTCTAATGTTATGAATTGTGTTATGTCTGTCTCCTACTGAATCAATATTAATGGGGTCCCTTCAGCTAGATTTAATCTGTCAAGAGGATTGAGACAAGGGGAACCCCTATCACCTTACCTCTTCATTTAGGTGGTAGATGTCTTTTCTCATCTCATCCTGAAGGTAACAGATCATGGAGTTATCCATGGGGCTACGGTATGTAGAAATGTCCCATATCTCTCATCTATTCTTTGCAGATGATAGACTCAATTTCACGCGTTCTACCCCACAATAATGTAGTGAGGAGCTGAATGTCATCAATTTGTACGAAAAGGCCTCTGGGAATTGTCTTAATGCTTTGAAATCAGAGTTATCTTTTAGTAAAGGCGTCCCCCAAGGTAAGAGAGAGGATTTTCAGAGAATTTGTGGGTTTTCACTGGTTGATAAGCATCCTATGTACCTGGGCCTCCTAAACCTGGTGGGTAGGTCGAAGAAAAAAGTTTTTGGTGCGATTGTGGATATGGTGGATAATCTGAATTGTCGATGGCCTAGTAGGAAGATTTACATTGTGGGAAAGGATGTTCTCGTGAAGTTATTGACCAAAGTAATCCCTTCTTATGCTATGTCATTGTTTAATTTCCAAGAAATTCCCATTGATCAAATACACACCTGGTTGGCCGATTTATGGGGGGGCTCCCATGAGGGGAAACATAATTTCCATTGGATGTCATGGGAGAAGCTATGTGTTTCAAAATTCTGTGGCGGGCTTGGCTTCCAAAATCTTAAATGGTTTAACGAGGCTCTGTTTGTGAATCAAGGATGGCGCCTTCTTTCCAACCCAAATGCCCTATTCTCAAATGTGATGCGAGCTAAGTACTTCCCTCATTCTGATTTTTTGCATGCCCAGATGGGGCCACAACCAAGTTCTATGTGAAGGATCATTTGGGGAGAAACATATCTCATTGATTTGAGATGCATGTAATGAATTGATGATTGGTGTAATATTAACATTTGGAATGATCCATGGATGGAAGATGGCGCTAATCATAATGTCTCCTCACCTGTTGTTCCTGGATTCGAAGATTCAAGGCTACATGACCTGCTCAATGAATAGCTTGAGGAGTGGGATGAGGAGAAGCTATACTGCTGGTTTAACGAGGTGGATCGTCATCTCATCTTGGGTATACCTCTCACACCAAGAATGGGTAATGACTAGATTTTCTGGACTAGGGAACCTCATGGGAGATATTTTATTTGTTCGGGTTACAAAATGAGGGTTCATGGTTTTTCCCAGCTCTTTACCGATAATTGGTGGAAGTGCCTCTAGTCCCTCACCGCCCCCTAAGGTGAAATTTATTTGGTGTTAGGTCTGTGTTGGGGTTCTTCCGACCCATGAAATTCTGGTTTTGCGACATTTGGCGAAGGACGACACTTTTCCTTTGTTCCTCCAATATGTGGAATCCCCTCTGCATGAAATTCTTTCCTGTAAGGGGGTAAAATGGGTGTATAAGTTCTGGAGGCCAATTTTTTGTATTTTCTTTGATCCTTCAATTAGATTGGTCCCAATCCATACTAAATGGGTGTCTTCTCTGGAACTGAGAGTGGTAGGGATGATATTCACAATTACTTGGTTGGTTTGGACTCGACACAATGAAGGCAATTTCCAAATAAAGGAGACCCATGATCACCTATGGGTGGATCGAGCTTTCGAGTGGATGAATGGTAGGAAGAAAAGTGATGCAGGACATTCTTTGAGCCACACTAGACGACCGGATCCTTTTTGGTCTCCCCCCGTGAGGGTTTCTTCATGATTAATACTAATGCTTCCATCTCTGCTAATTCAAGGGTCGGTATTGGGCTCATTGCTCATAACAGTTTTGGCCAGATTATGGAAGCTCAGTGTAGGGATGTGCCTAACTCATGGAGCCCTATGGTGGTAGAGGAGTCAGCCATCCTCCAGGGGATTCTTTTTTCCCGTTCAAAATTTTGGCCTAAGATTCTGGTGGAATCTGACTGCCTCGAAGTGGTGAATGCTCTCTTAACCCAAGATGAGGATTACTCGCCTTATGGCCTCATCTTGAGGAAGATCTGGTCCCTAACCGATGGATTCAATGAATGCAAATTTTCATTCCCCAAAAGTGATGGTAATTCGAAAGCCCATAAATTGGCTCGTTTTGGGAAACATTGGGGTGATCATTGTTGGGTGAACTCATTCCCTGATTGGATTTGTAATCCTGGTTTCATTGATCAGTAAATTTTCATTTCATTCAAAAAAACTACTTTATAATTAATAATTATTTTACATATTAAATAATTAATTAGTATATAATAATTTTTAATAATTAATAATTATTAATTATAATGACTAAATATAAATTATAATTATATTATTAATTAAAAAATTAACTATTATATTCTTAATAATTATATTACTAATTAACTAATTAATTATTATATAATTAATTACTAATAATTACTAAATAACTAATTAATTATTATGTAATTAATTATTAAAAATAGTAATTATCTAATTAAATATTTGTTTATATTATTAATCCGTGTTTTAACTTTAAAAAATATTGGTCTTAGAGTTTATATTATATAGTCTTTCATTTCCACATACTTGAATCATATTTATGTTTCAAGTGGGTGGTTTTGAGAGCTTATAAATTATATTTTATTAACATTTTTTAAAAAATTCTATTTATTTAAACTATTTGTTATATGTTTATTACATATTTTTATGTTTCATTTATGTTGGTCTTATAGTTTATATTTTATAGGCACTCAAATTCACGTACTTGAATCATTTTTAATTTTCATGTAGGTATCTTTGAAAACTTATAAATTATTGTTCGTCTTCATATTTTAAGGTATTATTTTTATTTTCAACAATTGGTAATATGTTTAATCAATGTATTATGTTTAATTTATGTTGGTCTTATAGTTTAGAATTTATAGGCTTTCAATGTCATGTTCTGGAAACATTATTATGTTTCAAGTAGGTGTCTTTGAAACCTTATAAATAATTTTTTATCAAAATTTTTATTGAAATTCATTTTTTTTCAACTATTTCTTATTGGTTCAATCCATTTTTCAAGTTTCATTTTTATTGGTCTTATAATTTATATTTTATAATATTTCAATGTCATGTACATGAAACATAATACCACATATGAAATGAAGAATTTTATGCATAGTAAAGGAAGAACTAGAATCCCACCCCAAAAAATGTAGAATGATTTATATGGAAAGCTCTATCATAAAAGAGAGATCTAGGTGAGAGCTTCTATCAGAATCTAGAATGTTTTAATGACAGTACTATTGGATTCTAAATTGCATGTAAATTTTACAATGTTTTTTTTATTTTTTTGTTTTGTTTGGATTATATATATAAACAAAACAAAAAAAAATCATAAAATAATAAAAAACATGAAAAATAAATTTTAATTAGTATTTTTTGGTTTTAGTGGAAAGGTGGAAACGACGATGGTTCTTTTGGGGTGTAGTTTGAAAAATATTTTTAACCCAGATGATTTTTAATTTTTTTTTGAAAAAACATATTAAAAAAACTCACAGTTTTCCTTATTTAGATGCGATAGATCATGTTCAATGTAGGGGTTTTGATTAGGAATACATGGATTCTGATTCTTGAACCATTACATCTTTCAGGGTCTTATTTTTGTGAATGATTCTTCAAAGGGGAATAGTTTCCCACGTCGATTAGAATTCAAATGCTTTTGCAGAGAGGATTGAAAATGTGGAAACATCCCTTCTTATGCATGTGGTATTTTCTAAAGGGCATAATCCCTATACACTTGATGATTTTATGTTAAGGGTCTCATTCATATTTGGATTTTTCAACTGCTGGTATGTTTTCCTTGGAAATGGTTTCATTCATTGTCTTTTTTTCTTCAGATTATCCCAAGATACAGGCATGGAGCACCAATTATTTTTCCTTAATGACTGGATAGATTCACCTGTACGAGTGGTCATTAGACATTAATGTATCACAAGTACAAAATCTATTTTCTTAGGGGGAGAATTCAACCTCAAGGTCTAAATTGGGTGTTACGGCATCTGAGAATTCTGTATGACATCTCAAGTGTGATTCGGTCTCCTTATTCGGCTTAAAAAAGATACCCATCTTGTGTGGTGTGGGAAATTTTCCTATATTTTAGTGAAGATAAAGTTGAGTGCTACCATTTTTGAAAAGTTAAATCTCTATACTCTCCCATATAAAATTTTCATTAATGTGGAATATGAGAAGAAACTATGTTTGTGTGATATCAATATTGCTTTTGGTTATTTTTTGGATTCATGTAGGAGGAAACTCTATATTGAGAAGTGTGGTATAAAGGGACATCCTATTTCTCACTTTCGTATGAAAGGTTGTTTTAAAGAGTAATTCTGTGGAAAACCCTCCAACCATGATAGAACATTTCATGTGAGGCATGATTCCCTAACATATACCTTTTAGAAAGGAAAATCTCTGATTCATAAAGGTATAAGAGTGAATGAGAAGAATATGGGTGGAACATGGAGTGGGCCATCTAATTGGGTAGAGAGGAAGTGGTGGTAAAGGAAAAGATTACTCTAGAATCTATAGACACTCATAAGCCCCTTTGATTTAGATATTTTTTGATCACCAATGTGGGGATTGTTGTATAGAACCATTCGATGGTCTAATTATGGGATAATAGGAATATTGAAGATGAATAGTGTGTGCCAATTCGTGTAACCCCATATAGTATGTCTACAGGTGATGTTTCATATTGTGAGTCCTATGCAAAAACTCAAATTCACGCTCATCTCATGAAAGTGAGTAATTTTCTTGCATAAAGGGATAAAAAAGGGAATTGGAGAATTAATGACACTATCTCAGCTTAAAAAATGTAACAGATATTGAGGGACTCTAACTGGTTCTACCTTTGAAAACACAAATTATTAACAATATTATATAATTTGATCTCCCTTATGTGGACATTAATAATCAGACCCTCATAGAGAAATACATTTCTAATTTGTGGAGGGAAGAGCTAGGGAGCTTGGTAAAAATATAATACCTGATAATAGGGTGAAAATAAAAACAACCACGGTCGAACACATGGTCGTGATGATTGGGATGGTGTACGAGGGCATGGCCAAATGTGGCTACCAGATCTTCTTCTAAGGGGATCACTCTGGAGATGCAAAATCTAAGGGAGAAATACATGATTTTCTTCAATAAAATGAAGTCACAACTAGTGTTGGAAACTAATGATTATGATGATGATTCTAATCGTGATTACTCGAATCATCATGTTCTTGATGTGTAGTTTTCTCATTTGGATGAGGTAATGTCTCTTTTTTTGAACCCATCCATCCTTTTTACCCAATCATCATTATTTTTCAAATAATTTTTTAAGAGTAGACTCACTTATCTCCTGAAACTTTGGTGTAATTAAATATAATATTAAATTATATTATACCCTGAGAAATAAATTATTCATGGAGATATTTTTTAGTAAATACTATGTATTAATATTTTCTTATATAAGAATTATAATCATTCACACATTGGCTAAAACATATTATTTATATCTTATTTTAGAAAAAATCAAATTATTATTTCTGTAAAAGAAATTATATTACATATTGAAAATAATTTCATAGTTTTCGTTTTATTAATTAATAAATCCATTATTTTATTAAATTTAATTTCAAATTATTTATTTTTATCGTATTGTTTGATTTAAAAAATTATTTAAGAAATATTGGATTTTTATTCAATTAAATTATTTGTTGCTAAATTATTTAAGTTGCATGAATTATTTGTAAATAATTAATTTACAATATCATTAGAGTGTATTGTAATACTTTTATTAGGGTGTAAGTTTTATTTTATTTATGATTAAATTAGTGGATGTAATTAGATTATTTATAAATTTATTAATATTTTAAAGATATAATTTTTTTATGTGGAAAGTGTGATAATTATAAAGGTATCGTATTATGATATTTATGGAATAAATCAAAGTGTAAATTTATTTTAATCTTTTAGTAAAAGTAATTTTTAAAATAAAATTTAAATAATAAAATTAATAAATATATTAAAATGATAATTTAAAAGGGACTGAGTGAAAGTGAAGAAGGAAAATGTGCAGGGGATTAATATATGGGAGTGAAGGAAACACTATAGAAATAAATAAATATTTTAAAAAAAGAAATTTTTTTTATAATGTAATATAACTCTATAAAAAATGGTAAATTAAAACCTGCAAAAAAAAATTATAAAATTATAAAAAACATTTCAATTTTATCATGTATTATGGGTATAGAATCTAATCCCTTAATAAAATATATTGATGATGTGTATGTTCATATATAGTTGAGAAAGTTTTGATACATTGAACTAATTATTTGTTTAATGTGATATATATTCATCAAGGTAAATAGGACATGACACTTTCTTCAGTCTGATTGGGTTTTCTCTAAGAGAACCAATAATATATGTTTAATTATATATGAGATTCGTATGTTCTATGTATTTCGGTTTTACTAAATGTCTTGGAAAAAAATATTATATGATTATTAATGATATATAAGACACATTTGGTAGAAATATTTATATAGATACATGTGTTTTATAAATATCCAAGCTAACCCCTTTTAGCATGAACTGAATAATTTTTTTTCTAGTGACCTCTCTTTATATAACGTTATAATTTAAGATTTGGAAATCATTTTCAATGTGAAAATGGATGTTGTGGCCACCCAAAAATTAAATTGAATGATAATTATATTAGTTAAAATGTATTTTTTAAAACTAAGATATTTATCTGATAGATTATCTAAAACGAGTTTTTAAAAATATTTATAAATTTTGATTAAATATGATTTCCAATAATGTTACATATGATGTGACATAGGGTGGAATGGGTTTAATGTGTAGGAGTATTTGTTAGATTACCATTATTAATATATATATATATATATAATGGATTATAATGATGTTTTTTTGTATTAAAACTACATCTGACATATGTGTTAATTTTATATCACTTAGTGAAATAGAGGTATATAATTTAGAGTGTTGTAAGAATATCACTTATAGTGGTACAAATGTAATACGTTTTATCAAAAATTTTAATTAATATTATTATTAAATTTGATATAAGATATAACATATTATATCCCAAAAATAAATTCTATAAAAAACTATCACTAATTAATTATAATATACTAACATGATATTTTTTTGATAAATAATTATACTAAATGAATATTTAATCATTAATTATTAATGTAAAGGTTATACTGAAAAAATACGATTCATGTTATAGGAATTATAAGTCATGCATAATTAATGAAATTATTTGGTAATATTTAATAATATTGGAGTGTCTTTGTGATATCAATGTAATGTAGGTTTAATATAAAGAAATAATATCTAATATATGATATGTAATTCTATCAAATATTAAAATTAATTTCATTACACCTACCCTTTAATATTAGGGTTCTCATAAGACATATAGTGAGCAATAAATACTACCATGAAATGTTCTTATTATTTTTCACAATATGTGGACAACATTAAAGGTGATAACCTATTGATTTTAAAAAAAGAGTCTCCTTTAACCACTATAATTAGTCATTTTCCTCAACAATGGGGGATTTCGTTCATTTTTTATATATTCTTCTATACATATTATGGTAGATCATATGACATTAGTTTTTTAAAGTTATTCAACTGAATTTTTGGAAAAAAGGATTCCTAGAAAACCCATTAACTAATACTTGACTGAAAATCATGTTTGTAATGACTTTTTAAATATGATATAAAAGTTTGAAAAAGATATACATATTATTTATGTGAAGATGAATTTATGATTTACAAAATAAATTACATAGTTTGGACAATTTATTAATGATTATAATGAAAAAACATCCTCTATTATAACAGTAAATACTGGGTAGGCTTTGTTACTGATTACAAGTTATCTCATATAGGAGTAATTGTTCCTAGAATAATTTCTATTAGTTGTCTAAGAAATATATTTTTTTTCTTTCTTTATGTATAATAGATTAAATATACCTCAAAAAACTAATATTAAAAGGTAAATATCTTGATGATTTGGGTGGAATGGTGAACTTGTTCAGTCCCACATTAATGTTGGAAAGAGACAAGATGGTGGAGGGGTGAGTTTTCAATCTCTAAAATTTGATTATATCAACAAGTACTAAAAAAATTAATGTAATAAATTATATTAAAAATCAATAGATGTAATGTGAATGTGTAGATGCTTTATGAAGAGTTTTTAGTTATTTAAATAATAAGATGGAATAACAAATGCATTATTATTGTATGATTAAAATGAACCTATATCAACTCTTTACACCCTCAACCTAAGGAGAATGTATATACACTATATAATGTTTTTTAAAATAGTTAAAGACCAAACCCATACTTTTATTGTAGTAGAACCAACCATATCATTTACACAGAAGCAGACATAAGCCAATGTTTTATATAGGAGAATATCTAACCTAGAATTTCCATTAATATTCCAAGAATCTTTCTTTTTACCAGGTTGAGGCACACCCATATGATCCTAATTTCAGGTAAATAAATCATAATCAGAAACACTAAATTTTATAGAGTCACTACTAAGTGTGAGTTGTGTTACAACTTGATAAACATCTTTATAGAATAAAGACAATTATATTACACTAAATGATAAAATAATGAAACCAATGAAGGTAGTAGAGTAGTGGTTACTGTATAAGAATAATAAAGTCTCAACTCTTTATTGTTGTTGTGGAATAATTAATATCTAGGAAACTAACATGTCCCATTATAAAATTATATTAACTGAAGGTGGAATAATTTAACATGAACGATCCAACACTTTGTATCTTATAATATGGGAATATTATTCTTCTTTTTTGTTGAATTGATCTCAATAAATACTATATTCAAGAAATATTGTTTTCAGATAGAACTTTAATTATATTTTAATCATTAATTTAATAACATTAACTAAATATGTATCTTCATAAAACATTAGAACAATAAAAAAAGCATTAAATTTTTATATGTAAAACAATGATTATAAATATTATGAGCATTTCAAAATTCACATGTCACTAATTAACATATTCTCCCAGATCAATTTATTTGAATTTCACCTCTTAATATAATATATCATTCATTATTTATGATTTTTTGATTGAAAATTTTTATTTTATTCTTTCTTAATCATTATTTTAGTTCTTGATATTTTCTCACTTTTAATCTTGATAAAACATTTTTAAATTAATTTATAATGTGTTTAATCCTGAAAAAAATTAGAATTATACTGATTACAACATACTTATTGGATGTGAATTAGTCTTATAACGTTTTATGAATCACTATAAAAAATATTCTCATGTATAATACATTAGAACCTATATAATAATTTTCATTAAAATATTTAACACATATATTCATTGGAAACTAATAAATAATAAATTATAGATAAATAAATGTGAAAAAGTATGTATAAATTATAGTATGTTAAGAAATCAAAAAGGTTGTGATAAATAGAATTAAAATGATTAACATGTATGGTTGATTTCATAAGAAAAATTTAGATCCATGAGATACCATTGGAGTGGTGATCGATCTTATGTTGACTAACCAACACTCTATTAGTGATTATGTATGTTTTATTGAATTTTGGACATTATATAGAGTTTTATGGACATATGATAATATAACATGACTCAAATTCTTGTTAGATGTTAATGTAGATACATGATGTGGCAGAATATTTGCATATATCGAAATATAAAAATTATGTGATCTGTATTTATCATAGATGACTATATTATTACACATCTCCCATCATGCCATTTAATAGATAATTCGTAATTCATTCATTCGAAATCTCCCTCGTAATTTTCTGATGTTGTAGAAGATTCATATGATATTTTGGTATAAAAAGGTAATAATTTATTCATAAAAAATTTTAATAAATTATTCATTCAATGTACTAAAACATCATATGATATATACTATTATGACTATACTAAAATAAAAAATTTAAAACTAGGTTAAAAAATAAAATTGTAAACATTGTGAAATATTAGATACATAAAATCCTGATAATAAAAATTAAATATAATTAACTAAATTATTAAGCATATAATATAATAAAAAATAAATAAAGTGTTATCTGATTATTAAAACTAGCATTAATAGGGGTAGGGACCTACAACATTCCGCCTATTTTGGGTAATTGTTAAACATGAAAATACTCACTCTTTTTTTGGGATGATAATAAATAATTCAATATATAGAAGATATTGTATAAAAGAAAAAATAATTATAAAAATTAAAAATAGGTAATGTGAAGATAGAAAATAAGAACACCCCTTAAAAAATATCCTCTTCTGATATAATAATAATACAGCGAATGCTCCATCTAGATAACTAATAATTTATAAAAAAATATACTAAAAGGATACAAAAAAATATATTTTATATTCATGTAATTATAAAATATAGGAAATGAATTAAATATAGATAGTTTACAATATTTCAAGTATATAAGATATAAATAAATATAAACAGTATATAACCAAAAAATGAAAATTAGTATAACACATTCATGTATACAAGTAAATATAACAATAATGATTTTGAAAAATGGCCAAAACATGATTTTATCATAATTTAGAGTATTTTAAGCCTCATTAGACTCATAAAAATACAATTGGGAACCCAAAATAAGTGTTCCTTTTTATCATTCTAACATACTAAAGATGTATTATTAAAGAGCATACTTTTCCAAAGTCTATCTACTGATTTCATAAAAATGATAAGAATAATTCCCAAGTAAGAAACATTTGAAACTATTAACAGAATAATAATAACCATATTTTTGTTCGTAGTCACATTTATTAAAATTAATAAAATAATAAGAGTTTACATTTCTAAAATGTTTCATAGACATTGGATTTTTCAAACCCTGTTTCTTCTGTAATCATATCCAAACCATTTTTGACTTTTTATTCTTATTCTAAACTACTTCCAGATAAATAAAAACCTTATACTTGGTGATAAAAGAAATAATAATCATGTTCTCAATATCTGCATTTATATTAGACAAATAATTCATCAAAAATTTATGTATCTCTTTATCAAATTCATGTACTTTATAATATTTTGATGATATATATTAAAAAATTTAACTCTCCTCATTTAGATTCTAATTTATTTATTTATGATTATACATATCATTATAATCAGTACTCTTATAAATTTTGAAACTCATTAATTAGATTATTATTTTCCCTACCTACCTTTCTATGGTTCTTTATGAATATTTTTTATAAAGATATTATTTTCTAAATATCTTCTCAAAGAATGACCTAATTTTCATTTAACTATTCCTTTTAGGAATAACACATCCAAAATAAATATTATAATAAAAAACATAATCATAAATATATAATCACTAGATTTAATACATTTATATATAAGTAACATGCTTCTATAGTTAATCTCCCACCTAAGTTGAAGAACTAGAAAGCTCCAAAATTGATGAGATACTTTTTTCTATAATGTATCATATTTATTCTATTACAAGGACATTTTTTTTCATAGGTGTAAAACATTAAATATTCAGTGAAAATAATATCTCTTCCTCCAACATTATGTAATGATTCTTTAGGGAATTATTTATAATATTATTTTTATATAAGGCTTCTCCTCTAATTTTTCTTCAAAAAATGAAATTGTCCTATGATTTATTATATTCTAGAAAAACTATTAAATTCCTAAAATATATAAAAATATATTTACAAAAATGTATTAATACAATCATAGCTCAAATGGGTCAGCAATGATAATAATTTTTAGGTCCTATAATGATGATGTCTAGTGACTTGGGGTGAATTTTCAATCATAAAAATTTGAGTAAATAATATATTAATAAAAAAATTAGTGGAGAAAAATATTTTACAATTTGAATAAAATAATTTGAACATAGAGAAGGATTATTGATGTTAGGTAAAATAATTAAATAACACGATAACACAAAAAAAATATTATATTTCATATCATTAATATCATATATCTACTCTTCACACCCTCATCACAAGGAGTATAGATATCCAAAATATTTCACCTTTTATTATTAGTCATGAATAAAACTATATTTTTATAGAAGAAGTACCAAAAAATCATTTGTAGGGGATGACACATAATAAAATATCTTATATGAGTGTAAATTTAACCCATAGATTCTTGTAGTAGTCTTAAATTATTTTATTTTACTGGGATAAGTAACAACCTTATAATCCTATTATTTAGTAATGTTTTTATTATCAAAAACACCCCTTTTATAGTTTCATTGTATTATATATGTTATGTTATAACTCAATAATGTAATTCATAGTACAAATAAAATTATAGTATAATGAATAATAAAATAATTAAACCAATATAAGTTGTAGAATGACTGTTGTGGGAGTATAATTGGGAAGTATCAAAAAATTAGTGTTATAATGGAAATATTTAGCTTCTTTAATCTAATAAATCTCTTTAGAAAATAACATGGATAACATTTGAAATAATGCGGCATGAAAGATCCAACACCTTATATCATTTCATATTTGAGTAGTCAAATAATATAATCTATATCAATCCCTTTATATAGAAGATTCAATGACTATATTCTTGGGTAATCTTTCATTATATTTCCCTATTTAAATTATTTTCATTAACTTCACATGATACTTACATAAGATTCTCAATGGTATATAAACCTTTTAATGGTTGGAATAAAAAAGGAAAGTAAATTTCACAAGTATTTTAAGCATTTTAGATTATCAATGAACATATTCCCTTTCTTAACATTATATACAATACTATTCTCAACATTTTATCACATTAAATATTGATGATACATTGAGTCGAAAATATTATTATATTCCTTATCAACTTTTATTTAAACACATGATGTTGTCTCACATTTGTCTTCTTGAAAAATTTATCACCCATTTAACATATCATCTATTTTATATTTTTATTTCATTGGAACTGTCACAGTTTCAAAAACATTCCTTGGAGTACGTTATTATTATAGCTTTATGATAGAAATGTAGATCTAGATACTCAATTACAAGAGTGGGGTGAATTGTTTGTTTAAATACATTAGTTCTTAACCTTAAGAAAACAATATTTAACAAATCTAGTCAAATCAGATTCATATAAACCCTCTTTTGTAAGGTTAAAGAAAAACACCATAGGTTTAATAAATATGTGTAATGAAATAAGCACCCATGAATACATATACAACATTTTAGCCTAAAGAGTTTATAACCATAAATCATAGATACAAAAAAAAGAATCTATAAAAAAAAATTATTGTTAGAAATTTCAGAAGAAAATTAAAGTATACATAAAAGGGTAAAATTATTTTAACCCATAGAGAATGGTACGAAACAAATCCTTGGATAAGGTTTCCTTGATTAATCCTTTCATGAAATTCTATCTTACACACACTAGGGAAGGACCTCGATACGAATATCTTTATTTGTCTTACTATCCCTACAAGTTGTCGACTTATAAGGTGACAACCACTTCTATCTTCTTTTATGCGTATGCCTTTGATTAAATATGTAATCAGAACATATGTATTCTTTCATCTTGGAAGCCCTATATTTTATTCAACAAAAATCAGAATCACACATACAAAAACAAATCTTTTTGAAGATTTAAGTTTTAAGAATAAGATGTTCACAACATAAACTCTTTAAGAATTTCACACGAAGTGGTTTTGGAATAGTTCTGACAATGTATCAATTCACCCAAAATATCATAGCTCTGAACACGTTTGAATTGTTGGCTATTTATAGGCGATATCTATAGTGGTCGAAATTTCCTCCAAGGATCATATTTTTTCTAGAATTTCAGAGGGGTATTTACATTTGAAACATACAATGGTCATATAACAAATAATTAGATGAAATAATTTAGCATATAAAATTATCATGTGAAACATTAATTATATATAAATATTTTTATAGAAAAAATTATGTTATGGAAAATTAGTAACTCTAAAAAAGATATAAAATCGAAATCTTAAACAAATTATAATACTTTAAGAATGATATAAAATCAAATTCTTAAACAAATGAGAATTATAACTGAGGAAATCAGAATTGGCTTCAGAAAATTAGACATTTCAAAATTGAGAAATTGTGAATCAGATTCTCATTTTTGAGTGAATTAGAATTAAGGAAGTGAGAAATGGATTCAATGGTTTAGACGATTTAGAATAGAGGAAGATTAATCAGATTCAATTTTTTACATGATTCATAGTGGAGAAAGCTTAATAATATTAAATTTTCAATGCGATTCAGGGAAAGTTTAATCGAATTCTATTTTTTGGATGATTTAGAATTGAGAAATATGATAAATTCCATGTTTTATTAAGGATTTTATGTGTTCCTGTATCTATTTTTTTTAGTAAAAAATAATTTTATACATAGATATAAAAAGATCAAAGAACATGAAAATATAATTCTTTATAGATAGAAAAAAATATTTGGTAAATTTATAAAAATTTTCTTATAGATAAAAAGTACTACTAAGAAAATATGTTAGTGATTTCCAAAACATTAAGGAATGAAACAAATCACAGGGAAACTATTGACTCAACAATAATGTAATATGTGTAAAATAAAACTATATTTTCTTGTAGAATACAATCAGAAATGCAACAATTTTCTTCAAAATACTTCTCAATTTTCAAAATTAGAAAATAAACATAAATATAATGTAGCTAAATAAATTTGAATAATTCACCATGAATCATCATAGGTTGTAGAACCAAAATATTGATGAAAAAAATAAATCAACAGTAATTTTCTTTGGTTGTTTTCATAAATTTCATTAGGATCCTTGAGATATTAGTGGAGTGGGGATGGATCTTACACACACTAATCCACTCTCTATTGGTGATAACATATTATTTTTTGTATTTATTAAATTTTATTGAGTTATAATGACATATTAGGATCTTTTGTCTCCCACATTCTTAACAGATTGTAACGTAGAATCTCAAAATGACTAACAATAGGCAGATATTGTGATGTCATGATCATGAAACCCCTATATGGTGTATCCATAAATATTTTTATATAGAACCCATGGAATCCTCCGTTAGATGAATCATAAAGTACTCTTTATAATTATAATCCGATTTATTTCTTAACTTGTTGTCCAGTCAAACATGATTTTCTTACACATTAATAACAAATGTTCATATAATGCACTAATATACTATTCACACATAACATTAAAAATCAATATGATATTTATTATTATACAAATATTAGAATTATAAATAAAAATATTAATTAAATAAAATAATAAACATTTTGGAATATTAAAAAAAAATTATAATTCTAATAATCATTAAACACATTTTATTAAAATATGACATATATAATGTAATGAAAAATCACAATATGGTTAATTTTTTATTAAAACTAACTTAAATCGGGCCAGATCCACTCCATAGTAATATATTAATATTATTACACTTTACAATAAATATACCATTAATTTATGTCAAAATCAGATTCAATATTCTAAGAATAATAAAAAAATATATTTAAATTTTATTATGGTTAAATTAGAGAATAATTCCGTGAAAATTAATTAAATTCATATATTTGATCAAGTTATAGATATCATAACTAAACCATTATAAATATCTTTATAATTATAATTTAAAAGGGATGTATCCATCATTATTAATACTAGGTAAAATTTTAATGAAATTTTAACTACCAGATAAAATTTTATTGAAATCCTTATCACATGGTTGTGGACCCCCTTTATAGGTTCACAAAACCAAAACCCCCAATATTTAGATTAAAAATAAATTGAAATACATTATTTTATATAAATGAAATGATATACTTACAAATACCCTAATCCATATCTCAATTTGATTATTAAAATATTTAGAGAAAAAATGATGTTTCACGGCACTTATGTGATTTTCATGACTCTATGCGGAATCACACAAGTCGCATAAGTAATCCAATGGGACATGAAAGAATGATACTTGGTCCCCAAATTTTGTTACCCCTTTATTCCTATGATATTAATAATACATGATTCCCAAATTGGAATCTATATTATGGACAGTTGATCCCTTTAAATTGATGACCAACTCATGTAGTATAACTATAATTTAACCCACCTTGGGAGGGAAACTATATTTTTTCCATGCAACCACTTCCTTAAACCTAACACATGAGTTTATGAACCTTAAAATGGAGACTTACAAAACCAAAAACAGAAAAACAAGTTCACTCAAGACTATATACTCTACTCTGGGGATATATATGGTTGTATATCCTTTTTATAACACAAATGAGATGTATACCATTATTAACTAAATACCCTTATTGGACCACTTATGTAACCATATATATACCTATCTGAAAGCATATTAAAATGATTACTACTCCAATCCTATGAATTTATTACTCAATCACATTAAATAATGAAAAAGGAAATCCCACATCCTATAGAAATAGTTATACTCTTCCTATCATGTATTGTCAAGAAATGGAAAATCATGGAAACCCTTTATAATAAGGATCTATCAATTTTACCACCCTATTGAATACCTATTAGAAATATATTTCTCCTTAAATGTTAATATAGAAATAAAATTACTTGGATTCCCTCTCGACGCAATCCTTATACTTACTTGGGCTCACACACATACTCTTTTCAACATTTTCTTAAATTTGGTCCCTTTCAAAGAGGATCCTCCAATAATATTATCCCTATATGTTTCCAAGTATTTCCTTATCTAGGGTAATCTACAGGGAATAAGCCCCACTACCTTTTTTATCTCATCTATCAGTGAAAACCATAAGGAAGTATCATGTGTTATTTCCACACCCACCCCCTTTATAGTAATCTATACCCTACTTATCTACATTTATTATATTTTCATGACATCGAGATGAATTCCAGTGGTCCTTATTATATGAAATTAAATTGAATGGTGCTATTCCTCATTACATGACCTTATAATTTCTGAATTTCCATATAAATCTTACACTAAATATCCTATTGTGCCTTCTTTATCAATAAAACCAAATTCCCCTTTCACTCAAGTGTAATGTCATGTAAAATTCCCTTAAAAATTAAAATAAAATGACATGGGTTTTTATTTCCCATAGTGGATACAAGAAGACTCAATATCAAAACTCTAGATCCTTTTACCCTATTAAAATGTAAAACCATCATAGATGGAAAAAAATTATCATGATTTTATGTAATCTTGGGAGAATTGAAGTCTCAGTATAACCCTAAGGACTTCCTCAACGACTTGAAACAATAATGTAATATTAAGTCTTCTCAGAGGACCTTAAACTCTAGTATAATCCTCAATACACCATGAATGGTATTAAACTATAACATAATCATAATGTTTCTTGAGAGAACGAAAATACCAATATAACCCTTGTTTCTTAGTGAAAAAAATGAAACTCCACTATACTATTATAAATTAATAAAAGACACTAAATCCATGTTCAAGAATTAAACCATCCATGAAGGCATGAAAATATAGTGTAGTCTCAAATCCACTTGAAGCACCATAAACTATAAAATGAACCAAAATCCTTCATATATGACATAAAAATATAGTTTACTATTAACCTTTCCATGGAGACATTAAATCATAGTGTAACCCATAATACTTCATTGAAAACAACACAATATTATATACAATTAAGTCTTTCTGGGAGAGCCTAAATCCCAGCATAACCCTTAAGTTGTCTTGGTTGGCATAAAAATCCCACATAAGCTATATTGTTAGTGGATGAACTTAAACTATCATAGAACACTTATGTGTTACCTAATGGCATGAATATATATCATACACTAAATTCAAACACCCTTATATGTGTTGAGTATAAATATCTAAAAATTTATGCCCTTTCCACAAGGAATTAAATTATAGTGTTTTATATATCATTGATTTTTGGACATTATTAAACATTAAAGATCCATCATATATGAATTTAAAACAAATATTAACCACGCAGACAATGTTGTGTGCCGTTTTTTAGATACCCCACACATTGAACATGAGATGATTTAAATTTATTCTATAAATTTACAAATATGTAAAATTTAGTTAATCAAATTTTTAATATATTTTTTATCTACTAATTTGGATGAAATTTTTAAAAAATAGATATTTATTATTGGATGTATTTCATTAAATTAATTAAATATATATGTGAGTCTCAAAATAATAACAATAATCTTATTCAAAGGATTAATTGAACTCACATAATATCAATTTTGGAAGGCACTACTCAATACACCCATGATTATATTTCATTATTTTAACAAAAGAGAATTCAAAAAGATTATGGTAGGAAATTTCATGAAAATTTAAATGCTGAACCTGATATGAAATCCTTTATATGTAAAATATATTAAAATACAATGAATATTCACATGTGGTTCTAAAATGAAAAGTCATGGATTGTGATATCTACATAATCCAAAATATATTCCACTAAAATATTACTTTCTAATGTGCCGTCTAATAGGTATAAGGAAACAAAATTCCTAATAGTACATTGGAGTCCCATGGTGACCATGCCTCAACCGATTACACCCATACCACCAATGCTTCTACTATTAGATTATCTGAATAGAAAAAAACAATTTTTCTCCTCATCTCAACACCTCCATAATTGAATAGGGAATACCCTAGTATAAGAATATATACTCTAAGGAATGATCCCAATCCACTCATCTATATAAGAGAACATTAATGGAATGAAATTACAAATTTCTACACTATTCCAAAGGTTCAACATAGTAAGGTGGACCATACCCCCCCAAATACTATTTTTGGGTCTCTCTCTTCAACACAAAAACACACTTCTACCCAAACTAGGGGAGTTGGTTAGTTTGTTACCTACACACTAATAGAAACCTAACAGTCACATAGAATCCATTTTGTTCACAATGACCACTGAATAATCATTATGAATCAGTGATTTTGAGACTGTGTTCATTGGAAATAAAAAGTTATAGTTTCATTAAAAGAAAAATTAAATGTCGGTGATGATGTTTAATTATGTGTAAAAGTATAATGAAGTTATCCTTTGTTGACAGGTATCATGGAAATAAATATATTTATTCCCTTTGAAGAATACTTTTGTAATTACATATAATTCTATGTAATTTTGTTTTAGATTATATGGGAATTTTTTGATATAAAGAGCTTAGAAGACACTTGATTCTGAGCCCTGATGATCCTGGAATAAGTGTTTGAACTTTTTTTAGATTATTTATAATAGAGCACATGAGTGGTTTTGGAAATACCTAAAGTGGTTCGTAGATTAAAAATATGAGTGCCCCATTCAATCTTGAACAATGAAATTACATATGAATGGAATTAACCTCGACTAACATGGGTTGAGGGAAATGTTAAATTTCAGACATTTAAGAAAATTAAATTGAATAATTTTCATAAGAAAAATAAAATAATATTTCATAATAAAAATAAAATAATATTTCAGTTTATTTTTATTAAATGTTTAATTTCATTGCGGCATAGTAGAAACATTGTTTTTTAAATGAAACAACATAATGAAACTACAATGCATTGTAACTCAAATGTTGTAATGTGTTTTCCAAATTTAATGGTTAATTGAATTGGGATCGTTGGCACAATTGATTTCCTCTGGACATGAAAATATTATGTTGGAAAGTAATGATTAATGAATCAACCATGATGGCCAGCACCATAATCTCTATGTTCCTCTACCATTAATGGGATCACCAATGACAACAATGAGCAGAAAATTAAGGAATGACAAATGACGTCAATGTGTTCTTGGTGAATGAATGATACAACCATGAGGTAGGGTTTCTTCTTTGTGGAATTGTTTCCCTGTTCTATATTTCTCAACAACAAAAGTGGATCAACCAACTAATAGGTTTATTCATGGGTCTTTATTTTAGAGGGGTGGATTTATTTATCATCGGCATGAAGAGATTGAAACATAGTTTTAAACTTCACCCATTTATTCTAACGCGATGGAATCTGTCTGACACATATAAGGCTCAGATACATCTGTTCTGGTTGTTCATGTGTTCTTTGCGACCAAACCCTAGTGTTGATGGAAGGAAGACTTTGAGGACGCAGTAGGGATGATGTCAATCTGAGGATCTAAAATACTCTCACGGATCATAAAATAGACAATCAGAGCAGACTTGGTGGCCCACGGAAGAGATAGTCAGCGATGCGTGTGGACGGTATGTCGTGGCAGGGAAGTGGCCCGCGACATCGGCCATCAGTGGTGGAACAGGCTGCTGAAAATAGCCAGTGGCGATGGGGCACGTGGAAGTGGTGACTGCGCTGCATCACATGGTTTGATTACATAGAGTAGCTAGACTGAGGCGGAAAACAATGGTTTTTTCTGCATCCATGGAAGACCAGACCAGCCTGCCCCAATGGGCAGGCCCCGACTAGTTCGGGTTAGACTGGGGTTGGGACAGTGGACCCCAGGCCGGGTCGGGTTGGTCGGTCGGCCCAGGTTGGAGAGGGGCCTAGAATCAACAACCCCTTTTTACTACAATGATCATGACATTCAAACTATACATCTTATTGATGAGCTATTTACAGTGTTGGGACTCTCTTGACTATACAGACCTTTTAACATAATCCTATTGAGTTTTCAGGGATGACAGGATACAACCAATGGATGGTGGACTAGATTCTCCTAAAGTCAAGTGCTCTAACGAGTAGTAGTCTAGCATACCTCAATTTCCTGAAAGTGAACAATAGACGTGTGGAACTCAGTTTCTAGAAAGATGAGTAGTAGCCTATCGGACCTCAGTGGCTTGACAGACGACTAGGAGCATAGTGGAGCTCAGTGGCCTGGTGGATGAGTAGTATTCGAGCTATCCTCAGTGGCCTGAGAGAGGAGTGGTATTTGAGTAGAAATGTGTGGCCTATAAGAAGAACAGTAGCTAAGAATAAATTAGTGGACCAACAGAAGAGAGATATCCTAGTAGGCCATAGTGGCTCGTTATTCGAACAGACCTTAGTGACATATCTGGGATGATTCCCTCACTAGTATAAGATGTTCAATTCTATGACTGATAATCATACATTCTATACAAAGGGTTATACCTGTGTGAGTTTTCCATTGCATCATGTGTACTTTTATTATGAATCATTTATTTTTGGTATGGGGTCCCTATTGAGTATTTTCTTTAGAAAGTTCAAAAAAATTCACCTATACATTTTTTTCTATTGAGGAAATAATTTAAAAAAGAGAATTACTAGCAGAGGTGTTAAATTAAATGGATAGAGATTTATTCAAGAAGATAAAAAGATGAAAGGAGATCATAACAAGTAGTGTCAAGGAAGAATCTACCCCACTTTGAAATTAACATTATTCCATTTTTAATGAAGAGTTGAAAATATGTTTTTTAGAAATAATATATTTATAGGAGAAAACCAAAAAGTAAAAATTTATATAAGAACATTGTGAATATAAAATATTCGTAGTTTAAGGTTAATAGAAAAAATTAAGAGAGTTCAAAAACTATTTATATGAAGAAACAGAATTCATGAAGAATATACTGTGAATATAATGTGGTAATGGGAAGACTGTTTAGTTTTGTTGAGGATGAGAAGAACCAATTCATTATTTAGTGTACTTATATTGAGGTGAAATTAAAAAATATGGAACCAGTATAGAATGGAAAATTCCATATTCCAAAAAAAGAAGTTTTTCCACACAAATATTTAATGATAATTTTAATCCACTTAGGACTCATGTTAATTGAAATGATAAAATAAATAATACATTGATCAGCAAACAACATGATCATATAAAAAAATAACCATGAACAAGTTAAATATATGTATACCAATGTTAGTTCAACTACAAGAATAGGTTTCTATCTAAAATATAGACAAATATGTGTGAAAAAATTTATATTACTTACGTTGTTCCATAAAATCCCAAAAGATTCATGTTTTTATGATCTTAAAACCCAGTATAAGTTTCTAATTACTTTTTTTTATAATTTTTAATATTGTTTTATCTTATTTAAATTAATCATACTATAATATGTAATTATAATGAATATTATTGAAAATAATCTATGTTGGAAAAAATCTACTTTATGGATTAGTAATTTTAATGATTTGAGTATTTGGAAGATTTGGACACCTAGTTCCTATCTTCTACATGATTCACTCAACTATTTAAAATCTATCTTTCTGATCAAGAAGGATATGTGAATAAATTTTCTTTATAAATAATGATTATGCAGATCAATTCATCTATCAGTATTCTGATACCCTGATTTTGGAAATGTCGTCATTTATAATCAAATATGCCATTCTTTAAATCAGGTATCTTGTATCGTTGGATTAATTCACGTGAAATTAATGATGATTTTGAATAATTAAACATTGAACTAACTCATTATGGTATATTAATTTTTTAAAAGGATATAAGTACCAAAAAAATATAATAGGTTATTTTATTTCTCTTTACTTTTTGCTAATTTAATATTGAGAGAAGGTACATTTATAGTTTTTACCTTAGGTCTTTTTATTAGATATTATGTTGTAAAATAGTTAGTGATAAGACACACAATTTTATTTGAAAAATAACAAAATGTAATATATATATATATCTCTCTAAGATCATTATGATTCTTCTCTTGGATAAGAAAAAGAATAAGAAGAAATATGTTTTATACAACTGTACTATAAATATTAATCTTATAATGTTTGCAAGACTCTCCTCAAGAAATAATTCATTCTCATTATCTATATTATAGAAAAATTCTCTTACATGAGTTTCATCATTTAATATTATTCTTCATTTGGTATTATCTCAATTTTCTTTCTCATTTCTATAAGAATGAACATTGTATTCTACGTGTTAAAGGTTGTTGTTTTTGTAATGAATTTTAGGAATATGGAAAATTATCTTAAATATGTACCAATTTATGGGATATTTCACATCATTATGGAGTTCCTAATAAAAATAATATTTCTAGTTAATTTAAAAATCAATAGAATTTGAGCATTGGTGTAGTGGACAAAGTGATTTCTTTTCAAAAAACTACTATAAATATTTTATGTTTTTATTTTTTTTATTGTTTCTTTTTATGATTATTGATTATGATAAAGAAATTTTTGAATTTATCATACCTTAAAAGATTATGGTTTTATGTGAAGGATATTTGAAGATATAAATCCAATCCCTCTCTTGGGACTTTGTTCAGTTATTCTTTGAACAAATACTAAAATCAAAAGTTGTGACATTTGATTTCTCAACTCTTAATGGTTACTTATTAAGAATCATATTCAAATAGATGTTATGAATGAAAGGCTCAAAGGACTTCATTTTTTTTATTTTTGATAAATACCCATTCAAGGGATGAGGGGAAACCTTACAAGGCCCATAGGATTAGGGTTTACTTATCACATAGGCTTCAGAGACATTACATGACCCAAAGGTATTAGGGAATTCAACCAGACTATAACTATAAAGAAAATACCCTCCCTAGCGTCTGCATCATGATGGTAACTCTCTACCTTCACATAGATATCTGGCTAAGCTTCTTGTGAAAGCACATGCTGGTCCTCAGTCCATAGCCACACCCATTCATTCTTCCAAATCCATTGGTTATGATCTGGTGAGTGCGCCTACTTGGAATTATCCTCTTGGGGTGATCCTTTTTCATAGAGTCTATTTGGGGAAACTACATTGGGCCTAAAGGTCTTGAGATATCTATAAGGCCTTAAAGGTGGCCCGAAAGACCTACTGACCCGATGGTATGGGTGGCCCGTAGGCCTTAAGGACTCCATACTAAAATCAGTGGCCCAAGGTGAATAGTTCTGTCTACTACAGTACTAAACAATATCAAACAGTACCTGCTATAGTAACTACTATAGAACCACATAGTATACAGTACTACTATAGTACTTGGAGATATTCCTCCGCCTGGTTTTGAACCTAGTTATCTTGGTTGAACCTAAGGATACCTCACCAACTGGGTTGAGGCGCATGTGCTTCAAATGAATGTTATAGACGGATATATAAAAGGTTTATTTATTGTTAGAAATCCCTATTTAACTATAGAAAAATAAGGATTTTGGAAGGTATATACGATTTTTTATATGAATAACGTTGATCTAAATTTTTAGTTGAATTTTTTTAATCCTTATGGAATTTATAAATGAGATCCAGAAAAGGGGATTTTACTCCAGAATGTGAATTTGATCTAAACTAAAAATCTATAAATTCTAATATATGTGGAGTTAACCCAGATGATTTCACAATATTTTGTTAATATTCTACAACACATTATATATAGTCAACTATCACAATGTCTTATTAAGGTACTAATAATGTGAGATTACTTAGGTTCAACAAAAAAAATTTGATGTTGGATAGATCTATAATTTTTGATGGAAAAATCATAACATACATGAATGTGAGGTTAATTGAAATTATGAATAATTTCTCCTCTATGAGAGCCTAATTTCTTGAATTGGATCAACCTCTTAAAGTTCTTATAATTTTAACATAAATATGGAATGTAATTTTGTCTTCAATTATTAAATCCACAAATGATAAATATTTCAAAACAAACAAACTCATAGGAACAATCCTGATGTATAAGGTTAAAATAAGAGGTAAAATGGCGATAATAGAATTATTGAAATGGATAATGTTATTTTAATGTTTCTACTTCAAGGGATTATAAGAATAGAAGTTGTATATAAATTTATGAATAATGTAAGGATGCTACTCTAAATATCTATAATTTTAATAGAAATATTTCTCATTTTTTCAATGAAATTTGTCAAGTTACACAGTTAGAGAATATGATTCATGAAAAACATCAACAAGAAAAAAATAAATGATCTAATTTTTGTGGAATTCAGGTGTTGTGAAGGCAATAATCATGTAAATGTGAAGAAATATTTAACATAAGTTCAAGAAAAAGGGCATCTAATTTGAAATATAAATTTAAACATATGTTTAACAATTAGTTCAAAAGGATTACGAAGGCTACATGTAGTTCTTCTCAAGATTATAATGATGAAAAATATCTTAAATTCAAAATGTAAAACTAAAATCCAAATTAAAAAAAGTAATTTATGGTATAATCTAATGAGGTGCATTCATTTTATTCATTAGAGCATGAATCTAATTCAAAAACACAAAATTACCATTTTGAATAACTAAATTAATATTTTACCATGATTGAAACTAAATATTAATTATTGGAGAATTAAAACAACAAACTAAAAAATGATTATAGTATTTTTGTTATAGAGAAAAAGGATTTAAAAAACATATTTCTGACCTAAAAGTTATGTTGGAAAATTATACTGCCTCTTGTGTTGAATATAGTACTAATATTTTATTCATTTAAAAATAATTTCATGACTTTAATGAAGAAACAAGTGTTCTTAAAAAAGTATAAAATTTCCCAAATCAAATAAATTGTTATAATAAAATTCAAAAAAGATAATTTTTGAAATGATGAAAAGGTAAAAAGATAATGTTTTAAATATATTTTTTTATACACTGTTCAAAGAAGAGAAAAGGTTATCTATTGTTATTTGTTTTTATTGATGAGTCCATGAACATTATTTTAATGTATTTATTATAATAAATCCTTAATTTTTGGTGTTATTATTTCTATTATTTCATGAAATTTATCAGAATTTAGTGATGGAAGATCAAGATAGTGCACATAGTTTTTTATTCCCAAATCATTAATTACTAACTGTTAAGGACCTTTCTATGGGAACCAAAAATATTTTTTAATGGATTTTATTATAATGAAATATATATGACCATTAATGAAAAATGGAATATAGATAAAGGAAAATCAAGGATTATGAGTATTTATTACTGAAATTTCCATTATCTTTACAAAATTGATAGAGTTTTTGTCACCTTGGTTATAATGATAAGGAAAAATGTATTGTAGTTGGATCTATTAGAAAACCAATATATGTTCTCATAAATAATATTTTTATGTTTAATAATTAATACACAACTATATAACTGTTTTTCAACTTATTGATGAATTTGACACAATATATATTTTAAAATAATTCATGTTTTTTATTTAAATAGAAACCCATTATGTTTAAGAAACCTAAAATTGAGAATCTATATAGATCCAAATTATATTTTTATACAAGAAGTGAACTATTTAAATATGGAAACTAATGAATATATTATTTAACATAGAATGCATGGACATTTTCATGTCTAATATTTTAAACAAATTTCAATGAAAAATTTATTTTCAGTTTTACCTCAATTTAAATTGAATAAAGTGACACTACGACAATCCTATAGTTTCCCTAGCCTTTTAAACATATTAATCATTGAATTTCTGCATATATAATAATCAAATTAATTTCCAAGGACCATGAAACTAATTTTCATGGAGATTAGGTACAAAATTAAACACCATGAAATAAGAAAATCATTTATTTAAACATCATAACGAGCTAATAATTCTATTTGAGACCTAATATCTACATATGATAACATAGAGTATACATGAACAAAAGGGATTATCTTAAAATACCAGTATGTTAATAAGCACAAGAATAAACAAAGAACATTAGTTAGAAGATATAACATGATAACATAAAAGGCAGGAAACATGAATAAATATAATGAATTTTAACACATATTGAATGTGAACATATAATCATGACATTGTAGGATTGTGTCAAAAATATATAAAATGACATATACATGAATAATGTATAACTTTCAAGACTATATAACTTGGTGGACAATGTCCCATAACGGAATCATGTTCACTCCATTTCCCATCATGAAGTCTCATGACACTAGAAATTTCCAAATTCATTGTAGGGATATCTTTTCTCACCCATCCTTACATGTTATTGAATATGTTCTCCACTAAAATAATCATACATAAGGAATCAAATATAACATAAGGGTTACCATAAAATGAAATGGGTATCGTAATCATGTCATTATGAATTTCAAATGAGTGTAACATTAATGTTTCCATAAAAGAATGGATTTATAACATACAGAGACATTCATAAAGTAAAATATAAATATATCATGCTAAGTGATTCCCAATGGAAGTGGAAACAAGTAAATTGAATGTTTAAGAAACATTAAAAATGAATCATTTTAGTACCGTGTAATGAAAAATTTCAAAGATCATTTGAATCAGAAAAGGAATATTTTTTTTATAAAACTATAAATGAACCACAATATATTTTTATTATAAAATGAGAGACTTTATAAAATTAAGGATGGATTGAAATAGATTATGGTGTGAAACTAGAAGTTGGTTATAAATGATGAAGTTCCCTTGAATCAGGATTGATTAGCGGGAAGAATTCAAAAGGTAACCTTTTTAAAACACAAATTTACCCATCAAATTAGGATGATATGATTTGAAAACATGAGTTTGGAACATATAATACGATTTCAGAATAATTATTTAAGAATAAACAATAATTACATTATAGCGAGGAGAGAAAAAGAGTAACTCAAATGGAAAACTGTTGTTCTTGGAGAATTCCTTACCTTCTGTCTGAAACAAATCTTCACGAGATCTTAATATCCTAAAATATAAACATAGATTCATTATTTAATAATTAAATAAAATTTTTACCATGTCATATATTTATTTTAATTTAATTATGTTCAGTTACAACAATTTTTTATGAGATATATTGTTCAATTTCATCATTTATGAGTGCTCATTTTTTTAGTTTTCATGATCGGTTCAATTTTATAAGAGAAAGAAACTTCATATAATGTAGAAATAGAACCACAAAAGAAAAATTACAAGTTGTTAATTAAAATATTGAAGGTTAAATTATCTTATAAATCGTTTTTTATATGTTATTATGATGAATCGTTAGATAAAATGTTATTTATATTCGTTTGGATTATTTTGGACGGTTTGTGCTCACAATGAACTTAATTTGTGTTATTATATTAACATCATGTTTATAAAATGATTCCAAAAATTTATATAGTATTCAATACATATATTATAATATGGTTCAACCATAATAATGGTTTCATGACCAGTCTTGGATAAGGTAATGCCAATTTAAAACTTCATCGTCCATTAATGTGATAAATTAACACATCACAGAATATATTATATTATATTTATTTTACTAGAGTTACCATACCATTTGGATGAGGGGATGTGAGCAAAGAAAAATAAAATAATGGAACCTTAAAAAAAATTATAAGAAAAAGAAGATGGTTTTACCTCTTGATACCCAATTTAGTGGATTGGTTCTAGTATTTTGACAAGACCATGATCTCCTAGAAGTGGGTAAGAGGTTTTTGATGATTATTATGTTGAATTTGAAAAAGGTTTAAAGCATGGAAGGTGTGATGTGAAGATATGGCGAGGGTGGTATATATTTTATAGGAGAGGGGTGTTTTATCATTATTTAATTCATTAGTATATTATTTTGGATGTAGACATTCAATAGTTTTAAAATTTTCATCAAAGATATTAAAATATGGAAGGAGGTTTTGAGATATTTTTCTTATATAATCCAAACATCGTCTATGATTAAATAATTCATGTATTTGGCATTTAACATAAATTACCATATTTTTCTATCCACCAAAAATTAAAATATTTTTGGAAAATTGCAAAAAAATCACCCAAACCGATTTTTCAAATTTTATAAATAAAAAAATGAACTCCATATTATAGTTTTTTTATAAATATTATAAATTATTTTTTTAGAATAAAATCATCCTTTACTAGGAAAATAAATATTTTTTAATTTTAACTGATTTTATAACACATTGAAAAATTAGTAAAGGTTGAATAAAATTATCTAAAAAACGCAATACAAAAATACATTAATTTATGAATACATTTTATGAAAAAACATTTCTTTTCAATTATTAAATTACTCAATAAATTGTAATTAAATATTTACGAATTATAAAAATACCAACACTTAATTAATAATTTTTATAAAACTTATTTCCTTATAATATGATATAATGAAATAATACTTTCATTTATAAAAAGATTAAATGTAATTTATACATAATGGGTGACATACTATTTTATTGGCTAGTTTACTATTCAAAAGGGTGACATTACAACTCCTACGGTCAAGTTACTATTTCATCTTTATAGGTTTCATAACTTCTAAAAATAAATAATATTTAATTATTATATCATTTATAATGATTTTTTTGTGATATAAAATTGATTTTATGTGGTTTATATTATGTGAAATATATATAAATATATATAAGAATGAATGTTTACATTGTTAAAAGTTTGAGTCATTACATTCTCCCCCTTATGAAATTTCAACCATGATGTTTTTTAATATATTATAATTTTAAAATACGTGTGTGTTCTTCTCCTTTAATGTTTCCTCAGGTTCCCATGTTTATCCTTCTTACTTATGGTACCACCATAATACATTTACATGGTGATTGGTCTCAGTGAATAGAACATTATATCTATTATTTCTGATCTTCACTAGATACTCCTCATTGGGGAGATCATTCTCTAATGATAACACCTCCTAATTCACTACATGTGAAGGATCTGGTATGTACTTATCAATGGTGATATGTGTAAAACATCATAAACTTGAGACATTTTTGGTGAAAGTGCTAGTCGATAGGACAGAACTCGATCATGCTCAAGGATCTCAAAAGGGATAATGTACCTAGGACATAGATTTCCATTCTCACCCAAACTCATGATCCCCTTACATTGATATATAAGGAGGAGTAAATTGTCTCCAAACATAAAATCAATGTCTCATTGATGATTTTATACATAGATATTTTGTCAAATATTAGCAACCTTGATGTGATGATGACGAGCTTTCACCTTCTCCACCATTTCATTCACCATTTTAGTTCCTAGAATCTTACATTCGCCAACATCATCTGAACATGATGGTGCTCTACACATCTTCCCATAAAGGGCTTCATATGAATCCATTAGGATGATCGGGTGGAAACTATTATTGTATGAGAATTTGACTATTGTTAGATATTGTTCCCATCCCCCCTAAACTCCACAGAACAAGATCTCAATATATCGTCCATTATTTTAAATTTTTCTCTCATATTAGCCATCCATTTATGGATAATACGACATACTGAAGTTCAACTCAGTGTTTAGATCATGTTGGATACTTTTGAAGAACTTGGGTATAAATCTCAGATCTCGACTGGATACAATCAACTGTGGTACTCCATGAATCCTTACCACTTCTTTAATGTATATCCATGTAATTTTATCCAGTGAGAAATACACTTGAATTATAACAAATGGAGCTATCTTTGTAAGAAGATCCAAAATGACCCATATAGAATTGTTTCCACTAGATTTCCTTTGATGTCCGGTGACAATGTGTGTGGGAATGTTCTCCCACTACCATGGTGGTATGGGAAGTGGTTCCAACATCCCCTTATACTTTTAACTTTCAGCATTAAATTACAGACATACTAAGCACATTGAATTATATTTAGTGACATCCTTTTACATTTTGTCCCACCAATAGTTCTCTAGAAGATATCATTACATATTACTTCTCCCTGGGTGAATAGCGAAGGTTGAGCTATGTGTGTCTTTCAGAAGCATCGTCTTTATTTCTAAATTGGATGGTACACATAGTTGGGACCCAAATCTCACGACTCTTTCCTTTTCCATTTATAACTCTATAGATATTCTGTATATCATGGCTTCAACATTCTTCTGAATTTTGAGAACATTTCTTTGAGAATCCATATTTTATCTACATGGGATGGTTGATTAATCATTTGAGAAAAAATTGATGATTTTACTTCCTTAACAATTCCCATGTCTATCCTTATCATGTCCAAAAATATTGGATCCTTCTCAATTCTTGTCATTGATAATGTTACATGATTCTTTCCTCTTAGAGAATATTCCACCTTATTTTCCTTACCAGGATGGTATTATACTGATGAGTCATAATCCTTCATGAGATCTAACCATATTCTTAGGAAAATATTAATCTCATTCTATGTGAATATATATTTGAGGAACTTCTAATTAGTATATATCTCAAACTTCTTCCCATATATATAATTCATATAGATTTTAAAGGCAATGATCCTAGCTACCATCCCCATACCAGGAATGGGATAGTTTTAAGGATTGATTTTAACTACCTTAAGAAATATAGTATCACTATATCATATTTTATTAGTTCACAACCTAGTACCTTCTTTGAATCATCACTGTACACCAGAAAAAATTCCCCTCTTTTTTGATGTGTGAGTACTAGTGTTGTTATAAGCATATTCTTCAACTCTTTAATTAATTATTCACATACACTTTTATTGAAAACCCTTTTCCCCTTCCAATTATGATTTTTTAGAGGGTTCAAAAATCATGAAAATTACTTCAAATATATATAGAAATACTCAGATTTAACAAGGAAACTATAGATATCCACTAATGTTTTTTGGTTTAGGAAACTCTACAATTTCATTTGTCTTAATAGGGTCCACAGATATCCCTTTGCTGGTGATAACCTACCCCAAGAATTATTCATCCTTTATCTAGAACTCTCATTTACTATACATTAAATAAAGTTTCTCCCATATCAAATTCATAAAAAAATTATACAAATTCTCTTTCTGTTCCTCCATTCTCTTGGAGTATATCAAAATATCTTCAATAAAGACTAACACAAATTGGTTAAGGTATAATCTAAAGACTCTTTTAATTATGTCTATGAATATTTCTTGATAATTAGTGAGTATGAAGGAAATCGATATGAACTCATAGTATTCATAAATCTTTCAAAAGGCAGTCTTGGGAATATCTTCCTTCCTCATCTTTAATAGGTGATATCCTAACTGATGGTCCTCCTTAGAGAAATAAATTTCCCCACATAGATGATCAAAAAATTCATATATCTATGGAATAGGATAATTATTCTTTATCAAGATTTTATTGGTCTAATGATAATCAATGCAGAGGTACATTGATCCATCCTTCTTGTTGATTGAAGTGGACTTGGACACCCCATGGTGAAGCACTCGGGTGTACAAAACCCATATTCAGATTCTCATGTAAATAATTCTTTATTTATTCCATCTCAATGATGGTCATTTTATAAGGTGCCTTTGATATAAATAGATATCAAGGAATATGTTCAATGGAGAATACAACCTCTTGATGAAGAGGAAGACCAATCAACTCTTTATGGAATACATTAGTGTAATCCCCCTTGATGGGGATGTATTGGAGCATTATTTTATCATTTGTCTCAATCATTTGAGTTAGATATTATTTATCATAAATCAACAATGTCCAAAATATAGACGATGATTTTTAAGGAGATTCATCTTCAAAATTATAGTCGTACAAAATTATAGGATGCTTCGGGATATAAAGAGTGATATTCCATTATCGATAGTTGATGTTGTATTTATTAAAAGATAGCCAATCCATTCCTAATATAGCATCAAAATCATCCAAAGGACGTATTAATAGAATTTTCTAGAGGTTTAATCCAAAAAAATTAATCAAAGAGGAGTTATGTACATTGGATGGAATAATTTCCCCATTTTCTATTTTTATAGATAATTCAACCACCAAATTTCGAACTTGTTTTTGAATAGTTCTACTAATCTCGTAAGATATGAATGAATGAAAAGATCCATAATCAAAAAGTAAATTTTCTACTCTTTAATGAATAACTAGCTAACTTGTCACCATGCCATTTCCTGACTCCAACTTAGTAGTAGTGATATCATATGCCCCTCTATGATGCCTTGGTGGTTTTTGTTTATTTTCCCATACAACGCTTTTCATAGAGAATTGGTTTGTAAAATTATCATATTCCTTGTAGGTGAAACACTACACTACTACTTAAGTGTTCATATGAGCCTTCCATTATTCTTCCACATTGGTGGGATTCTTCATATACCTTCGGCAGTTATTATCCATACACCCTTCTCTTCCATATTTAATGTGTCTCATGGTTATCATTAAATAGCTTACAAGAAGATTACTCTCAAACATTTGACTCATGGGATGTTGGTACTTCATTAAATAATAGAATTTATCACCCATATTAAACCCAATTTTATTCTTTTTCTCACCGGTCCAATGGGAACTTTGGGAGTCTTCAATATCCAATTCTTCATTAAGATCACAAAAGATAATCTCCTTGTAACTGTCAAAATCTAGAATCCCCAATGCTTTTCGTAAAGATGTCTTTAGTACTCAAATGAACAATCTACCCTGATTTTTGTGTTCATGAAAATGTTAGAGGCATAACATTATTTCCTTGTAATGTTTTATTCACACACCCCAATACACTCATATTACATTTTATGCTATCTGATTAACTATTTTTCTATCTATAGTTAGAGGATTCAGGGAAAATACATGTTGAAAAATATTTTTCTTGAAATATTCCCATTCCATGGAATCAATTTCCTCCTTGGACATCGTGTTCTTCATCAATGTCCACCAATAATATATTTACCCATAAAAATGATAAATATCCAACACAAATATCTATTCTCATGAGCATTGTAGGATAGATAATATCTTCATAATGAAGTAAATCCATTATTCTGTAAGGAGGGGATGAAAAGATCCAAAAAATACATGGGAGGCCTTTTCCATATGATGGATTCAACGAAAACGGCCTCTTTATTTAGAGAAAGAGGTAATTATACACAATTAATGTTATTGTTCAAAACATTTACCAGTTAAGAAAGTATTACTATAATGTTCTGAGCTCCCACTACCATGATATTTGGTATATCATTAGGGAAATCATCACATTTACAATCACATCAATTTTTGGAACATGTTCTTATAATTACGTCCATTAAATAAGAAATATAATGTACAATAACGGTTCTTCAGTACATAACTAATTCTTAAAAATGGAAACCATGTACATAAAAGGATAAAATTATAAAGGAAAAGTATTTCAAAATAGGTAATTTTCTATAATTGAATCTAGGATATCCATGATTTATTTACTAATATATATTCTTATCGTATTTTTTGATTCCTTTATAATGATTCGTAATGATATTATGAATTTACCAACACATATCACCTGAGAGTGTCAAACCAGGTGCACATTAAGTCCCATTATTGTGTACATGGTTACCCAATGTGAGGCCCGAAACACATTTTTGGAGTTTTTACTATTATGTACATGTCTTCCAAAACCATGTACACTAGTTGTATCCACATAGGGATGTATTTTTTTTTGATAAACCACTTAATCTGTACTAAAAAAATTTAGGGATACTTTTATATAGTTAGTATTATTCATAGTGATTTAAATGGAAATTTTTTAATCTCAATCCCAAATATAACATGACCATCCTATGATACCAACTGTAGACATCCTAACCATTTACATATATCACTACATGATTTTTATGCATATATTATCATCAAATTACATGCCAAGGATCGTGATGTATAGTGTCTTGCAGATTAGCTGCATAATTAAAAATCATGAAATAATAACATATTTTATTTAATCATAATGAACATATCCTAATTCCCTTCGGGACCTTATATATTCATAGTATAATCTAGGGAATATAAGAACAAAAGGGATAATCTAAAAATCCCAGTAAGGGAATAAGCATAAGAATAAATGTAGCACATGGGATAGAAGATATAACTTGATAACATAAATGGAATGAAACATGAATAAACATAGGGAAGTGTAAGATTTATAACATGTGACAAAAATCATGAAATCATAAAAATGCGGAAAAACTTATAATAGGACATAAACATGAGTCAATGATAACTTTGAAGACTATATAACATGCTGGACCAAGTCCCATAAAGGAATCTGGTTCACTCCATGTCCCAAAAATAGGTCTCATGAGAGTAAAATTTTCCTACTGTATTGGAGTGCTATCTAGGATCAACCATTATAACATGTTCATTAATATGTGTTCCATAGTAAGAACCAAAAAAAAGGAATCAAAAATAAAATAAGGGTTACCTAGGGAAATAAATGGGTATCATAATATTGTCATAAGGCATTACAAAAGGGTTTATCATAAAAGTGTCAATGAATGAACAGACTTAAAAGATAAATGGAAATAAGTAAATTAAAATACACATACAACTTGTTATTTTACTTCCAAATTATGTGGAAAAATGTCAGTGGAGTGTTTAGGAATCTTTAGAACAGAAACAATTTAGTGTGGTTTTAGAGAAATATTAAAGATAATTTTAAGATGAGAAGGTATATTTGATTTCATAAAAACATAAATGAACAAGGATAGTTTTTAAGGATAAAATTAGGGATTTTAGAAAAAAAATGTTGGCTCAAAAATTATTATCATTTGCACATGTAAGTTGGTAAGAAATCAGAGAGCTCCATTGAATCAGGATTCTTATTTTAACTAATTGAAAATAGATCCTTTATAAAACACATATTACCCAATAAAAGATGGATGATATGAAATGGAAAAATGATTTTTGATTATATAAATATAATTTAGAATAATTATATGAAAATAAATAAGCATTAAATTGTTGTAAATAGAGATAAAGTGTAACCTGAAGGAGAAATGGAGGTTCAGAAATAACCCCTTACCATATATATGAAAAGGTCCTTAACATGATATTAATGTATTGAATAATGAAATCAGATTCATTAAAAAAAATTAAAATTCATTTTTAAGATGTAATTTTTTATTATAATTTTACAAAGTTGATTTTTTTCATTTGTATGTGTTACACTATTCAAAATATTCATTTAAGAGTGCTCAATTTCAATGTTTTCATGATTGGTTCGCTTATATAAAAGTATGTAATTTAATATAAATTGGAAACAAAAATACTTAATTCAAGTTATAAGTTATTATTTTACATATAAATGTTTTAAAGATATTATAAATCTTTCAGTTATAAGTTATAAGGTTGAATCATTATATAATATGATAGTGATAAAAGTTTTGATTATTTTGGTTGGTTTTTACGCACAATGAACTTGGTTTTTATTATTATTTAAAACCAAAAGTATATAATGTTTACAAAACATTAAATATAAATTAATACATATATTATAATCTGGTTTGACCATAACGATAGTTTCATGTCTAGAAATAAAGATGTTTATGGAAGATGAAAACATTGTCGTCCTTGAATGTGATATGTTACCACATATCAGACAACACATTCTTTTTTTATATAAAAGGAGATGTAAAGAGATATGATGATGAATTATTAAATTAGTATAATAAAGTAATATAATATGCAATTTAATGGATTTATAATACCATTTTGATGATGGTATGTGAGGAGACAAAATGAAAAGAAAGGAACATGGAATGAAATTAAAAGAAAAGGAAGAGGGTTTTAGCTCTTGATTCCTTGTTCTTGATAACTTCCATTGGGGATAGTTTTTGTTAAATTTATTAGAAACAAAGCTCACCACTATGGGGGATAGGATTTGGAAGGGTATTGGTTAAAATATTTACATGTTTAAAATCAAGGAAGATAAGAATATATTAGGTGGTGAGAAATGTTATTTATAGTGGAGGAGAGGGGTGTTTCCTCATTATTTAGTCCATTACTCTATTATTCTGGTTCTAGACTATGAATAGATTGATAATTATCAACAAATATATTAAAATATTTAATTAGGGTTCTATATTTGGTTATTGAATCTTCCATACATAATCTATAAATCTATAATTCACGTATTTAGCATTTGTCATAAATTATTGTATTTTACTATTCATAAAATTTTTAGTATTTTATAAAAACACCAAAAAATCACCCAAACCTTTTCATGATGCTTAGAATAGAAAAATGAACCCCATGTTATGAGAACAAGTTTATAAATATGAAAACTTTAAAATTTAAATAAAATCATTATTTACTAAAAAAAATACATATTTTAAAATTATAACTGATTTTTTAACACATTGAAATATTAATTATGGTCTTATAAAATTATATTAAAATCATAATAAAAGGAATATTTATTTTATAATATATTTTATTAAATGATATTATCTTTTAAATTATTAAATTAATCACAAAATTGTAATTAAATATTCATGAATTATAAAAAATACCAACACTTAATTAATAATTTTTATAAAACATATTTACAAAGGCTATGATATAATTATATAATGCATCATTTATAACATGGATGAATCTTATTTATACATTCATGGTGGATGTTACTAATCAATTGAATGGTTTTATATTAATATGGTTCATATTACTAATCCTAAGTTCATGAAATTATTTCATTGGTATAGTTTCCTTTACTTCTAAAAAGACAATTTAATTCATTTTTCATTATTTATAATGTTTTAATTTTGTTATTAAGGAGATTTAATGTGATTTATAGTATGTTAAATATATAAATATATATATATATGAATTGAATGTTTCATTGATAAAAGTTAGGGTCATTACAATGCATTCCAAATTATGATATCTCACCTTTTTATTGCAAAAATTTTCATTACAATTTACATACAAAGGATCTTTAAAGTTTAGTGTCTTGGAAATCAGGAACAAAAATAAATGAGAACAAAAATCATCCTTCTAAAAAAATATAAGGCTTCATCATAAGTTCCTTCTATGTAAAAATTACTACATCTCATAACCTGGAGACATACATCAAAGTAAAGGGTGAGTAGAAGGCTCAGTAAGGAAACAAGGGCAATATTTGACATGTGATCTTGAGAAATATTAATAAGAACATGATATAAATCATAAAGATATGAGAAATGTATGAATATGAATATCGTGATATAAAAACATGATTCATAACTAGAATATGTGGCTAAAAGACTTCATTTAGTCATTAATGGACATATCACCAAGGTTCATTCACAAGGTATCATAAAAATTACCATGGTTATTCACCAAGGTATAGTGAAACATATCATCTCAAGAGATTAATTCTTTACCTAATGAATTAGAGAACTATTAGGTTTCACCCTTAATATGTATTTAATTTCATGTGATCCATATAGATCATAATCAAACATTTCATAAATAACCCATCGAGAACAAACGAAAAGGGTTTCATTTCAAAATTGTGACGTTATAAAAGTTCTAAAAAAAGATCATTATGTCATTAATAAACCACGAAAATGGAGTGAGGGTAATATATACGTCAATTACAGAATAAAATATATAATTTTTTAAATTTATTAACATCCTTATAAAATATATAGGTCTGGGTATTAACATAAATAAGTCAATATAATTTATTGAGAGAAAGAGAGAGGAATTTTGAGATGAAAATTCTCTAGCATAACGGCTAAATAACATCCTTTAAGAAAAGAATAAAAACAGAGGGTACATGGGTAAACCACTCATGATTAAATCATAATACAGTATATAGGAATAATAAAATGGGTATAGGAATATTGTATGGAGTTTTGGGTTTCATACCACAGGAAAATGGAACATGAAAGGAAAGAGAAGATGTGATTTATTTTACAAAACAATTCGGCAACCTAACGTCATCACATAAAAATTCAGAAAATCAATTGATGAGAGAGGAAAGGGTCTGTCATCATTTTTAAATTAAATATAAAGTATTAAAGTTATTTAATAAGAAACCCCATCATAATAAAATGGGTCTATAATACATAACATAAATAAATTCATGACTTAAAAGAGGAGGGTGAACGGTTCCCTTACCATGAAGAGTAACTTCAAAAGCATGATGGTCGAGACCTTGGAAGGCTTGAGGGACCATGAGAGGACTCCGTGGGAGGTATAAAAACTATAAAATTGTTGAGGAGGATTTTGGAATGAAAATAATGATGAAATGGGTTGGTATTTATAAGAAAAGTGAGAGAATAAATTATTAATTTCCAAGGGACACCTCATCGGTGGTATTGGAAAAACCATGGACTTGCCCATGGTATTTGTCCATGGTATTGGGCACTTGGGAAAATTCCTAGAATATATTATTATTCAAAAGTCTCCCAGAATTATTACATCATTATTACATGAGTAATGATTTCGTTAAACATCCGAAAATGAAAACTATATTTTAACTATTCACTGAAAATTCAACTTTTTCAAAAAAATCCCAAAAATTCATACTAACCGAATATCGATCCTTGGAATTCAAAAATGAACTCCATTTTATGAAAATAATTTTCTAAATATTTTTAATTTAATTTTAAAATAAAATAATAATTTTTTCCAAAAATACTACTTTAAAACTATTACTCATTTTGTAAAACATTAAGAAAGTAATAAAGGTCCCATAAAATTATCTTATAACCATAAGACAACAATGTAAAATTTATGAATAAATTTTATGTATATAAATATCCATTTTAAATAAATTAATTAATTATAATATTTTAAATAAAATATCTATGACATACAAAAATAACAAAACATAAACTATGATCATTTTTTCACTTTGAAGATGTATAACTGTATTTATACATCGATGGGTTAAGTTTCTATTATTTTATCAATTTATAATTCATTACTATTCATATGGGTATTTACTATTCATACATTTCTATTCACTCAAAATTACGTTGATCTTATTAGACTCTAAATTTCCTACTGAACACAACTATAGAACGCCATTTTTATAAAATGAATTCACATTATTATTTATTTAAAAAAATACTAAAATATTTTAAAATACACATTTTTACCTAAATTAATCAATAATATAGAACTAATATAAAGTCATCCTATATTAATCTTGACATTTTAACTTCACAAATATTACCATAATAAGATGTAAAAATTTTATTTATACAAAAGGATTACAGATAGTAACTAAGGCTTCGTTACATATCCCCTAATAACACCTGCATAGGAAATACGTGTAAGGTTTTCTATGGTGATATAATCTTGGGTGTCTTAGACAACATTTCCCGAGGGGTGGTTTCTATTAGATTGAACTTCTACCATAGGTGATTCTGTTCAAGCTTCACATGTTGATATTCAGCTTGAGCTTAGTCTAGAGAAAATCACAGTGATGCTACCACCTACCCAAGCTCTGACAGATGGGCTTCATATGGCCCAAGTGTACTAGATTATGCCATCGACTCTTCTTTCTGTATTAATTAACACCGATCACTTTTATTTATAAAAAATAATCTCAACATTATGATTATAATTTCCAATGGTCATATTGACCAATAGTCATATAATAGTCAAAACCCAATGGCATCAACTCATTAATTAAATGATATAATTTTGTGGAGTGTAAAATGAAATCACACAAAAATTTAGGAAACAAATATTATTCAAAAGATTGGGTCATTACATTCTTCCCCCCTTATGAAATTTCATCTATGAAATTTTAACTCGTACCCTAAGAAGAGAAAAGATGTGGGTACTTCTGCCTCATAGACTCCTTTGGTTCCCACGTGGCTTCCTCACATTTGTGGTTCCTCTAAAACACCTTAGCAAGGTGAGTAGTCTTGTTGTGTAGAACCTTATCTATGCGATCCAAGATCTCCACTGGTTTGTCCTGATAATAGAGATCATGTTTCAGTTGTACCACCTATTGGATTAGTGGATGAGTAGGGTCAGTTATGTACTTCCTCAATAGGGATATGTGGAAGACATCTTGATCATGTTATAGATTTGGAGGAAGTGGAAGCTGATAGGCCACTGATCGTACATTATCATGGATTTCATAAGGGCCAATGAAACTAGGGATAATCTTACCTTTGTTGCCAAACCTCCTAACTCGCTTGCAAGGTGAAATTTGAAGAAAGAATTTGTCACCAACATCAAACTCGATGTCCCTTTGACAGTTTTCGGCATAACACTTTTTCCCACTCTGAGCACCCTTAATGTGTTGCTGGATGGCACAGACTTTTCGGTCATCTCTCGCAAAAGATCAGGACCAAGAAGCTTTCTCTCACTAGATTCATCCTAAAATGTATGAGTTCTAAATAACATCCCATATAGAGATTCATAGGGGTGCCATTTGAATGATCAAGTGAAAGTTGTTATTGTAAGAGACCTCAACTAAAGAGAGATGTTGATCCCATCCACCTTTAAATTCTATTTAGTATGTTCTCAGCATGTCCTCGAGTGTTGGAAATGTCCTTTCATATTTTCCATCAGTTTGGGGGTGATAGGTCGTACTGAAAATCAATTTAATGCTCAGAGCAAGTTCAATACTTCTCTAGAATTTTGATATAAACCTTGGTTCATGATCAGATATGATAGAAAGTGGATCTCCATGAATCCTTACCACTTCCTTCATGTAAATCCTGGAATGTTCCTCAAGAGAAAAATATTCCTTGATATAGACAAAATGGTCACTCTTGGTGAGACGGTCCACAATAACCCATATCACATTATTTCCTTTGAAAGTTCATGGGAGACAAGTAACGAAGTCCATAGTGATATTTTGCCACTTCCATGCTAGTATGGGTAGTGGTTGCAATACCCCTTTACAAAGTTGTTTCTCTGCATTCACATGCTGAAATAATAGTCACCTTGAAGTATATCCAGCAAGCTCCCTTTTCATATTATCCCACCAATAACAATCATAAAGGACCCTATACATTTTTCCGCTTCCAAGATGTATAGGGAATGTAGAGCTATGAGCTTTACCCATCAGATCCTTCTTTATTTACAGAATGGATGGATCAAATAGTATTATATGAAATTTCATAACACCTTCTTGATCAATATTCAACTCAAAAAAAAATTCCATCCTTCATAGTCGCAAACTTCTTCTATAAAAAATGATCTTCTTTCGGATCTTTCTGATATTCTCTAGTAATGATGGTTGAGAAACCATTTGGGTTAGGGTGGATGATTTACCTTCTCATATAATTCCCATTTCTAGTTTTACCAGGTCATTGATAGAAGGATCTCTTTAAATCCTCATCATTGAAAGGTCAATTGGGTCTTTCCTGCTTAATGCATCAACTACTTTGTTTTCTTTTCTAGGATGATAATGAATTGAAAAATCATAGTATTTGAGGAGTTCCAACCATCTCCTTTGACTCATGTTCAATAAATTTTGTGTGAAAATATACTTAAAACTTTTATACTGTGTGTATATGTCACATTTCTCCCCATAAAGATACTACCTCCATATCTTCCAAGAAATAACAACAGCAGCCAGCTCCAGATCATGTGTAGGATTATTCTGTCTATTAGTCATCAACTATCAAGATTCATAAGCTATTGCATTGAAATTTTTCATGGGGACGCAACCAATCCCTTTCATAGTTGCATCGATAAAAATAACGAATCCTTCTCCACTTGAGGGAAGAGTTAACACAAGTGCAGTAACCAATCTCTTCTTCATCTCTTGGAAAAATTCCTCACAATCCATTGTCCAGATGAACTGAACCCTTTCTGAGTTAACATGGTTAATGGATTAGAATGTTAGGAAATGTTTTTCACAAACCTCTTATAATATCCCGCTAAACCTTGAAATCTACAAATCTCAGTTATTATTATTTGATGAGGACACTCCTCAAAAACTTTTGTATTTGTATGGTCAACGGTGATTCCTTCATTGGTAACAATGTTCCTGAAGAAACTAACTTGTTGTAACCAGAATAAGCATTTGATGAATTTCCCAGGAATCCTATCCTTTTTTAGTGATTGAAAAATAACACTGAGATGATTCTCATGTTCGTCACAAAATTTGGAATATATCAGAATATCATCAATAAAAACTACCACAATGTTTACAAGTTAGTCCTTAAATACTCTATTCATAAAATCTATAAAAATAGTAGGTGAATTAGTCAATCCAAAAGGCATAAAAAACTCATAACTCCCATATTGTGATCAGAAGGTAGTTTTTGGTATATATTCTTTCATCAAAAACAAATAATGATAACCATATCAGAGATCAATCTTAGAGAAGAATTGAGCCCCATGAAGTTGGTCCAGTAAGTCATCAATTCTTGTAAGTGGGTATTTGTTCTTTACTGTGATCTCGTTCAGTTCTCTACAATCAATGCATAAATGCATCAATCCATCCTTTTTATTCACAAAGAGAACATGTTCCCCCCAAGGAGACACACTCGGTCAGATAAACCCCTACTCCAAAAGATCTTGGAGTTGTTTCCTTAATTTCTCCAGCTCCACATTTTCCATCATATACTGGGTCTTTGATATCGGTTGAGATCCAGGTATGAGTTAAATGGATAAATCTACCTCTCTTTTTGGAGGAGGTCTGGGTAACTCCTCAAGAAATACGTCAATGTATTCTGGGATGATGGGGACATTTTCTATCCTTAAAATCTCATCTCTTTAGTATTCTTCACTGATTAACTCCACAAATAAGGATATATTGTGTTCTTCTAGACAATGATCAGGTTGAGATATCTCTCCATGGATGATAACTGTAGGTTTTCCATTCAGGAATACTGAGATTTCCTTATACATTTGATATTATCATTATACATTGTGAGCCCGTCCATACCTAGTATAATGTCGAATTCCATCATGGTAATGACTACTAGATTTGTGATTAAATTTTGCTCACCAAGGTAAATACTGGAGTTTTTAAACACTGACAATTCTCGGATAATCCCACCAGGATACTTGACTGATAACTCTACTTTTATAATGTTGGTGGTTGATTATATGTTCTTTTCAAAAATGGAGGAAATAAAGGAATGCGTAGAACAAGAATAAAAAAATGTACTTTCTAGATTTGAGATAACAACAAGAGTACCTACTACCACATCATTTGGAGCTTACACTTCAGCTATCGTGATAGAAAAATCACAACATTGCCCACATGGAATTTTCTGAGGCCGATGGTGGTTCCCCTTCACTACCCTCATATTTGAATAGTGATTGGACAAGTTCCCAAGATGTACACACTTAAATAACTGGACATCAGGTAGAGATTTCACGATCTTCCACTTGTTATTAGTGTTTTTATGTTGAGGTTTCACCTCACTGAGACATTTCCTTGCAATATGGCCATCTCTTCCACACATGTATCATTTCCCGTTCAAGGGCAGGTAGTTCCCTGAAGGCTTCTTCCCACATTTATTACACGTGGAACGTCAGAGTAGCTTGAATCCTGTTCCTTGATCAATGGTTCTCCATAAGCAGGGATCCATCAATCTCTTCTTTTTGTTTGATTTATGAGACCACTATGTCTCACCAAATTACATCTCGACTTTCATCTCACTCTAAATGGTACCCTTATATATATCAATGTATCGGTTGGCTAGATTCTTCTAAAGATGAGGTCTTAGTCCACCGAATAATCTATCAACCCTACAATTTGGATCCATGACAAAGCTAGAGGTGTAATGTGAAAGCCGTTTGAAGTTCATCTCGTCGCTTCCCACAGATTCATTCTCCTTCTGCTTCACCTTGAGAAAATTTCTCTCCATTCTAATTCTCATTGATCTAGGGAAATACTTTTTGAATAATATCCTTCTAAACTCTTACCACTCTATAGCTTAAAATTACACTCTTGGTCTAGTTTTTATAATTAGTTCCCATCACAGATCAACTTCTCCCTCCAAGACATAGACAACCAGGGTAACCTTCTCTTATTTAGAAAATCGGAGGATAGAAAATATCTTCTCGATAGAGCTGATCCACTATTCAGAAATCAATGTTTCAGTAGATCTACTGAACGTTGGTGGTCCTTGATGCAAAATGGATTCAAAAGAAATTGGTTCTCTTAGTGGTGAGATTGGTCTCTCATCTTGATTCAGGTTATTTCCCATAACATCAGTTAGTTGGATCATCGTTCGCATGAATGTTTCCATTCTGGATTCCATCGGAGGGCCATCAGCACATGTTCTATTACGGGCACCATTTTCACGGTTCCTATTATTTAATGCCATTTTCTAAAAGAATAAAACCTTAGTGAGAAAATTATTTCATTTATGATTCTTTTAACCATAAAATATTTTATGTCTTAAAATTTGTTTAAACAATTACATTTCTCTATAAATCCTTCATAATGATTCATAAAAAGCATAAGATTAACCAACCATATACATTTAGAGTGTCATAAAAAAGTGTATAGAAAGGCCCATTGTCGTGTACCAGGATACCCTGGGTCAAGACCGAATCTCCATGTCAGAGTTTTCACTCCTTGGTACCTCTGTGACAGATCCACATCTACTTACTCGTATCCAGACAGGGATGTATTTTCTTGATAAACCACATACTCAATACTCACCAAAATAGTAGGATGTTTTCCTATATTTAAACTTTTTGATAGGATTATTCCTGACGTTTTCATATCATAATCTCCATAAATAACTAAACCTCCCTTTGATACCAACTAAGCCACACCGCCTTTTTATTACATTACTGTTCATTATAATTTACATACAGAGGATCTTTAAAGTCTAGTGTCTTGGAAATCAAGAACAAGAATACATGAAATCATTAAAAATTATTCTAAAAAACTTTTAAGGATTCATCATAAGTTTATATTAAGTAAATAATACTGCATGTCATAACATGGATACATACATTAAAGGAAAGGGTGAGCAGAAGGCTCAATAAGGCAAACAAGTGAAATAGTTGACATGTGATCTTGAGAAATATTAATAAAAACATGATACAAATAATAATTACATGACCAATAAAACTATAGGTATATCATGAAAAAAAAGCATGATTCATAACATGAATCTGTGGGTACAAAATTTCAGTTATACATTCATGAACATATCACCAAGGTTTATCTCCAAGGTGTTATAAAAATTACCAAGGATATTCACCAATGTATCGTGAATGTTGTCATATCTAGAGATTAATTCTTTACCCAATGAATTGAAATGATATCATGGTACACCCTTAATATGTTTTTAATTCCACGTGATCCACATAGATCATAATAAAAAATTTCCTGAAAAACCCATATAGAACAAAAGAAATGGGTATCATTTCAAAGTTTTGACGTTTTAAAATTTCCAAAAAATAACATCATTATATCATTTATAACCCACAACAAGGGCGTGAGGGTTATATGTATGTCAATTACAGATTCAAATATATCATTTTTTTATTTATGAACACCCAATAAAAATAAATAGGTATGGGTATTCACATATTTAAAACAAGTTAATTTTTTGAGAGAAATATATTGGAATTTTGAGAGGAAAATTCTATAGCATAACTTCTATATAACATCCTTTTAGAAAAAATTAAAAAGATAGGGTA